>JAQFVV010000799.1:63822-214412 GCA_028023455.1 Epiperipatus broadwayi | reverse complement strand
AATTAAATAGTTTTTTTTAGTATTCGTAAAAATATAATTTGGAAAAGTTAAAACATGCAAATCTCTTTTCATTCAATTTTAATTAAAGAAAAAATAATGTTAAAACTAAATAGTAAATTGTATTAAAAATATATGTGCATATATATGTACATTTGTAAATATATAAAATGTATGTGAAAGTTAAAGAAGATTATCATTAAAAAACGCGGCGATGGCTATTAGATATTAATTAATATAAAACAATATGTTTTGCATGGCTATTACTAATTAAACAATCTTTCAAAACACGTTTATCAAATGATTATCAATTCGACAACAGATCTTTGCCAGAGATATCAGAAAGACAACAAGGCACAGGTATAAATAGACCTTTTTTTTTATCGGACAATTCAGTTCCACAAATTAATTGAGTTGAGACAATCAGTTCACAAAATTATTGAGAGAGTGCAGTTCGGAAATTAATTGAGCCAGTTAAGAAACAAAATGCAGTGCTGAGAATATTTTGGAACACACGTTCACCTCCAGCCCAGATGTCTGAGAAAACAGCAGATCTGCCCGTGAAATAATGTCAGCTTAACATCTTAGAAAATCTCTGTCAGTATCTATTTGTCTCCGATAGCAATAATCGTGAAAATCAGGAAACTCAGCAAAGAAACGTCCCAGCCGGCTGGTAAGCATTTATAATGGAAATATCCTCACCGAAAGCAGCCTCCAAAGAACAAAATTCTACGTCAACATTCAAAATCCTAGGTAAAACATTTGCTTATTTTCGTTATACTGTAATAGCCATTGCATTTCATTAATTCATGTGAATCCTCCAAGAGTCTAATTATATGAACTCGATATCATACATAAATGAACTATTGATGTGTGTGATTAAATTTCAAATGCTATGTAATACTTTAATATTATTATGTGTGTGTGCATGAGTTAATATGTGCGTGATCCTTATATCAATATTATTAGTTAAATTAGATAAATACCAGTGTTTTGTTATGAAAGTAAACAAGAATATTTAAACTAGTTTAGAAATGTTAATTTAAAATATGCAAGTGTTTTATTAGAATTATAAAATGTTTAAATTTAGAAAATAAATGTTACTTAATAAATTATCTTTAAAATTAAACTTTATTTGTTGGTCAATTCTTTTTAACAAATTCTTTATCAAGTCTTTTAACCACTAATTAAGTATAATCTATTAGTGATTACAAACAGCTGAGCTAGTCATGGATTTAGGCGTTGAGTTAGTGGCCATTGCTTAAAGTGCGTTATTTATTCATCCTTGAATAGATAGCTGGTGCCCGTGTTTATACACAAACAAAAAAAGTGCTTTGAACTTGGTGTTGAACTCAACAGTCGAGAAGAAGTTATGTCCTGGAAATGTAACATTAGTTATATATTTTATAGCTATCATTTGGGCATACATACTCTCCAAGTATGTTCTTCTCTGCCTAAGAGACCGGTGTTACTAATCCACATATTCGAATACGGTTCAATATATATATATATATATATTGTTATTTAAAATTCTGTTGAAGTTTATTTAATAGTGTTGTAAACCAATTGTAAAAGCTCTAAAAGAAATGGATTTGATGAAATTACTAATCTTAGAAACATTTAGTAGAAATATTCACTTTCTATTGTCTGAAACTGGTGCTACTAATAAACATAGCTCTCTTAAAGTTGGTAATGCATTTATATAAACATTTTTATTATAATATCTATATGTTGCTTAACATATTTAGTAATATTTTTATTTCTATCATGCATTCATATCTGCATAATTTATCATTTATATACAGAAAGGATCTTAAATTAGTCATTTTATGTTCAGCAGGAATCAAGGGATTTTTGATCTAAATTTAGATTTCTATTGGTTTAATTCTCATTTTATAATCTATTTTTGTTTAGGTGTTATTTGATGCAAATTCTGCACATTATTTCAAATATGTTTTAAGATTTAATTCATTTAGTGTATAAATGCTAATGTTACAAGAATGACATGCAAAAGTACCATTTGTATATGTATTGAAAGTTTTCATAGTATAATATTTAGCACAAGTGACTGCTATGTGTATAACTTGGTATTCTCATTTGACTTTTTCATTTGACTTAGTATAGCTTTCCTTCACCTGAAGTCATCACAAAAATAATGTTTAAGTTATTTTCTTTTAAGAAAATGAAAATTGATATTCATGAATTAGAAGAAGGAATTATAGCTTGTTCGTGTTATTATATATATATATATATATATATATATATAATATAGATATAAGCATACTCTGATTATATATATATATATATATAATCAGAGTATGCAGACATCAGAGTATTTAGACAATTTATCAATTATTACTATAAAAATCTTGACAATATTTGTTATTTTGCTGATCCAGGCTTTTAGTACAGTATATCTTTGTTAAAACATGTTTAGTCTATATTTAATTTAGTTAGCCATAGAATTAATGATAAATAAATGTAAATCAAGCTACTTTTAGTTTAAAAAATAAAAAAACAAAACAAATATATCTATATAAACTATCACAAGCAGCATTTAACTAATCTGTTGGGTTTTGACTCTACTATCACTTATTTTCTGCCAAGGAGTTCTGAGTAGACATCAATTTACACAGTGATTATGGTAAGAAATATTACAAAAATGAGGGGTTATCATAATGTGATATTGTATAAAAATATAATTAAAATTGGATATTTATTACAACAAATACAAATGTGTATACTAAAAAATTGTCTTCTAGAATTTATATTGATAAATGAAATAAATTCTAGAAATAAAATATATTTTGAATAGATTAGCTAAAGGAAAATAACATTAATTGTTTCAATATAAAGTCATAGCATAGGTTAGAAAAAAAAAGAATTGAGTTTAAAATTAGATTTGTTTAAACTAGCTTTTATTATGTTATGCAAAACTTAAATAAATGAAATGAATATAAAGTAAAAAATGAAAAATAAATTAGTCACTGATGTATAACAAAAAATATAAAAAATAGGTTGAAAATTCTATCAATTGCTATAGAACTGCAATTATTATTTTAGAAGATTTATGATATGCTATAACATACACTTCCAATTTTAAAATAAAAGCAGTTATTTAATAAAATAATTTAAATACAAATATACTATATTTACTTTCAATCTAGATGTAATTAGAGGAGGTTTAAACCTAGACTCCCAAGCTCTCTTCAATCATCAACTTCATCATATATAACCAATACACATGACCATATACATATGTAAAAGATAAACAATTTCCAATATATGTATTTCATGCTGAGCAAGCACTCATCAGTTGGACCAGTTCAGTAATATTTCTTCTTTCCTTAATTTAAATATAACAAAATAAATAGTGATGGTACACTATGTGGGAAAAATTATAATTTATTTAAAATTACAGATTATCACTGCTTTTGACCATTGCATTATTATGTAAATAATATATTTAAATTATTTAACTTATACATTCTATTTATATGAATTCATATTAGTTCTCTGAATATGACTGACCTGGTTGAAACATTTCCAGCATAGTGAACCATCAATATTTATTTTGTTGAAATAATCATATGGTTAGCAGCTTGGAAGATCATATGCTATTAAAAACATCCAAGTAATAGATGAAGTATGGCAATTCCAGTCAAGTTTTCAAATTGATATTTATTTTACTTTGCTCAGATGCAGAAATTTTTGACTCTACATTGTACTAAATCCCACAGGAAAAATAATTGGTTATTTGAGATAATAGTGATTCAGAAGCATTATAGCATATAGATTAGATAATATTCAATTATAAAGCCCATGATATGGAGTTTGAATCTAGAATGGATACACATTACACTTTTTTAAAATTAAAAACAAGCATAAGATATTTCCTTCAAATTATATAATTACAGAAAAAATCATATATTTACCTAATAATACTGAATAAATGATTATCAAAAGTTTTTTTTTCAAGATAGTAAATATCCAAATTAATTATTGATTCATTAACTGTTAAAATAAAAATTGATGTAATCTTCAATATGCTGGAAGAAGTGTCTCAGTGTTAAACTTTTATGGGTCTATAGTAAAGTATTGATAAATATACAGCTTAAGATAATGACTTTTCTTTACAAAAATAATTTTAATTTTTGAATTTTAATCTTTTATTTTCTTATATAAATATTCTAATGTTTTATATTTTAGAAAAAAAAAATATAAAAGTTGTGAGACAGACAGTAATTGTACACAAAAATGATTGCAGATATCCAGCAGATTTTTTTCTAAATAACATATTGTATTTTCATAAAATATACTTGACTCTTTAGATACTTATAGGATGTTTGTTTCTCCCCTAATTTTATAATTAAATTTTCAGAGATTTTTTTTTTTTGTGTGATTTACTCTAGTACTTTATCACATTATAGCTATTAGTTAGAACGTTTTTATATGTTTATATAATCTATTAGATTAAATTTATCTTGAAGGAATACGTATTTATTTGATAAGACTTTTTGTTTTAAATACAATGATTGTTGGAAATTTTCTAATATTCATTTAATTTAATTAGTTCATTAAATGAAAACTTTTCTATTTTGGGTATTTTCAACATTTATTTATTTAATAGGAGCAAACTTAAAAAAGTTTTGTTAGTGATTATTTATTAATGTTTTTATTAGGTATACAGATTTGAGGGTATTATTTTACTTTTATTGCTTTTTTTCTTTATTTGTATCTTAAGTAATTATTTATGAAAATGAAATTCTTGATTTTCAGTATCAATCTATTATTCATTATTGCTTTACTTTTCACTTTTATAGATGTAATAGATAATGTAAATTTTTTTAACATTGTTTACTTGATTTTTTTCCCTATCATGTGACTTATTTATACTACTTATTTTATCTTAGAGCTTTTGGTCTTAAATTTTTTGTTTTGTCTTTTTTCTTAAGAATAAACATTGAAACACTTCAATATTCTTTGAATTGCTGTCTTCAAAAAGTGAAAAATTTAAAATGTACATCCATGTTTTAAGCATTATCATTAACTTTAAATTTTATTCCTCTTTTCTTTTTTTTTACTTTAGATATTACATTTAAGCCTTGTTTTTTAAATTTTTTCTTTAATGTCAATATCTTTGTGTTTTATTAATGGCATACTGTCTATACTGTTTATAAAATTTTGCATTCATTTTATTATTCAGCCAAGCAGAGATGCTTATTAATAAAACAATATTCTGTAAAAGAATTTTATTTTAAAAAAAAAAAAGAAAAATAATTTTTTTACCAAAACCTTGAAAATTGTACATAACTTTATATCATTACTTTGGATTATACTAATCGGTAATCTGTTTGACAATATGCTATTTCTGTAATATTAACATATTTTATATTACTATTTTTACCAATGACATAATTGATATATACTATTATTCTGAAAATGAGTAAACTCACTTGAGGTGGTTGCTGCTATTGATGGTTTTCAATTTTTTTAATAGATATTTTTTCCTCTAAACAAAGTGTTCACATTAGATTAATCCATGCATTGGGCACAAATTTAATACCAGAATGCTGAAGTTTCCAAAAACAATCCTATTAAATCCCAACAATTTTAAATCATAGTTCATTGCTCTAAGTAACATATTTATTAAATTATCCAAGATGTAGAATTCAATCTTTCATTAGGGCTGATGCAATAGTACTAGTAAATAATAAATTGTGGTTTTTGTTGAACTTTGTGAATCTAATATTGAGTTCAATTATTCTAGTCCAATTTTCAATTTTTAAATACAATTAGTTTTTTATTTTATTTCATACACTTAATTATTTCAATAATATACAATACTAATTTAAACCTTAAAGAGAGTTGATCACAAAACAATCTTTTTTCATTCAGTGGAAAGGATAGTGATTTCCTTTTTCAACAAAACTTTGTTTTCAAGCAAAGTTTTATTAAGAATAACTTTAAACCTCGAATAAAAATTATAATGTAGCCAAATAAACATACACTTACAATTTTTTTGTGGATTATTGCAGCTTTTTAATTCAAATACTTTGGTATTCATTAAATCCATTTACAGATTTATAACTACCTATGATATAAATATATACATATATCCTCTTATTAAACTCTAGAAAAGTGGCATGATTTAATCTACCAAAACTAGCCTCAATTGTGGTGTGTTGAGAATACAAATCAGTGAGCATTTGAATTACTGATATGAATCCAATGAAGAAAAAATTAAATATATATTGAAGGAAGATAAAAGTCATCTACTTAGTAGTAATGTGTTCAAAATTTATATTCAATCTGACTTCCATTACAATAAATTAAATTATTAAGTAAAAAAAATTGCCCCAATGAAAGCTAATTACTGATAAAAAATTAAACATTTTTTTTTTTTTTAAAAAATGTTAGTCTTAACATTTTCATTATTATGAAGGATTTATTGTGCATAAATAAAATGACGACCTTTAAAACTGAAAAAGATATTGGAATAAAAGATTGGATTTTTTTTTTTAATTTGATTTTTTATATACGATTTTAATTCTTGGAGTTTTGTTTTCGGATTTATTTTTATGACCAAAATATATTAAATAGCTTGCATTTGCTCGCCAGATGTCTTAGGCTTGTATTTCTAAATTAGAATACTTAATTTGCACTTAACGCTGAATAGTTGCATAAATTGTCAAGAATTGTTCAATAAAATTTTTCATACGCCTCTGACAATGTTATAAATATATGAAAATCAATAATGAGTCTATATCTAGAAATTAATCAAATTGAAAAGTAATAATATTTACAAATACATTGCAATCACGCAAATAAAATAATATTCGAAGTTTATACCATTATTAAAATATATTATTTATTAAATTAAGCAATTCTATTAAAGTAAAACAAAAAATTGAATAATTAGTTGCTCAAGAGGTTATATGACTTTGAAAACTAAAACAGTCAGGTTGCTTCGTTTCAGAAATTTTTAACTCTTAAATCAATAGCTCTATTACTCTGCTAAAATGCAAAGGGAATTTTCTGTCTAATGATATCTAAATATATTATTCTAATTAATTAAAAGATTTGAAATAAAAAAAAGATTTAAAAAATAGCACTTTCCATGTTATAATTATTAAAAAAAAAGAAGCTAAAGGCAATATTTAATGATTGTATAATAACAACATAGGTTTTATCAGTTTTTAAAGAACCGGTATTGAAATTTTGCTTTAGATTTAGGTGTCATTTTGTAACAAGTATTAGCTTTTAAGACGTAATTATAGAAACTAAGCTGTTGCAATGTTTGATATTCCTAGAAACTTATGATTCAAAAGCTAGCTTGGTAATATATTTATTTTCAAGATTTGAATGATAAAATATTTGAAGATTTGTTAGAAATAAATAAAACGCTTTGCGTTTTCAATAGATATATAGATTATTGGAATATATATATACGTGCTTAAAACATTTTTAAAAAAATATATAAATGATGGATTTTTCACAGTATTTTGTTGAATTTATGTTACTAGAAATACAAGAACTTTAAAAGTAATAATATGTTATGCATCTAATATTGAATATTAGATGTCTTTATAAAGACATTTAATATTCAATATTAGATTATGGTAATAGTTCAACATGTAATTACTATTTAAATACGATAGTCACAAACTTTCAGACAAACAGATATATAAAGGGGAAGTGCTTATTAAAACTTATGAAATAACTCTAAAATTGAGATGGCAGAACAAATTGTGTTAAGAGAATTGTAAGTGATGTCTTTCTATAAATAATAAGAAACTAGTATTATTTTGAATATAATACTATATTGCCTGATTATTCTGTCTTTGGGCAGAGAAGAAATACTCATACATTTTAAGTGCATCCAAAGATTTCCACAGGCACTGATCATAGTAAAGCTAGATTTAATGATTCTAAAATATCTATTTGCAATTAGCATTACTGTAATAACACCAGTTTTAACATCACATGATCACATTTTTCTATTCATACACAGGATGTTAATACAGTAGCAAACTCTCCATATATTAGTGCCATTCAGTGCAAATTTTAGTAAACAATGAATGCTGAAAGGTTGCAAGTTTGACTCTAGTCAATTAACATGCAATAATGTGCTATCTATATACATACTGAACAATAATAAAAATATGTATAAGAGACTGTGGTCTGGGCCAACTGATGAGTTCTGGTTCAGTAAGAAAGTTGTATAGTGGGGACCATATATCTTTTTCACATGTCTGTGGTCATATATTTATGATTATATTCCTCCACATGATGTTAAAAGATAGAAAACAGTCCCTACCTTGCGCAAGAATAGTAGTGAAAATTACACTACAGAAAAATGACTAATAAAAATTAACTAATATATTTCTCTTAAATAATTTGTGTCAAATCTGTGAGAGCAGTAAGTTTGATACTTAACATTTAAACTGCAGTAGTTTACTACCTACATATACTGAACAATGATAAGAATACATGCAAGAAATTGATGAGTGCTGGTTTAGCATGAAAATGCATATTGGGGATATTTTTCACATGTCTTTGTTCATATGTTTATGATTACATTGCTCCATAAGGAGTTAAAAACGGATAGATAATCAATCACTACCTTGAGTGAGATGGTGTAGTGAAAATTACATTACAGAAATATTATTCATTATTGAATAATCTTTAGTCTAATAAATAACTAATAAAAATTATTAACAAGAATGTTCAATTTTGAAAGCTTGCAAAATAAATTGGTAATATATATTATATGGATAATTAATTTGGTAAAATAGTTTCTACATATTTTTTCTTTTGCCGATTAAATAAACAATTATTTTAAAACAAATATTTTTAGAGATTTGTTTTTTAATTTTTATATAAAATAATAAAATAATGTAATCCACATTTATATCCATTTTTAAAAAGATGTTGACATTCTATACAATGCCACAGCCTATTTGAAAGTTAAAGAGACTTATTTGAAATGAATACACAAATCTTTCTTCTGGTCTTAAGTCAAGCAGATTCAAGGACAATTATTTACTTTAAAGGGCACTGACAGAAGACTATATCGTATTTTTTTTAGTAGGATTTGATTTATGTATTATTCATTTTTAATCCATTCTAAATAGATCTTTTAAAAATTGTAATAATAAATAATGAACAATAGAATCTACTAAAAGAGATTATAATATATGAATTTTTTTCTAAAGTACAGGCTTTTTTATATCTGCACTCCAATATGTAATATGTAGGAGGTTTGAACTGAGACTTTCAAATGACCCTCAACTATCCACGCTATCTCATACTGCTGACACACTTGATCACACACATGTTGAAAAGATAAACAATCACCAGTATAAGTATTTCGTGCTAAGCCAGCACTCGTCAATTGGTCCAGATTATCATCTCCACACATATATACAATCAATGCTCAGCTTACATTAAGATAGCCAATCTTCAAATTTTAATGGACAGGCTTCAATTTACTCCCACAACTCTTATGAAAAATTTAGCATGAATAAGACATATCCAGTGAATAAATTAAATGTCACTTGAAAAAAAGTTAGAGAAAAAAACCCTAATGATCTTTAAAAATAAAATAATAAAAAATTAAAATTTAAAAGTCAATACATATTTTTGCAAAAAAAAAGTTAAACTGACTAAACCTATTTGACGTTAGATACGAAAAAATAAATTATCCTTTTGAAACTTCCCATTTTTTCTATTATTTTCATAGAACTATTACTTAGAAATATTTCCAGTTAGCTTTATAAACTATATAAAATATGGTAAATGAGTTTTTTTATAATACTTTGAACATAAAAGAAATTATTTAAATCACATAGTTTTCGATTGCATAAGCATACAGTTTTCTCATTAAAAATATTGCATTGCATTACACGTATAAAAGAGTGTTAAATATAAATATACATATTTATATTTGCAAGTACTGTTGATTTATCTAATATTCCCTCATAGTGGAACTGCGATGAATAAGGTAATTTTCATGATCTTGCCCCACTTTGGATAGTGAGGATTTTTTTATTTTTTGTTTTATCTTCTATGTGAAAATACTTAGAAACCCATTTATAGAACAATATTAACTGATTACTAGAGTTAACTATGAGAAATATACCTAAAAGAAAAATCTTAAGTCTGGTAGGATCTTAAAAAATGTTCAGGAATTATCTGGACCAGATTATTATAAACTTGTCAAATAAAACTGCACTATGAGATCATTTTAAATATTTAAAAGTTAAAATTAGAAGTTTGAACTTTTTTTTTTTTTTTTAAATTTTAAATATAAATTTTGTCTTTAAAATTAGTGGTCTGCACTGAAAATGAATTAAGACTATATTATATAATTTAATATTCTTTATATTTTTTCCATATAACAAGCAGCGACATCACTTGCATATATATATATATAACTGATTCACATATATATATATATATATATATAACTGATTCACATATAAATGAACTATAATATTAAGGGTAAAAAAAGATATTTAGTAATAATTTTTTTAATAAAAAAAAATGAGTGGGGGTGGGGAGACGAAAACAAACAATTACTAAATGGTCACAGAAGATAAATAAAATATGAGTATTTTAAAAAAAAGAATAAGAAAGACAGTTTAAAAAGTCAATGATGTCCAAACATTAAATCTCTGCTGACTATTCTGGAAATGAAAATTTTGAAGTTAACCAAGGCTTAAAAAAGCATTAACTGTTCACTTTAATGTATTCACATAAAAAAAAAATTATATGAAAATTTCTACAACTCCTAAATTAAATTGCATATTAAAGTACTTAGAATAGTGAATTATTATGGGACTTTTTAGACAATATAAAAAAAAATAGAAAATTTTAGATTTTTTAAAAGGATCTCACTTATATGAAAATCAGTTCATATAATAAGTAAACTTTGAAAAAAAATTAAAAAAATTGCAACACTATTTTTTTTATTGCAGAAAATCAATAGTCCATCAAAAATTAAAATTTCATAATTTCAATAAAATGCTGATTCATGATTATTGAACACTTCTAATAAACTTAAAAAAAGTCTGCATTCTGCCAAAAATTATATAAACACTATAGGGCTTACTTTAAAAAAGTTATATAATGATTTTCTATTTATAGTATTTTGCTATATAGTAAAAATTGGCAGGTGTATGGTAAAAGATTTAATGTATTCCATATTCATGTTCATAAATCAACCTCTTCTGGATGGATACAAGCTACTTAAATTTCATAACTCATGTGAAGATAAAGCTAATGGTTATAAAATACCTATGACCATTAGTTTATACCATATATATATATATAGCACACTCTTAATTTTATATATATATATATATCTAATGGTAATTGACTACTATACTCAGTCTCAAAATCTGCAGAAGTACTTTCAGTTAATTCCTTAATCCTCCTGGCAGTTGAGGAGGGTTAAGGAATTAACCAAAAGTACTTTTGTAGATTGAAAGGCTGTATATAATTGTCAATTACCATTATATTTATTATTTTTATTGTTATTATAATAGTTTTTAATTAACAGACAATTTATTTGAATATATATATATAACTATTCTGCTGTTAACATTTATGAAGCTAATGTCAAGAATTAAATTAAATAGTTGGGGGAAAGACTTTCATATGAAAATAAATGAATGTTGTGAGACATGTTCCTATCTGAAAAGAATCCATCCACTTTTCTAAATATGTTTGTATCTTTATAACTATAATTTAATAAACTATTTAAATAAAAATGAATGTTGTGATGATTCGATGTTTACATAATTCATGTTTATTTACAATAAAAGTAAGCTCGGAAGCTTTTTTTTTCAGAACTTAATTATAATGTTGAAAATTTTCTGTTAAAATAGTAGAAACAGGAACTGTTAACAAAATTTCTATATCTATAAATAAATTTGAAAAAATCAAATATTTTTTGCATAGTATTTAATATTATGATAGATTTTCAAAAAATAAGTTTTCACAAGATGTATTATAAAATATTTTAATTTCTTCATATAGATTATTTCCAGTTGCACAATAAACCTCACTACCTATTAAGATAATATCCTAGTTCATATAATGCTATATAATGTTCTTTCTGTTGAATGAGTAGGCACTAGATGGGGATTATATGCAGAAGCCTTCTGGCATCCATTGATTAATCTGGTTTGCACTGGTAATGCTACTGCATGAAGAGTTTTGCCTGTTTTAATTAAATTTAGAGTCATTAGAATATGGTTTTCAGTATCATCAATCATGCAAATATGTTTTTTTGGTTCTAATTTCTTTTATTTAAATAAAAATGATTATAAAATAGTGAATTGTGACAACATAAAGTATAATATAGATATAAATAACACTGTACTGTGTCAAATGAACAACAATCATTATATAAAACAAGAAGGTGACCAAAAAAAAAGAGGAAAGATTTATAAAATACACAAAGAGCAAAAATTCTGTACTAGTAATGATGCTTAAATATCACGTTTTTTAAATCCAAATTTTTCTAGATAGGACTTTTGAGGATTATATTAATGTCTGTTTGTGGTAAAATAATTTTAATAAATTATTGATATATTTTTTTATCTTTGCATAAAAAGATGTAATATGCTCAAATTATTCAAATGCTATGAAAAACATTACCTGAATTAAAATTTTTAAAATAATTAATGTGTCAGCATTTTAGGATTGATTGCTGTTTATAAAAGCTTAATATGTCCAAGGCAAGCAGATGTCTGGAATAATGAGATATACTTTTTAGGGGTGTCCCAAAAAATGCACATAGTAGAATCAAAATTAAATGTAAATTTAGAAATAAGCTATTATTTTTTAGGAACAGTGTCTTGAAAAAAAAAATGAATTAATGGCATGTAAAGAATTGGGAATTATTCTATTGAGAATAAAATATTTTGTTAAAATTTCTAACAAACATATACCACCAGACTATTATTTAATTGATCAATGATATTAGCATGTTGAAGAGCAAAATCTGTAAAGAAAATTCTTTCAATATGTGATAATCCATGTAACAAGTTAACTGGAGCTAGTACAATCCCTACAAAAAAGATTTATTAATGCAGTGACACATATTCTAGTTGTAAAAAAATAAAACTTTTTTGGGACAAATTACCAATGTTGTATATTATATATATGATTCATATTATAAATAATTGTTTATATGAAACTTTTAATTAAAATTATAATAATGCTAAATAATTTCTTAAATTTTAGAAATTAATTATATATTGGACATTTTTTAGATGCTAATAGTAATTTAAATAAAATGTATAATTGAATGTATGTAAAATAATTATTTAAATTTCAACCAAATAATATTTATATATAAATAAAACATCTTATTAAATAATTATTTATTAGCATTTAAGTAAACATCCAATAAATAATTAATTTTTAAAAAAAAATTAAAAAAATTCAGCATTATTTATAATTTAAGTTAAAAATTTTGCACAAACTATTATCTGTAATTTAAATAATATACTTGAGATTTTTCATCTCATTTTCTTAGCAACTAAAACAACATTTGAATTGGGTTTAATTTTTTAGTTTACTATAATAAGTCTGTTGAAAAGACTTTTGATCCTCAGAGTGCTATTTAAAAATTGTAAAAGTTTTATCTCATAAGTAATTAGTTGCCTTTATTAAAATCAGTTGTCTCATTATTACAAAAAAGAAATGTTATTTTTACATTTTGCATCCTCTCTCAACCATTTTTGATCCATATTGTTTATTTAACACTTATTTTATAGTAAACTCATAGTTTAATCTATATTTAAAATTTTAATTTTTAAAAAGTATATATTTGGCAGTGTTTGTGCAAAAAAAAATCAAATTTTACTTGATGCACATAGTCATATGAAGAGCCAATTGTCCAGCCTTCTTTACCTTATATGGTGCTGTATAGTGCTGACTGACAACTTCAGCCATTGGTGACCAAGTGTTTCTAACTATCAAAGTCATAAATCACACCAAAATGTTTTATGCTTTTATAATAGATTTTGAATGTAAATAAATATATTTTCCATAATTTTTTACATTCACAATTAATTTTTTACAATATTGTACTTAAATATAAATTTATTTGAAAATTTTTAAATTTTTCAAGAAAAATAACCAAGATAAGTGAAAACTGCAATTTTCTTATCAATGACATTCACTGACAACTAACAAAAGACAACAATTTTTTATTAATATTTATGTATATATGATTATTTTTCATATCATATTGACTAATAATGTGACTAAATTTAGATTTTTATTTAAATTATTTAATTTTAGATGAAGAAAAAATAACAGAAATGAATAATCTGCATTCATAACTTCTAAGATATGAAAAATCAACGGCAAATGCATGTTATAATTGGTTGAAATATAATTTTTTTTGTTTTACTATAGGCTTTTTTCTTATATTTTTCTGCAGTTATAAATGTTATTTTAATTTTTTCATTACATTTAAATAATTTGAATGTAAAAATAATTCAATTTTTAGAAGCTAAATTAAAACAATTCTGATTGTTGTACATTAATATATTTATGAATAGAAATAGATTAGAACTGTAATTGACAAATAAAATTACTCAAACTTTTACTCAATCTGGTGAATAAGAAAAATTTTCAACTAAAAAGTTAAAATTAGCTTCAAGAATTAAATAGATCTCAATTAAATTAAGAAATATATAGAACATTGATTACTTTACAATATTTAGATTGTAAAAATAAAAAAAAAACCATTTCATTATAAGAAAAATGTAGGATTGTACATTAATAATGAAAAAATAGAATTATTCATAGTTTACAAATAATAATGTCAAAGTTATAATACTCAGAGTTTGACAACGGCAACAAAAAATATACTATGTGGCAAAATGATTAAATAAAAAATGAATTCATATTTTTTTAAAAAAGTTTATTTTTAATGCATTGTCTTAAATGCTTGTCTGTAATAAATACATGGAATTTTTTATTCCTTATGAAATAATATTCTTATTTAATAATTTTTTAATCATGTACATTTGAGAACTGTTAAACCAGGCTCTAATCGATAATTTTATTTTATTGAAATAAACAAGGAAACAAAAAAAAACACCTTAATATATAAATGTAATATAATCCTTAAAATCAATTAACATTTAGACACTCCCAATTTCATTAACAATCAACAATCTTAACCTGTTGTCAAAGCAACCTTCTTTTACAATAAAAGTGGAATCCCACTTTAGTTTATGGTCCAATATATTTATATAGATACTATAGATTGCAACTTTATCAGAGATTAAAATTATTGATACAAAGAAGTTCAAACAAACCTCTTTAAACAGATATATATAACCTGTTCGAAATGCAGACTAATAAATAGTCAAATATAACATTGCAATTGTAATTTTCAAATTGCAACCAAAGTATTACTTAAATAAGTGTAATAATGCTAAAGGCCAAATGGGTTTATTAGCATTAAAATCAGTCAACTCTTAGATAATGCCAATGTCAATAACAGTCAACAATCTCAACCTGTAATATAAATTATAGTTATATAATTAGATCTTGGGTGACAGAAATAAAAACTATTCATGCTTTCGGTAGTGCTAAGATAATGTGCACAATTTCAAAATGTATTCTTTTGATACCAAACACCAATAATTAATTTATCCTTTGCTACAATAATTTTATTTTATTATTTCAAATTTACCAGTAAATTAAATAAGTTTATATAGAAAGTTTTTTTAAATATTGTTTTAAAACTTGTTCATAAATAATGTATTTTTTCTTTTAATTAATATTGATATGTTGTAATATGCAAGAAAATTCCTTTTCAAACTCAAATTCCAGAGCAATTGATCCATTTGCCTAGCCCTGGTGGCAGTATACAATACACAGTGTATGTATTGATTTGATTCATGATTGCTGCTATATTAAAAAGAAAGCTTGAAAAAGAATTTTTAAACTAACAATTCATGAAGCACATAACTGAAGCAGATCTAAATTAAATATCCTAGAAGTTTTCAATAAACCCATTCAACAGATAAGATAAATTATTGGAAGATAGATTAATAAATAATCATTTTACAACCTTTCAAACCAATTATTTCTTAATGATTTACAATTAATAAATCACAAAATGCAAATATCTAGTGTTTTTATATCTAAATGATTTCACAAATACTAAAGCTTAAATAAACCAACAGAATATTAACAACATGTTGTCAAGCCAATCTTGATTGATAAAAGATTGAGTCCATGCTTTATTCCAATTTCAAACTTTTGAAATAGTTAATGAGTGAATCACATGATTGAATCACATTGAAATTAAATCTGACTATAAGTTTTAAATAAAACTTTCAACAGGCAAAGATAACTATTTGAGGGTAGCATAATAAATAACATTTTTACTTTCCAAAAACATTACTTCTCAATACTTTAGACTAATAAACCTATAGAATGTTAATAGGTAATTTAATGAATAAGATTTTTGTACACCCCTCTCATACAAAGTAGAGACTCAATTCTATCTGCTTTTAACACCTTGAAGAGCAGTGCAATCATAAATATATAATCAAAGACATAAAAAGATGTATGTTTCTCAAGATGCACATGTTGTGCTGAAACAACACTCATCAGTTGGCCATGATCACAATCTCTTACATATATTTTTATCATTATTTAGTATATATAGATAGACAATTATTATAGTTTAATTGATAAGCATCAAATTTATTGCCATCATAACTTTAACACAAACTACTTAATAGAAGTATATTAATAATTTTTATTAATCATTCTTTATATTAGAGATTAAACCACTTAATGAATAATATTACACTATAGAAATATTATTTATTAAGTGGATACTCTCTAGTCTAATGAATAATTAATAAAAATTACTAATGGGTAATTTGTTTTTGTATCTATATCATTTCATAACAATTAAAACTTAAATAAACCAATACAATATTAACTATCTGATTCTCAAAAAAACTTCACTTTTTATCCTGGTTTAAGATTTTATAAATAAACAATAACATGACTGAAACAGAATGAGATAGAAAATCACTATAGTTAATTTGATGGGGATCAAATGTGCTGCCATCACAACTTTGACACAAATAACTTAATGAAAGTTTATTAATAATTTTTATTAGTCATTCATTAGACTAAAGATTATCCAATAATGAATATTTCATGGTGTAAGTTTTGCTACACCACTCTCTTGCAAATTATAAAACAGTCTCTGCCTTGCATGAGAATGGTGTAGCAAAAATTAAACTAGAGAAATATCATTTATTATTAGATAATCGCTAGTCTAATGAATGACTAATAAAATTATTAATATACTCAAAGAGTGAGATAGAATCTGTCTAGAAGCTTTAAATAAACCACATCTAATAGGTAAAAGTAAAGCATTGAATGAGGTTTATTTAAAATTTCTAGCCAGATTTAATCTAAATGTTTTAGTCACATATTTTACTCATTATTCTATTTAAAATTTTTAAAATAAAGATAAAAGATGGAATCCATATTTAATCTACTGAGGTTGCTTTGTCAACAGATTGATGATATTCTATTGGTTTATTTTAGCTGTGAAGCAATTTAGATATGAAAAGCAGTTAGCTATTGAAATTTTATGCTTTTGTGTATATATAAATAAATTTGTAATCTTAAAAGACTATTTCCCTAATATTTTGAATACAAAGTGTTATTAAAAGAATGAATTTATGTTTGTAAAAAATTATTAAAATAATTTGTAGACATATTGAAATCTCTCATTAATTAGAATTTAGAAAGTGTTTAAAAGTTAAAATTCTAAAATAAAATGCTCCAAATAAATTTAATTAAAAAGCATATAATAAGTATAAATTCACTCCAATAAAATCATGTTTTATTGAGAAATAGAATTATAAAATTTTATTGATAAGGAATGCATATTTAAAAAATACAGATAATGATAATATTTCATTACGTGGGTGAATGGTTATTATAATCTTTTATTTTTTCTAAAAAAGTAATCTACTAACACTTCAAATGCTAACACTGAGTAGAATAAAAATTCAAAGAAACTGGATTTCATTTTGTGATGCCAATAAACATGTGTTTGCATATATTTTTTTAAAATAACAAAAAAAAAATTGTCTAGAAAGTTCATATTTTAAGTTTTATCGTATTAAAATCAAATCTTAAAAAACTTCTCTCACAATTTCTAAAATAATATATTGACTTTATTTTATTTAAATATTGTCTATACTGGACTTAATATGATTAAAAGGGATTTGAACTCAATTTTTAAGCTCCATACATCTATCCACCCATCTTATATAACTAATACACATGACTACATACATGTGAAAAAGTTAGTGTCTCCAATATATGTATTTCATACCGAGTCCTGATTGTATATATATATATATATATGGAAGACGATCTGGACCAACTGACGAATGCTAGTTTAGTATGAAATACATATACTGGAGATCATTTATCTTTTTCACATGTGTATATTGGTTGTATAAGATGGAATGGGTAGATGGAGGGAGCTTGAAAAACTGAGTTCAAATCCCTTCTAATGACTTTATTTTAATAAAAAAATTTTTTTTACAATAAATCTAACATAAAGTCAACATCTTTTATAGATAGACAACTTCCACATTTCTCCATTCTTTTTTATTTCATGTTTAAATAAATAATCATAATAAATGTAAGATGTGAGTGAAACCAATTATCAAAAAGTAAATTCTCTAATTTTTGGAGGGAATAGAGGTAGCTTTATTTTAAATAATTGACAGTTTTGGAGAGTAATGTTTATATAATCAATGTGCTGACATGATTATTCTTTGCTGCAAGCTAAGTTAAAGTTTTTTGTGTCTTTTTTGTGTGATTAACCATCTGGGATCATTGATACAAAGACTGTTTGTTTTGTTGGATGAAAGTGAAAAGTAAATTGTGATCAAGAGAGATAGATTTAATTGAATTTAGAAAGATTGAAAATTGTTAATGTATAGAAAATGTTTCCTTCATCATTTTAAATATAGAAGTAAAAAAAATATTTTGTTGAATGTGTGTCAATGTAAGGATATTTTATAACTAAGTTGTATGTAAGATTAGTTGGTTTTTTAGTATGTTTGGTGCTAAAGAATTTTTTTTTAATTTAAGAAAGGGAATAATTTATTTGAGAAAAAAGATAATGTTTTGGAGGTCTAAGGTAGAAAAACACATGGTTATCACTTGATCATAATTGAAAAAACCATACAAAGAGGTTTGAAGAGTTGAAGAGGAAATGTAAAGCCAAATATAGAGTAGGTGACTTGGAAAATAAGGAAATATGTATTGCATTTATATTCCACAATGCATATATAATGGTCAAAAAGAAATTAGATGTGCTGTGGTAGAGGGTACATATGTGATGAGGTTTATCACTTGAAATCTTTAAATATGACTAGGAAGGATGTAACAAGTATATGGTTATGTAGAGAATGTGTAAATGTGATGAAAAAGGAATAAAGTAGTTACTAAGTGTAGATAGCTTAAAGAAAAAAGCAGAAATGGAGCAAAATGTAATTGAGGAAAATAGGATAGAGAATGATTTTAGTGAAGTGTCAGGAAATGTGGGTAGAAAAAATAGTAATGTAATGGAGATAGTTAGCCAAAAATAAGTAAGATAGAGCAAAAGGTAAAAAATGTAGAAGCAAAATTAAAATTGTTAGAGATGAAGTATGAGAAGATAAAGGAATTATTGAGTAGGAATGATAAGGAAGAAGTAGATAAGAAAGTTGAGAAGGTTGAAGAGAATGTTAAATATAAAGCAGAAAAAGTAGATTATAAGACAGTATTGATAGGAAATTCATTAATTAGAGAATGTAGAGATATAATTTCAAAAGAAGATAGAAACAAGTATGTAAGAGTATGTTTGCCTGGAGCTAGAATTAGGGATGTTGCAGATAAAGTAAAGAAGAGTAGAGATGAGTATATTTTGGTAGAGACTAATAATTGGTCAGAGCCATCAGAGAGAGTAATGGATGAGTACATAAAATTGATAGAAATTTGAATAACATTAAAGGTAGAATAGAAATAGTTGGCTTATTACTAAGATTTGACAAGAGATATATGTTAGACAGTACATGTTCTATAAATGAGAGAATAAAAAAATTGTGTGAGAGAAATGATCTTATGTTTAAAACAGGCCAAACTCTCCATACAGTGGTGGTCATGTGATATTATGTTTGTGGATGTATGGTATTTTTTAGTGGAAAGAGGAAGTTATATAGTACAGGTAGATTGCACTTAGAAAAACAAAGAAGTGAAGTTTTAGGGAGTTTGATTTATAAAGAATATAGTTTGGGAAACTTATAAAGAGGGATGGGGATTTAAGTGCCAGTGTTATCAGAAGGAAAAAGAATGGACATAATATAAGAAATAATCAAAGAATAGCTGATTTAGATATAAATGTAGATATGGAGAGGGAATGGATCTCTAAAATTGATGGTAAGCAAGCTATATATATATATATATATATATATATATATATATATATATATATATATATATATATATATATATATATATATATATATATATATATATATATATATATATATATATATATATATATATGTAATGAAGAAGAAAGAGTCAAAAGAATTTATAAAAAAATAGTTAGGAAAGAAGAAATTGTTAAAATTGGGTATTTGAATATGCAAAGTGGTAGGAGGCCAGAAAAGTGGCTGGAATTAAACAAAGCAATTAAAAATGAAAAGCTTGAGGTATTAGCACTAGTGGAATGCATCTAAGAGAAAAAAAACCTATTCTGAAAAACTTGGTATGGCAGGGTATAAATAGAAAAGAAAAAAGAGGCAATGGTATAAGAGTTATGTCAAAAAAATATTTAAATATTGTTAAATGTCAGGAACATTTGTAGTTTGAGATAAGGTTAGTATGATAAGAATAATGATGGCTGTAGTGTAAATAGTCACTGGAGATAGTCAAACTATAATGGAGTAAAACAGTAGCATATATGAATGCCTAGTTAAGGATATACAGAGTTTCAAAGAAAAGGGAAAGATAATAATGGTTATAGGGATATAAATGGGCACATTGAAGAATTTGATGATGTAGATAATAAGAATGGACAGCTTTTGAAGAATTTTTGTTAGAGAGTGAATTTGAGCATTGGAAATTTATCAAATATTTATAAGGGACAATACACATGGTCTAGAAATAATATATTCCATACAATAGATTATGTATTAGTAGAAAAAGAGGGAAAGAATAAAGTATGAAAAATTAAGATGTTTGATAATGAAGAGAGAATATGTAACAGTGATCATAACTTCTTTATAATAGAAATGGTTAATAATGTGATGGAAAATAGTAATAAAAGTATAAAGGATAGTGAAAGATGTGGATGAAAAGTAAATGATAAGAATAAATTAGAACAATTTAAAATAAAAATGGAAGAAACCATGGAAGAGTTGCTTGGGGATGAGTATAAGGACTGGTGTGGTGAAATAGAAACAGTGTCAAATAGGGTTTTAGGTGGAAATATTCAAAAAAATAAAGATAACAGGAAAGTGAGAGTTAGTAAAAGTGTAAAAGAGAGGCCAAAATCATGCAGAGAATATAAGTGAGCTCTTAAGAACAAAAAAGTGAAAAAGATATTAATATTAAATGGGATAAGTACTTAGAAAAAAAGAAGTTGGCTAAAATAGATAATTATAGGGAGAGAATAAAATTGAATAGTAAATTGTTGGAGGATATTAATAAAAGTGGAAGAGATGGGAAATTTTTTTTTGAAAATACATTAAATGAAGGAATATAGGGAAGAGAAATAGTATTATTAGATGATGAGGGAATATTGTGTAGCTCTAGAGAAGAATTAGAGATCATCTTAAATAAATATGTAATGCAGATGGAAAAGATATTAGATATGAAGAACAGAGTGATAGCAAACATGAAAGCATATAATAATAGCAATATTAGATTTACAGAAAATGATTTGAATAAGCCAGGGAAGAAACTGAAAAGTGGAAAGGCAAGAGGTTTGGATGGATGGCCAGCAGAGATGTTAATGAATTTAGGGCATAGGGAAAAATTAAACTATTATTATGTTTTAATAAAATGGCACAGAAGGGAGTTTTTCTGGGTAGTTGGAATAATACAAGAGTAAGGTTGCTATTTAAAGGAAAGGGTAAGGATCATAAAAAGTTAAACAATTATAGACTGATAGTGGTAACATCAGTGTTATATAAAGTTTTCTCATAAATAGTGTCTGGAAGGGTTGCAAAATGGATTGGAAGAAAATAATATACGGGGGGAAATGCAAAGAGGTTTTTGATCAGATAGGCATATATGATGTAGTTTATTTGCAGTTACACAGCTAAATACAGATAGACAGTTGTATATGGTTTTATAAATATAGAGAAGGCATATGATAGCATAAACAGAAATAGATTATGGGTAAGTTTAGTAAATTTGGGAATGGATGAAGCTTTAGCAGTTATTATTAAGAAATTATGAAAATAATTACTATATATATTAATTAGAAAATATAGAATGTTAAAGTTAAAAATGGAGTGAGACTAAGGCAAAGGTGCCTTATGTCATCTTTTTGTTTTTTTGTATTTGACAGAAATAGTGAGAGCAATAGAAAGACTAGAAAGAGGGATAGAGATACTGTTAATAGGTGACAAAGGAGTATATACTTTGTTAGGTCTTTTATTTGCAGATGTCTTTCTGTGCACAAAAAAGGGAAGACATCGAAATTAGGCTGAGGATATGCACGAGAGTAGGTAAAGAGATAGGGATTAAATTTAGTGAAGAAAAATCAAAAGTAATGATGATTAATACTGGGGAAAGAGAAGACAAAATTTTTTTATTGGGGTATATAAAGTTAAGTGTGGCAAATAGATATAACTATTTGGGAATCACCTTAAGTAAGAGAGAAATTGCTTGGATGAATGAGAGAAAAAATTGATAAATGAAGAAAAGAAAAAAAAGGGATTGATAAAAAAATGAAGTATTTTTTATATAATAAATATGATGTAGATAGAATTGTATGGAATGGAGTGGCAGTATCAGAATTAACATATGGTAATGATGCATTATATATCAATGAAAAGGTATTAGAAAAAGTACAAAGAAAATTAGAAAGACATGCATTAGGTGCAGATGTGTGGATGGCAAAGGAAGCAATTCAAGGAGAAATGAGATGGTCAAGTTTTTATTTGAGAGATGCAAAAAGAAAAATGAAAATGTTCAGTAGATTGAAATTTATGGATAATAAAAGAATAGCCAAAATAGTATTTAATTGAGTTATAAATAAAGGGCAGGCAGCAAGATGGCTGAGAAAGATAATGTGGTATGCAGAAGATTTGGATAAAGAATTATGTCACTATACTTATATAAAAGGTGGAATGACTCCATTAAGAGAATTATTAAGTGTTATAGTGATAAGGAATGGGATTGAAGAATAGATGCATTAATAAAGAATAGGGAGTTGAAGAAATGGAGAATTAGTATGGAGAGTAAAAAGTGTTTAAATATATAGAGAAATAAATGGAATATAGGGTGTGAGTTACTTATGATAATAGCAAGGAAAGTAGTTTACTGTTCAAGGTCAAATGGGATTTTTAGCAAGAACAGAATATACACATAAATGGAAAAATAGTGGTCATTTAGTCTGCAAATTGTGCAAAGAGGGCATATACAACATTAGGCATCTGTTAATTGAATGTAAATGCCTGAAAGTAGAAAGTGTACAAATAATGAAGTTGTGGAAGAATAAATATAAACAAAGTGATTATACAGAAAGTAGGTTACTGGTTTTTATGCTGGGTTTGGGAAAAGATAAGTGGAATTTAGATATAAAGATCACAGAGTTCATAAAGATTATGTTGTGGAAATGGGATGGAGCAGGACATGGGAAAACTTAAGGTGGGGCAATCAAAAGGGAAGGTAAAGTGCCTTACAGGTTTCTCTGGGCATAGTTGCTGAGAGATTCCTGACTCTAAGTCACAGTGCATCACATTACATTCTGGTAAGTGATTTGATTGGCATTTAGTTGTTTGAAGTTCAGACTCTATATTTATTCACAGAGGGCATTGTTGAAATATCTTTTTGGATGATTTGAGTACATAAATATTAGTACAAAAAGTCAATACATTCTTTTCTCACCGCTAAACATTTTAAAAGTAAGTCCTCTTAATTATATATTTTATAATAGCATGACTATACCTAATAATGCTTTCAGAAAAAGTTATTAACTCTTTTTTATTTTTCTAAAAAAATCTATCAATCTAAAGCTGCAATATTTATAAAATATATAAAAAGCAGTTAAATAATTAATAACAAAAGTTTTAAAAGATTATTTAATTTTTCTTTTTTAAATATTAATCAAAGAATATAAATAAAATTAAAAAATTAATGTTTTCTATCAAATTTTAAAAACTGAAATAATGCACTTTGCTTATTGATTAGTTAGCATGCTTTCATATAATATTTAGCATGATTTCATATTATATATATATATAACTCTATATATTCATTAATATTTTTTCATCATTGATGCTAGTTTTTTTATTGTCTATTCATTTAAAATGTATTTTAATCTCTTTTACATCATTAAAATGCATAATATACATTACAAACATACAGTGACACTTTAAAATATGAAATAAAGAAAAAAGAGATATCAACTCTCGAAATCACCATCTCCATTTTAAAAGTATTTTGTCAACATGCATTTGATAAAAAAATTCAACCAGTATCTATCTGCAGGTTGCATGTTTCTAGTTCAACTTTTCTTATTCTACTGCTATGAAAACTGACCAATGTCATATTAATATAACAACCACTATATGATTATTTGATATTAAAACATGAATAATTAATTCAGTAGTCATTATTAAAATAATTATCATTATATTAGTTATTCCATTAAAATAATCATTCAAATTTTAACATCAAATGAATCGTGGTGTTGGCACTTAAATAATAGCTAAAGTTCTTACACTCTTGTAACATTGTTCATCTTTCAGGGCAGTTAAATAAAGGCAGTTAAACCTGAAATAGCAGATATTGGTTTAATTCTTTTCTTTCTCATATAACCATTAAGAAAATATTACAGATAAATGTAGAAAGTACATTACAGATTTGTTTTGTATATTATTGTTTCTTTATTATATGTATATATTACATAGGTTATGTAGGATTGATGGTCACAGAGGAGTGATTGAACATAAAACACATGTCAAGCAGAAGGTGGTCTGATTTTTACTATCACATGACAACTAATAAAGCATTATAAAAATGTAGATGGTCTTTAACAATTTCATATTATATATATGTATATAACTTTTTATAGTTACTTTTCAAATTAGTTATAATTTATCGAGTGAATAAGAGTTTATTACTTAAAAATCAATACCAGAGTGGACTCTGAAAGTATTTTGGTTGTTTAAAATTTCAGGTAAGCATATTATTTTTCAAATAATGTCACAACAATAATAGGTACCTGTATAGATATACAACATGTGAAGTAATTTTTAGTTGAAAGTGAACTTGTGAATCCTAAGAAATTGCATTGTTTTTAAAGCAGAAACAAATGTTAAGTAAAGATAGATAAATCCTTATTCATCTCCTTTTAAATTAGAGGTTATAAGTATATTATCATATATTATAAATAAATGAAATGCTACATGTAAATTAATTATTCAAGAGAAAAACAATCCTATCTTAATTTAGAAATTAATCAACATAGCTCAGCAATAGAGTGTCTTATTAAAAAAAATCTTAATTTGATCAATCAAATAGGAATGCTGAGCAACTAGAGGCTCAGGACAATATATAACATTTAAATTATGTATACATATTGAAAACATAATGGGAAATTTGCATTTTCTGAATAAAGTTTGGCTATGATATAAACAGGCAAACAAAACAAAATTAATATCCAGTAATAATATTTGTCTAACCCATTTTATATATTTACATAAATATTGTCCAAATGTTTAATCAATATATGTATATTAAATACCAATGGCTAATCAAACACATAATAATTAACAATATCAACACTTTATTTAACTTTAAATATTTAGTCAACTTTTCACTTAGTATGCATTATCAATTGGTTTCATTGTCTTATACTACTTTTTCAAGCCAAACAGAAGTGAAAAAAAAATCTAGTTAACATTTAAACAATTAACACACTTTACAGAATTCAAAATGATCACATAACTTTTATTTAAATTTATAGACACATTCATAATGCTGATAGGTTAAAAAAGTTTTTATCAAATTAATACTTTCAGATTTATAATACTGAATCATAATATAGTCTGTAATTTTTCTATTCTTTTTATTAATTAAAAAAACACATTACCCATAATTTAAAGCAATTATATCATCTTACTCTCATTTCACAGCAACATTCCAATCATTCATTTAGTTAAAATATGCTTTTATGAAAGTATTAACATTAAATTTGTAAGAGTGAATCATAAAAAAGTCTTCAATTTTTTTTTATTAATTTAAAAAAATCTACAGAAGTCATGGAAAGTATAATATTTATGACCTATATCATGCTCTTGTATATATAAAACAACTAATTTTTTCATGTAAATATAAATCTATTTTATAAAAATAAACAAGTAGTTGGTGTTTGTTTGATATCTGTTTACATGAATATCTTTATTTTTATCAAATTAAAAAGCCATAAAACATTTAATTCAATAGAATAGTGGAAAAGGTTCAAAAGATTTGAAATAATATTTTTTTAAAAACAATGTTTTTGCAAATAGAAAGTAGTAATAAAAACAAAGTAAAGTGATAATGTTAAAAATAGAATAAATTATTGAATAGATTAGAGTAGTTTAAATATTTAGGCAGTTGAAAATATAAAGAAAGCAATTATAACATATAACTAATAATATATATTTTGAAATACTATACTTTAATCAGCAGTAATGTAAAGATTTGAATAAAGCATTTAAAAGTCATCTATATTTGAATATACAGATGCAGAAAAAATAGAAAAATAAAAATAAAGTATAGAAAATAATCAAAATGAGAAAAAAAGGGAAAAAACATATATATTTAAATGTACTGTGAATAATGTTTTAGAAGAAAATATTAATCAAAAAAGAGAATCCATGTGCTTCCTAACCTGAATTTTTTATGCATAGTATAGCTAGTCCACCTAAAAATTCAATATTCAACATTAATTCTTTTAAATTTCATTTAATAATAATAATAATAATAATAATAATAATAATAATAATAATAATAATAATAATAATAATTTTTATTTTTATTATTTTTTTTATTATTTTTTTTTTTTTTTTTTTTTTTTTTTTTTTTTTTTTTTTTTTTTTTTTTTTTTTTTTTTTTTTTTTTTTTTTTTTTTTATTATTATTATTATTATTTTTATTATTATTATTATTATTATAATAATAATAATAATAATAATAATAATAATTATTATTATTATTATTATTATTATTATTATTATTATTATTATTATTATTATTAAAATTGAATGTAGTATATAGTTTTATATATGGGATCTAAAATGTGATGAAATTTGAAAATTTTATTTCAGTTTCCATGCAAGCTTAAAATTTATATTCTGATTTCCAGATGATATCTGATAAATGTATATTTAATCTATTCTTAACTACAGAATAAAATAAAGAAAAAAATTCATATATTCTCATCACCAGAGATTTACTAATCTTGTGAGTATTGCATTCCTCTGTTGTAGAGTTTTAAAATCAGTTTTTTGCAAACACATATTCAGATATACAAACTATGAAATTAAACAGATACTGTAAATTATTATTTAAATGAGTCTTTTCTCATTTCATGTTTTCAACAAATATTTTGTCATACAAGCATAATCATAGAAAAATTTTTGGTTCTGTTTATTGCAAATTTCAATTAATATGTTTCTTTGAAATCTTATTTTATTTATAAGCTAAAATCAATCCTCAAAGTTATGGCAAGATACTACAACTGATAGCTGATTTTATTAACAAAAATGTAACAATGAAAATTCAACAAAGAAACTACTAAGATCCTAATGACTTATTTTAATATAGAAAATGCTTAATATGTATACATATCTGATATATAATTAAGAAAAATATGTACTCTGATAAAAAGTGTATAGTAAAACATCAAGAACGATGGCAAATAAAGAATACCCTTAACAACATTCCATTTTTTTTATCATGAGTATTAAAATACTTATTTATCAATAACCCAAGGCATTGGTGAAAAAGAAAACAAGTCTTTAATTAAAAATATGTTCACAAAAAATTAATAAAAAGGTGAAATAGTACATAGTTCTTTTATTAAATTATTATTATTTGCAAAAATCTATTATTTTTCATAGAATTGATAGCTGTAATATCTTTAAATATTATTTACTGCAGAACACATCAAACATAAAATTACATACCTTTCTCAACTTAAATTTAACATCAAGTACTAATCCACTTTGTTACTCTATTCAAAAGCAACTTATGTAAATAAAAGTAACCAATGAGGTCATCCTCATACTAATTTTTAGCTATTGATGTTCATAAATAAAAAGCATTTGATTGCCTTTTTTATAATATTGAAATTAATTATTTAAAACTGTAAATTTCCTAGGCTTTGAACTCAGTACAAGTTCTTATATAACATATAAAAAGTGGAAGAATCATGTAAATTTTTAAAATTATATCCTATTTTTCTGCCAAAAAATAAAAAGTGCTTACAACTATCATATTAAAATATATTAAAATATATAGTTGCTGACATAGCATATAAATTTATATATTACTGCAGACTTGTCAATTTGCATTCAGAACTATAGAAACTTGATGTTTCAAATAATTATTTTATAAAGAATAAAAAAGGTAAATGACTGCTGGATGTATACTTACAATTTTCCTTTATTATAATAGAATGCACAATTTTTAAGTTTGATAATAATCAGATGATCAATCTTTATTATATCCAGAGTATAAATTCATGCCAACACCAATTATATTTTTTATTAGTCCAAATTTCTGTCATTGTAAGACTCTCATTAAAGTATCATTACATGTTACCTTTTAAATAAATGCTTAGATTTTTAATAACTGTCCATATGTCTACATCAAACTTATCTATAGCTCTGAATGCTGATTATATCTTAAATGATAAAAAAAAAATATTATAGATTTATTTAAGTTTTAAAGTCATCTAGAATCTAATAACTCAATTATTTAATGCACCCTGAATTTTTCCAGGACACTATTCTCATTCTTTTATCACTATTTTAAAAAGATGATATATAAATATGATCGTTTTCTATTCATCCCTAATATCTCTTACTACATATATTCATCTGATCTCTCTCTCTCCATATAATTTTATATATATATATATATATATATATATATATATATATATATATATATATATATATATATATATATATATATATATATATATATATATATATTACATACAACAATAACTTTACCAAATTCTTTTAGTGCTTCATAACATCATAAGAAAACTAAACAATTTTCATTTTCTAATAATTAGTATGATTTTAAACAAAATATTTTTATTGCACAGTCTAAATTTATTTGTAGAGAGATTATAAAAATAGTACATAAACATTTAGAAAATAAAAATGTTATTTGCTATCACTTTTGTCTTATTAATTTAGAGATATAACAAAATTTGCAATAATTTTAGCAATAATGTACATGGACTTTGCATTCTCTGAATACCAACTGACTTCATGCAAAAAAAAAAAATCAATTTTTTTTATTAAAATGTTGGTAAGTCTAGCCTTATACTTATTTGTAAAAAGAAACCCCCCCCCCACTTATGACCAATTACATGTGTGATCACAATTTCCCTATGCTTATACCAACAGTTAAGATGATAAACAAACTCTCCAGTGCAAGGTAATAGATAGGAATTTTATGCACAAACCTTCTTGAACCATTGATTACTAAAGCTTGCACTGGGTGGCACTTCTATATGAAAAGTTTGCTATTGTTTTAATAGACCAATTCAAATCTAAATTATTGACAAAACTTATATCAGATACATATAAGTTCAAAAATCTCTTATAATAGCTTTAAGCTTTAAAGTGGAAAGGGGGGGGGTATATAATTTTCTTTTGTCTAAAAAATATATTTGTAAATTTGAATTCACTTGCATTTAATAAAACTTTTAGTAAAACAGCTGACTCATAATTATAAATCATTCAAATATAGCTTTATTTAATGTCAAAAGAAAAAAAATTCTAAATGCAGAACCTAGTTTTTATTTTATTTGTAGAAGTCATTTTTACTCAGATTCATTTTTTTAAAACATAATAGAAATTCAATGGAATATTCAAATCTATATAAAAAGATATTAAGTTCATATACAAATTTGACTATTCAAATATTAAAAAGCTTAATAAATTTATATACAAAATCAATAATGTACTTTAAAACATTAGATTTTACTTTAGTATTTGCAAAAGTATAATAATTATGATAATTTAATAAAAAGTAATAGAGATCTAATGTTATTATTTAGAGTATTCAATCGCTTAGTTTCTTCAGTCTGCCTTGATAAAAAATTTACTACATACATAACACACAGAAGGATTTTTACAAAAAGATTAATATAAAATTATAATAGCAAGTGTTTTTGATAATCTTAATTCACTCTGAATTAGGAGAAATAAATTAATTTTTACAGGTAGCTTCAGATAGAGTTGCATTTTAACAAGCTAAAATATTTCTTGATTGATTTTCATTAAAGAAAAAAAAGGGGCAGAAGGCTATTAGTTTATATCCAGTTGAGATAGAACTGTTGAGACTTAATATCTAAAAGTTGATGCTGAGATATAATTTGGGTTAAAAAAATATCCTTCTAGAGGTTCTCACTAATATGAGAAGAATAAAATAAAAAGCCAAATTTATTGTTGACCGACTTCTACTGAAAAAAAAGGTATAGTAATTCGAAAAAAATCTGAATTTTAATGTTGCTTAAGGTATTGGTGCTTGAACAACACTTGATTCTTTTTTGTAATAAATTAAATAAATGTATTAAGCTTACGACTAATTTTATTAAATCAATCAATGGTTAAAACTTCGTATTAATATTAATATCTCTGAACAGTCACCAAATCTATTTCTACATAAATAAGTTGATTCATATGATCACACATACACCTTTGCATATAAAACCAATTCATTTTTTAAAAAAATAAATCTACATTATCAATTTTACCATATACTACTATAAATTAAGTCATTTAAATCTAAAAAAGTTCTTTGCGATTAAAAATCAAAATGTTTTGAACTGAAGTCTATATAAAATTGCATGTAGAATAATAACAAATAATCAATTCAATTCTATAATTTTTGATAATTATTTTTCAATATAAGATTTTTTTCTGATTTTAAACTTTTGACAAATTAAAAAAAATATTACATTTTTTAAAAAAAAATATTGAACAAAAATCAAATTATTTGTTTAAATAACAACAAAAAATTAAATAAAAAAATTTGAAATTTAATTTTATTAATCTTTTATGTTTTATTAAAAAACTAAGAATAATAATTCATAAAAGAATTCACTCAAGCATTTCATAAAGAATTTTAAATGTAAGTTCTTATCAAAAGAATTTATAAATTAATAAGTAATGAATTATGTGGTAAATAATATATATGCGTATAAAGCATTAGAGTGCACAAATAATATAATTATGATTGAAATAAATGTAGTTTTTTTAAAAATAATAATAAAAAACAACATTGTAATTCACAATGAGGAAGATAACAAATGCCTTTAATAAAAATTAAATACACTTTTATTTTTATAGACATGATTATCGAACCTAATATAAATACTTTATTTGCTATATGGATCTATGATTAAATTATAATTAATGACAAACACAGACACAATACGCATATATATACACACACTTATGCAAATAAATTTTCTGTTTAGTAAATTCATTACATTTTAAAATCTTTCAAAACAAACTTATCAATATTATTTTTCTATGATAAAATGTGGAATAAAATCTGTTATTTTATAGTATTCACAATATCTTAGAAACTTCTACCCAATCTTTATTTTTTTGTTTAATAAACACATTCTTATTCAATAAATCAAAACGTACATAAAAAAAAAAACAATTAAGTGAAATAAATGTGCATTGCCATTTAACTAAAATAATGTAAATTTTGTTTTATGTATTTATATATATAAGAAAAATTAATATCATTATGGCATAAGAATTAGAGAATTATTATGGCACAGGGATTAGAAAATCTATCTCACATAACCATGGCATAAAATTTAAATCTAAATGTGATTGATTTGTTTTTAAATAATTACACATTTCCAAGGAAGCTTACATTTTTCAATAATTTACCCCAAACCAATCTGGTCAACCATTCAGTTATTGGCTATAAATGAATATCTATCCTAATGAGATTTAGGGCAGTTGTAGGATCAGACTCTGGGGTTTGAAGTTCTCAGATTGATTTTAAATCCATTTCATTATTCATTTTTATTTAATATATATCTAGATATTCTTAGCCAAAGAAATTCAATAGGGAAAAAATAAATAAAACCATCTATGTTTAATTTTTTTGAAAGGATCCTGCAGGGATTTTTGTCATATAATGAGCTAGGTAACTACTTTATTTTTTTGTTTGCATACAAACATACACATACATATGAAATTATTCAAGATCATGAGCAAAATACATAATATAAAAATTGCATACAATTGGAAAAAAGAGAATAATCAGATATAAAAAGGTCAAAAAGAAATATATAGAACTGTCTTTTGACTAAAAATTGATGATTATTCATCACTGAATTAAATTGTCTGCCTACAAAACTTTCTATAATTATATAACTGATCTATTTCCCTACATATCCAACTACTTATCTATCTACATGCTTATCAATCCCATTTACCTAATTACTCACCTATTTCCCTAATAGCTAACTACCTAACTATTCAGCTACCTGACTAACTATCTACTTATTGGTTTATCTATCCACTCCCCATCTATCTAATCAGCCATCTATTTATTTATCTGTGCACTCATTAATCCATCCATTCATCTATATCTCTTTTTAATATGCATTTGTTCATCTGTCCATCTCATTATTTACTATTTATTTATTGATTTATATATCATTATTTATATAGAGAGCTCACAAATAAACTTTGAACAAGTTTTGCAAAATATCCCCAACCACAGACCAGTTTCTGCTACTGGCATCCCTCAGTGAGTTGCTAGGATATTTAAGCATTATATTAAAAATACCAGAACAAGTCCAGCACTTTATCTAATGTATAACTATTAAGTAGAAAATCTGATATTTTTAGACATCCATATGCCTTCCAATCCAGCTATCTAACTTAAATAGCCATATGGGACTGAATTAAGTTCAGATAGCAGAAACCAGTTTAGAGTTGGGGATATTCTGCAAAGTTTGTTAAGAGCTTATTTGTGAGCTCTATAAATAACATTTGTAATATAAGCTTATTAAATTAGGTCATGTAACATCTGACTTGATTTTTTTGTAATAATATCATTATTTATATATAAAATATTTAATTTTTTCTATTCTCATATTTTTAGAAGAATTAAAGTTCTATCAGATTGTGTTTGTTATTCATATCTCAAAAATTTTAAATGCAAAATTTGTCTTTTTAATATATTTTTTTTAAAAATGATTTTACATAACATGAATTGTCTGAATTATTTTCAACTGACTTAATTTTAATATTTTCTTCTTTAATATTTTTGTTATGATGAAAGATTTATATAAAAATACACACAAACTATACATATTGTTTTATATATTATATTTCCTTGAGTTAGTTCATATATTTATTATTTTCATACACACACACACACACACACACACATATATATATATATATACTCATAGACAGATATGAATACAAAATAATAAAAAAATAATCCAAAAACTTGACATTGAATCAATAAATTAAAAAAAAACATTCATTTATACAATAAATACTATAGGCATTGGACAAAATAATGACTACTTATTATATTAGCATTAAATTGTTATGATGCAGCAGCATAACAATTAAAATACTCATCAACTTGGATTTCATAAATAAATATTAAGATAGTTGTAAGGATCATCTGATATAAAATTAACATGTTTTTAAAGCTTTCAAGAGTAAATATAAGAACCTAATTTGAAAATGATGGGCTCAATTTTCTGGCACATCAATATTCAAAAATATTAATCTTCTTAATATTGTAAGATTGACAATATGAATAATAATAATTTACTCACTGAGGATGAGCAAACAGAATCTGATAGAATCACATATGATTAACAATCAGTGCTTATTGAAAGAAATAATTGGCATTATCAAGCATTGTAGTATATGTTAATATAAATCTGAACAGTCCAGCTCTTTCACAATAATATCTTGTAAATTTTATGAGCATAAAATTGTGACTTAGCTTCTATTTGTCTTATTCATAACAAGGAATGTTATTAATTGAAAGAGAATTTGGTGATAACTCTAATAATCAATAATTGAGTAAAACTATAAGTATAGCACTGGAACTAAGATTATTTTGGTGGTGATGGGATGTATAACAAGATACATAAATAGTTTTATGTACAAGGATCATCTCCCACAGTATCATTGTTTCTAGGAAGCACAATTATCTTCCACAAAATTGGTTCCATAATGATATATACTGAAATTAATTTCATTATTATATACTTTAAATAATGATTGGTGAATGATTTTTACCATCACTTGTAAGTTTTGCTATTCTTTGCTGTCAGTTTTGAGAGAACTGTCTGTTCATATATTATATAATTTGATCTCATATCAAAATAAACATTATTGGGGTAAATAATAAATCTACATAATATTAATAAAGGAATGACCTACTAAATAAAGTAAAAGTTAAAACAATAAACAAAATCTAATATATAAATAAGAAATTATATATTTGCCTTTAAAAGAAATAGATAAATATTTTTGACTATACATATGTATGTCTATAACTGTGATTAAAACATAAAAATGTTAAAATTAAATGATTACTAACACTATAAATATAATTCATAAGAATAACATACCATTAATAAAATTATAAAAATCTTGTTGAATGCATTATATGTTTGTGTCTAAAGATAATATAATTTTTACTAAGGTTCTACTGGTTAGATAAAAGAGATTGTAACATATACTGATAAATACCGAACAAAGATGATGAAAAAAAATAGAGATTTTGATCAGCCAATCGAAGAGTGCCAGTAAAGCCAAAAATATATCTTGCTCATAAATTACTATTTACAAATATTTTATTTATTATTTGAAGTGTGTGTAATGAAATAGAAGTTTTAAGTATATTTTAAAAATGAAAAAAGAAAGATGAAGATAAATTGATGTTACAATGTAAAAAAAAAATATTAACCTTTAGTTAAATTTAAAATTTATATCCAGATTAATGCTGATATAGTAATCTCTAGCATGAGTTATAATTACTGTGTTTATCTAAGCTTGTCATCAACAAGTGTAAAAAAATTGATACTTATAGATTAAGTTGTAATAATTTAATATTAATAAATACTGAACAAAGATGATGAAGATATCGGAGAGAATGTTAACTGGAGAAATGAAAAGAGCATTTTTAGCCAGAAATGCAACTTGGGATCATATATCTTTCAGATGTCTATATTTATGTGTTTGACATATGCATGGTTAAATAAAATTTTTAAGTTAATTTAAAAAAAAAAGAATCTACACTTTTTTAAATAAGGTTTTTTAGAAATTTGTGTCAAGAGTAAAGAGTTTATCTGAAGCACATTTAATTTACAAAATATGTTATTTATCACAAGTTACTGAAAATCTGCAATCAAAAGTTGTCAAATTAATTGCATCTGTTTAAATTAATATTTGGTAATAAATGTTAAAAGATTTGTTTTTTTTTTCATATGTCATAGCATCGGTCGGGATACGAGACCCACAACCATCTGCAACCGACTACTTGCTTGCAAGGCTGCTGTGATGACCTCTTGGCTAACAGTGCTTGACTAAAAGATTTGTTTTATCTAAAAAATTACTAAATGGAAATAAGGTTGTGTAAATAAATATAAAATTGTCTTTATCCAGTGTGGATAATTTCTGATAATCTAAATATTAATGATGGAAGGTGTTACAAAGAAAAGCTTTTAATAAGAATATATTATCTTCAGTAATTCTCAATAAAATGTAAAATTAAATTTAAAAATGAATCAGATGATTAATAAAAATAAAAGCTTTGAAAAAAAATACAGGCAATAGAATAAGTAGAAAAATAAATACAAATAGCAACTGATTTAGACCCAAAATAACATTAACAATTGTATTCTGATGGGGGGGGGGAGTAATTGGATAAAAAATATGAAAAATGATTTAGGAGAAGACCTAGTTTGAGATCAAATATCAAAATTACAAACAGTCTGTAAAAAATGCAATAATTGTTCAAATTCTATATTCTGAAATTATTTAAATTTTTTTTATTTAGAAATAATAAATATGTGAAACCCTTCACAGTACTGAATAATGTTCTGATAGACTAGTGATTACAAGACTTAACATTTTTGGATCAATTCTCATTTGAGTAAAGTAAAAAGAAATCTCAACTTTTCCAAAAGAGTTGAACAAATTTGTTTAATCTGTAACTTGAGTGATTAAACATCACAGGACCCCCCTAACAATTAATTTTATGATTATTTTGTTTTGTGTAGTTTAGCATAGTGATCAAATGATGAACTTAAAAATTAATAGTTTTTGCTAAATTTTCAAATGAGGGAAGAAAAAAACAAACTGAAATGTTTGTTTGATTCATCGAATAAAACTGTTATTATCATTTTTAGTTCTCAAACATCATAGAACCTCTTGAGAAATTTAGTATGATTGTCTTTTTATTCATGCATGTTTTTCATATTTTATATTTTCCAACAATCTATCTCATACAATCTATAAATCATTACTAAAAATAAAGTAATAATATTTTATTATGTAAGCAGCTTTATTATGTTTCGCTGTAAATTGTTTGTATTACTTGATTTTCATTCTTTAAAACTTTTAACAGTTTAATAATACCAAAAGATACATATATTAAAAAAACATTTTTATCATCAAAAAAGATTACTGTTCTATCTTTAAAAAGAATTATCTATTTGGTCCTTTTTTGTCCTTACTTTTAAATATATCCGAATTAAATAATGATAATATTTAAAGATGACTTTAATAAATAAATAAATAAATGTTTAAACATTTAAACAGATTTAATATTACTTGTATTTGTATATTGCTTGTTGGATTTGCATAAATTAAATTTATTTTTTATTTAAATGTAAGTAGATGTTGTTACAGAGATCATTTCATTAGATAGATAGATGCTAGCTTTCTTTTTATTTGATGCTATTCTTTTGTATTAATGGATGCAAAATAAAATAGGTTAAATTTACCAATTTGAAAGCTATTTGTATTTACAAATTTAATAGAAGTTAACTATTTTTACAACAAAAGTAAGAAGTGTTTAAGAATACTTAATAACTATTATCTACACTTTCAAATATTTTCTAAAAATTAATTTAATTCTTTAAACAAATTATGAAAAATAAAATTAAAATCATTTTTAAATGCTATATATATATATATATATATTGTTTTTAATAATAATATATTTTACTTTTATTAAAAATTATTAAAAGAATTAAAACGACATAATGATTATATTTAATCAGAACTATAGATGTCTTTGAAGTAAAGCTATTTATTAATTTTTAGTATATAGATTTATTCACAACATTATAAACAAATCTACAGAATTTCCAACCCGACTATAAATTAATTTAAGATTTTATGGACGATCATTAAGGATGTGGTTCATGGTTTACCATTTGCTACAAACACACAATTCAGAAGCTATTAATTCCATTTATGAAATAGATTAAGCTCAGGAACCACTGATAGTCTTGAAACTTTTGATGAGACTCTAGTCATATTTAAGAAATTCTAAAAAAAAAAAAAATTTGTTACAAGAAATCCATTTTTTAACTATAATCCTTTTGTTGTTGGCAATATCTTTTGATTAAACAACCATAAACCCATAAATAACAGTTTGATTTGAAATGTATTCTAAATAATGAAATTATTTTCTGAGATTAAATAACTTAATAGCTTTTTATACTATTTCTAATGAAGCAATAGAAGGCACTGCAAGAAAGATCCAATAATTTTCTCATGGTAAAATTTAATTGGACAAACTTTTCTTACATCAGAAGTGTGGTATTCAACAGTAGAATATGCTAATTTTAAGAAAGTGGACTTCAAAACTATTTGCATTACAATTACAAATAGTGATAGGCAGCTATCTAAAGATCTTGTTTTTAGCAATTATTTTAGATTCAATATTCAATGGATAAGAAAAAATAATTTAAGCCATGATCTAAGATTACTCCTACATAGCAAGGGATAGAATCAATTTTCAGACATTTGTTTCAAAGATGCATTTAGTTTACAAGATATTTTCTTGTTATTTAGATAAAAAGTTGAACTTACTGTAATAAATAAAATTATAGATAAGATTCTGGTCTAAACTTTTTATATTTTTATTAAAAGACTTAATAAGAAAGTAGAAGCAATATCATCAATAGAAATGAATTTCCTAGTTTGTTTTTAGAATATTATTGATTAAAATATTAAACAGATTAAATAAAAAATATTATTTTATATATCTTTCCATAACAGATCATTCTGTAAAACTTGTAAAGTCATTTGAATTTTATTTTATTATATGACATTTATTTTGTTAAGTAATAAATAAATTGTTTTTTTTTTTTGTAATTAAAATCTTCTTGTTTCTATCTCCAGATTTACCAAATGGACACAATTCCTCAGACTTGAGCCCAAGTATGTGGACTTCCTGCTCAAGGTCAACCTTAAGGCCCTTCCCACAGGGTCCTTCTTATTCCATCATAGAGGTTATAATATTGATATCTTGTGCCCAAGGTGTGGGAAGCAGGAAGAGACCATGGACCACATTCTGTTCCATTGGGATTCGTGGTCTTATCTTTGAGACATGGTTTTGAGGAAAATGTCTGTATCTGACCTGGCTTGTGTAATGATTCCTCGTGCCTTTGAAAAAGGGATTTTTGCCCAAATATGGCTGGCTTCATTTGTCACCTTCGGGATTTGGACTATACGTTGCAAAGTATTGTTTGAAAGTGAGATTGACCACCATCCCAAAGACCTCCTAATAATTTTCATACAAAAGGCTAGGGAGATTGACAAGAGAACTTGTCTAGACCAGTTGGCAATTCAGACCTGGGAACAACTAAAAATATAAGTTTCAAGACATTCCGTTTCATTCTATGTATGATGCCTCTAACCTTATAAGGACTGATTCCTCCCCCTATAGCTGTGATAAAAGGAATGGGATGATCTACCTTCTAGCCCTCCTATCTGAACTGTATTGTTGTAGACCCATTGCAGACAATGCATGTTAACAGCAGCTCTAACTATTGCCTGTATACACAATTATGTACCTTGCTCTATAAATGAATATAATATCTTTTGAAAGTAAAAACTTTCTTGGAGACTTTTAAAAGAAATATATATACAGAATCATTAGTAGAAATTAAATCAATAAATATAGGTCAAGTTAAGTTTTTAATTTATTTATGAAAAATATTTCTAATGTAAGCAAGTAAAGATAAAAAATATTCATCGTGATATATATCTAATTTTTTCTAACAATAACTGTTTCTCAATTATCGGCATTTATTGTTAAGATCGTTCTTCCAAAGTACTTATAGGAACTTATATTGAAGATATTGAATAATAATTTTTTGAATAGCACTGAAAATAATTTTGCCAATTGTCTTTTGTATATAGGTAATAATAATTAAAAAAATTATATATTTAATCTTAGGTTTTTTTTTATTTAAGCCAGTAAAGGATAAATTCAAATTCACTATCATCTATTTTTATTGGGTTTAGAATAATGAATCATTTGTTTTAGTGATTCATTTTTAGGATCTGGCAATCTTGGAATTAAATATTTGATATTCAAGTGCTTTTTTATACGCATTAAGTCTGAAAACCAGACCTTTGGAGCTCATAAAGTTAGTTTTATTTCTAATATGATCAAAACATTTTATAAATTTTAAAAATATTTTTAGATCTATGGCAGATAAATGTTATCTGTAAAAACATTTCTAATTTTGTGAAACTTAGAATAAATTGCTTTTTGGAATTTTAGAAGAGTGGACTTCTTTGTAAATTGTAGTTATGCATTTATCAAATCTATCATAGAAAAAAAATGGGTTGGATTCTAATAACATTTTTTTAAAGATAACCAGTACATTGACTTTAAGAAACTTTTCTTAAATTCCATCTATGGGTTGGTTCATTGATTTGTGTCGATCATAAAAAAGTTTCCTATTATTAGCAAGAAAAACCATTTTTATTATTTCTTTGCCTCCAATGGAAAATTTCTTTTTTAGTAGCATTAAAAATATGTTGATATTGTTTAAAGTTATGAATTTTAAAACTTTAAATTCACCCTTCGTTATCTATCTTAAATACTACTGAAAAAGTGGGGTAGGATTAGTTTTAGGAAGTTCATTTAGTTTGCATACTTGAAGACTAACTATATGACTACCATATTGGTTAAACCATTTTCAATAGGGATTATTTGTTTTGATATCTAATTTTAAATAAAATAAATTTACAAAGTTTAGGATACATTAATTCATTAACTAATGTGATATCAGAAGCTTTAAAAAGAAACACTTTATTAGAGAAATGTTTGAGTTTGTAAAATACAACTACATCAATATTGTATTGCATGAATGATTTATAGAAAATTCCTATTTTCAATTTCAATATACTCTCAATGCTTAGCTGAAAAAGTTCTATTGTGTTTCTGTTTGGAATAAAAGAGAAGGTCTGTATTGGATATTTTCTATGATTTCAAACAGCATGCAATCATTTTTTTAATTTTAAAAATTTAAGGCGCACATCTCTGTACCTATTGCAGTACAATAAATAGAATGAATTATTTCTAATAATGCAAATGTTTAAATTAAGCAGAGAAAATTACATGATGCTTTGTTTGAGATATATATATATATATATATATATATCAAACATATATATATATATATATATATATATATATATATGTATTATCATAATAAACAAGAGTTGAGATTATACAATTATTAACCTAGTGCAAGATCTATATAATCATACAATAAATTTAGCCAATGTTTAAAAACTTGGAAGTTCCATTTCAGATTATAAATTTGGAATGTACAAAAAATAAAGATAGCTGCTAAATATATGAGAACAAAAGTGACTAATAACCATAAATTAGTCATAAATTTAGATATATTACCATTAATTAGGAAATTTTGATTATTCAAGCTTGCAATAATTCTGAAATAAAGGAAAAAGATTAGTAATTGGATCAAATATAGATGCAGCTATTTAAAACAAAAATTTGTTAGAGAAATAAATATTACTTATTTTTCATTAATTACATGGACATTATATAATTGACCAAATTTGTAGAACAAAATGGCAAAAAAAAAAAAAAAAACCAAGCAATTCTTTAATTTTATTCTGGACATGAACTGCAGATTAGGATCATAGTGCATTAGCAATTGCTATATTTAAGCATCCATTTAATTCAGCTAATATATATATATATATATATATATATATATATATATATATATATATATATATATATATATATATACTTAGACAGGATTTGAATCCACACTTTCAAGCTCTGTTTATATATAATATATAAAGTATATAAAAGACATATTTTGCAGGTTCATCTCTGGTAAAAAAATTTAAATATTAATATACTGATGTTTCGACTTGAGCACGCAAGTCATCTATTGGTTGGTAAAAGGTAGAAAGACGGTTGTAGGGGCGCTACAATCACTGATTTGAAAAAAAAAAACGTTAAAGTTCCACCAATAGCAAAAATAAAGTATATCTATACCTGTATTTAAATATTATATATATTCTATTTTTTAATTTTTTATTCACCTTTATTTTTTTGGTTTTTAATTTTAAATTATAATAATATCTTCAATAAATGAACGTTTATAACAGCTATAATACTGCATTTTATAGCACTGGCTATAATATAACTAAAATTCGAATATAATTTCTTCTAATTAAATTTTTTTCTAAGAATCAGTTATCAATTAAAAATTAAATTAAAAAAAACTATACAAATAGTTTCTTCATGAAAATTATACTAAAAAATCTCAAATTAAATTTCATAATTAAAAAAATATTGAATTTCTTATTTATCTTAAAAAATACACATTTGATATCCCCTTATGCAGACAGATCTCTGAATAAATATTTTTTGTTCATATTCTCACATACATCTCTATAAATTTATATGCTCATGTATGTAAATGTACATAAATAAAAACTATTTTTTAATATACATTGAAGGGAAATGGGCATGGAAAAATTATTATTACGCTCTGAATTTGAGTTAACCCAAGTGAAAACTTTTCCAGGTTTCAAGCACTATAAATTTTTCATTCTCATAGTAGAATGATAGATAGCTTAGTCATCATATTATTAATTGATAAGCGTGGTTAAGATATGCTTAGCTATAGGGTAAATGAAGAATGAAATCTATAATTTCTCACTATTAGGCAATTAATTAACATTATTTTCCTTTTCTTTCCTTCTCTGTGAAAAATTCTGCTGAGGCCTTGACTCTGAAATGAACTATTTAAATGCTGTTTTATCATTCATACACACACACACATATATAAATACTATAACAGAAGGAGGTTTATGATAATAGTAAAACAGTAATAAAATAATATATTCATTTCCCACAGTTGGACAGCCATTTGTACATAATGAAAAGAAATGGGCATATAATTAAATGTAAACACAAGTAGCATTATGAATTTCATGGAAATATGGTTAACTGATAACTGGATACTGATTCAATAGTGAGTCTGATCATCATGAAAATCAGATAATATTACAGATTAAATAAACATTGTAAGAATATATAGAAATGTGTTATCTAGATTTCCATGAATAAATATAAAATTTATGTTTATGTGTTTGTTTTGCACAAAATACCTATAATATTATTAATCAAATAATACTTTAAGGATATCATTGCTTATAATCAGGAAAAATATTTATTCTTTTTTGATTAATCTAAAGGGTGTATTATATCTACCAATTTATTTATCTAATTCCTTTCATACATATATATTATTTTATAGATAAGTAATAGATAATACTTTAAACTTCTAATTAAACAAGATCAAGTTTACATGTGTTGTTAGTTTGTAATACTTTTTTCTTTTAAGCAATTGAAAGCAACTTTGTTTTTGTTATTGTTTCTATTTTGAATACTCGTATAAAATATTTCATGTTTACATATATAAATTCCATCCTTTATGTTCACATATGTACACTTCTGAAACATTTAAGATAAAATTGATAAAATTAATTTAATATTATGAAACTTATTACTGATTTTATATCTGTGTGTACATATGTTACTTGCATTCACTATACAAAACATAAAAATAAATTTAATTTTTTATATAATTACTAAAAGGTAACTATTTTTTATAAAATTTAAATGAAATTATATTATAGATATAAATATTCCAAGGAATATTCAACTGAATAAATTGGAAAATGTTCTTTTTATAAAGTCCAAGTTTTTTTATTTGTTTCCATTGCTGTAAACTTTTAGCATTCAATTTCAATTTGGTTTAGTTACTTGATAACATAAATTCCATAGTTACTTATTGCAAATGATTAGCAATCCATAGCTTTGATGAAAGAACTTCACTAATTCTTTATCTAATGGAGATACATTAATTTTTAGAAAAAGGTATGATGATATGACATTTATCTATTGGGTAGGAAGTAGCCAGGTATAAGACATCCAATTTTCTCTAACTTTGCATAGATTCCATTTAATAACTATTCAGTGTATAAGACTATTTAGATGTTCTAACTTTCTTTTAAATTTAATTTTTACTATACCTTTTATTATAGTAAAAATCAGTCATATGTTACATGACCTATATAGCTTGTATTACCAATATGTAATATATAAAGAGCCTGCTACTAGCTCTAAACAAGCTTAATTATTTTTTTTATGATAAATGCTACAAGAGAAAATACATGAAGCCTTTATCTATGATGGTCCCCATCCCCAGACCGGTTTCAAGCTATGGCTCTCATCAGTGAGGAGATAGGACATAAGATTCAAAATACGACTGATTTTTACTATTATAATTTAGCTATTAGGGCTTTGGCTATATTAAACTGCTAAGCCTACTAATATATGGGATCTCTGAATTTAGTTCAGGCTCATATAGTTTCTTTGGTTAAAGAGCTGAGTTTGAAGACATGTAGGTGTCTGAAGATTTGGATCTTTTTCTTAATATTTAAAAATTAGATAAATGCTTGGCTTGAGTTAATATTTTGAATCTTATGTCCTAGCTCCTCATTGATGAGAGCCATAGCTCAAAACCGGTCTGGGGATGGGGACCATCATAGATAAAGGCTTCATGTATTTTCTCTTGTAGAATTTATCATTAAAAAAAAATTAAGCTTGTTTAGAGCTAGTAGCAGGCTCTTTATATATTATATACCTTTTATTATAATTTTAACCAAAATTAGAATAACTTAATTTGTTTCATCTTTTATAAATTTATTTGAAAAACACATCTAGTTTGATAAACAATAGATGGTTTTTTCCAATATCATTACTTAGTTGGATTTCTTTTCCAAAACAACTAATTAGTATATTTGATAATCTGCCTTATAATTATTGTTTTTGCATTCTTTATATTTCCATTAAAAATGAGAAAATTTATTAAAAAAATACACGTAATAAAAATATTTGAAACAGCATTGTTTTTATTATATTATGAAAGCAATTAATACTCTTAATCTTGCCAAACAAAACCTCAATGAGAAAAACGTCACTATATATATATATATATTCTATATATATATATATATATATATATATATATATATATATATATATAAATAGAAGGATCTGAATTTATGATTTATCCTCCACTCCATCTCAAACAACCAACACACATGACCACACACATGTGAAAAAAGATAAATAATCCACAATAAACATATTTCATGTAAAATCACAACATCCCATTGTTGATTTTTTAATGAAATGGATGGTTGAATTGTTGGAAGGGTGGAAAGACTGAAGCCTGCCCATAAAAGTTTAAGGAGTTGCTATCTTAATATAAACCAAGCACTAATTGTATATATGTGAGGGAAATTATGATCTGACCCAACTGATGAGTTCTGGTTCTTTACAAAATACATATATTGGGGATCATTTATATTTTCATACATGTGTCATTATGGGTGTTGGTTGTCTGAGATGGAGTAGAGGATGAATATAGACTGAAAATCCTAAGTTCAAATACCTCTATTTAATATAGTAAAATTCAGAATAGTGAATGAATAGTTTAATGATATATATATTTAAGAATTTTATAATATAGTGATGGCACATTTCCATGCTATGTCCATTATTTATTACATTTAATGTAAAAACATTTGGACTACTTTCTCTCATCATATATGTATTTCAAATAAAATCTACCATAATAATGATCTGAAGCTTTGAAATACCTACATTTTTACATCAGAAGTGATGACCCAAATTATATATATATATATATATATATATATATATATATATAAATCACAGTTATAATATATATATATATATATATATATATATATATATATATATTATAACTGTGATTTGTTTGATGATAATAAGTTCTATTTGACATATATATGTAGTGAGAGTTAAATGGTCTGAATATTTTTGCATCAGAGGATAGTTTGTAATTCTATAGATTTCAAAATGAGTGTGTTGATAAATCTGAAATACAATTGATTATGTATATTTCTCCACTAAAATAGGGAATATATAAATACTCACACACACACACACACACACACATGCACAGAAATATACATGTATTTAAGTGTACTCAGTTTCAATCTCTTAACCTAGAGCAAAGTTAAAATTCAACATAAATATTTAAAGAAAAAAATATAATACAAAATCAGAAGTATAAATATAAAAATACAAATAAAATTAATTATATATTTTAAATACTGTATTGTATATGTAAATTTGAAAGTTCAATTTTAATCAAACTTTAAAAACAATAACATAAAAAGCATAAACAAACTTAAACTAACAAAAAAAAACTCATAAAAAGGCTGAGATCATTAATTTACTCTGTTGGTTGAAAATTACTTTTTTGATTGCCATGCTATTTAATTTTTTAATTTTCTTTTTGGGATCACAATAAAAACTAAAATTGAATTTTTAAAAAAATTCTTACCCTAATAAAAATTGTAAAAAATCTCAGATCACTTGATTTGGCCATTTGATATTCAGAAATTCTACTTTCCCAATTAGAAATGTTTGTTTTTGCAAACAACATTAATAAGCTTTGTAATTTTTCTTTTTAGACCCATTGAATTTATTCAACAGAATAATATAAACGTAATTTTTGTTTTAACAAGATATATTGGTTCCCCAAAAATTATGTGTAAAAGAAATTCATGTAAAGAAATACATTGTATATATGAAAAATAAGAAGATTGGTTCTGGACTTAAGAAATCAATGAAAATAATTAAATAAACCATTTGAAAAAAATTATTAGAATGTTATATTTTTTTGTATGCTATCAAATTTTATTTCATACACATTGAACATAAATAAAAATGAGTCATAGGAACATACATTTTATTTGAAAAATAAAAAATTTTGAAAGTTATACACATACAATAAAACAATCATTAGGTTTTGATCACTTCCCTATTATAAGTAAAAAAATTGAAATAAAGATTATTAATGTAATTTATCAAAATTTGTTAATTTTATTTTATTTAACTTATTATTATTATTTTTTAATTTAACAACTAACACACTTGAAAAGAGAAATTGTAGGCCCCTGCAACTGTACATTTAAAAAAAAAATATGGGTGATATTTTGCTTGTCTGTAAAACAAAAAAGTTCTCAAGAATTTATTTACTGTCACTGTCTGACAATAAACACTATGTTTTATCATGATTGAAATACCATTGCTATCACTAAAACTTGCAATTTATGATTAATCATCTATTGATTTTTGGAAAAAATAATAAATATAAATTAAATTAATTAATCAGTTAAATTTAAATAAAATTACAATACTAACAACAATTTTTAAAAAAAAAAACCAAATGCCAAAAGCAAACAAAGCATCAATATCAAATAGATAATTCCCTTTCAGAACAAAATGTCAATAACATACAATGCAGATGAAATATTTGAAAACCAGGCACTCTTCACAAACCTGGAGCATAATTGTAAATTGGCATCAGCATGGGATTTGGGCTTTCCATCATCAGATTTTCAATGATATGGATGGCTGAAAAGTTGGAAGTTGGAGTAGATTGAAGCCTGTCCATTAAAGTGTGAAGATTTTCTACCTTATTATATATATGTGTGGGAGATGATAATCTGGATCAACTGATGAGTGCTGGTTTAGCATGAAATACATATATTGGTGATTATTTATCTTTTCTACATGTATGTGGTCATGTGTATCAGTTTTGTGAGATAGTGTGAATAGTTGAAGGGTGCTTGAAAGTCTGAGTTCAAATCCTTTACATTTACAATGCAGATAAACAAATTTATCCATTTTAAGGAATATTTCCGAAAAAGAGATTTTTGTTTTCGAAATAAAGAGGTAAAACTTTTTTTAAAAAAATTCGATGATAATAACAAACAATTTTTTTTAGTTTTGTGATGTAATGAAATCTGTAAATAAACAATGAATTAAAAATATTTACAATCTTGTAAAAAAGCAAATAAATTATTTTATATTACTTACATGCAATTATTTAGACTTAAAAAAAGTTTACAAACAACTTAAGACAATATAAGAATTACTTTGAGAATGTAAAATGATCTTTTTTAAAGCTTTCCAGACAATAACATTTGTTTCTCATTCCAATCATGAAACGGCTCTAATCCCAAAGTATCATTTTTTTTACTGATCATATTATTTTAAAACAAGTCATGTAGAAAAGAATAATACATTTTTTAAACTCATGTTATTTCAAAATTATACAAAAAAAATCATGTAAAACAAGAATTAGATGTATATATTTTTATTACTAAAAACAAACTAAATATAATTATTGTCTTTTGTACAAATATTAATTTAATGAGAAAAATGTTTATTGTATAATTTACTTGCTGACAAAGCATTTGTTATATCAGAATCCATTGTGTGGGCATAGATACATTGTAATTGTCAGACTACAAAGTGACTGTGGATAAACAACTCCTACCAGGTAAAGTATGACTTTATTATATATTATGCTTAAAGGCTAATAAATATTCTATGTATAAAATATTATGAAATTTGCTTAGGTAATGTTTTAATACTAATCCTTTATAGAACCTTCCATTATTATGAATATATTTCTTTTAATAATAGTTAGGGCAGGAAGAAACTTAAAGTTCCTTCCACATCTAATTATGTTCAAATGTTACCTCATATTGGTAGTGCCAAAATAAAAAAATACTAATGCTAATATTAAACAAATTAATATTTATGAATTAGTATATCAAATAAGATATATATAATAAATTAACAAATGGGGTTAGTTTTTATGATATACCCTAACAAATCACAAAACAAAATATCCTGACTTTCCTATCTGTTTATAAAAATAAAATTTAAAAAAAAAGACAATCTTTAACTATCTTTAATTACCTCACATCTAATATTTAGATGAATTTCACTATCACAGATGAACCTAAATGTATTATAATGTCAGAGTATTATTTAGTAGCTTATTAATTCTCTATAATAATATTATTTGAGTGTATCACATAGACATAAATATATACAATGCTAACTAGTTCATTAATCAATTCATATTTAAATAAAAGCTAGAACTTTATGCAGTAATTTAAACTCAATGACCTAGTATGCATGAAGATGTGAATCACATATATAAATATCTTATAATATCATATGTGTTATATGCAACAATATAGTAAGTTATTATCAGATATAATAACAAAATTTATTATCCTGTAAAAATTCATTTGGTTCTCCATAAAGAGGTAAAGTTATGACATGCATGAAAAAACACATCTTCATAAATCCAAATATAAAATTATGATCAGGTAAATATAATTTAGATTCTTGTCATCAGTATGTCATAACAACAACAATACATATTCTGCAATTCAGGGGCATGCATAAATAATTAAGCTAATAAATAACATTATATCAATATAAACTATAATATGTAGTGAAGAAATCATTGCACATTAGAGTTCCTCTGCAAAGTAAGGATACATTAATAATATAAACAGTGAACATGCATACCATTATTTTATTATAAGATCAGGAATACTGTGTGTGTATATATATATATATATATATGATCATAGATGGAGCTTTACCAATAGCTCTCAAGCTTTGTTTACAAAAAATGCTGAGAGAGAATCGAAATTTCAATATCTCTTTCAAACTGTCCCCACCTTTAAACCATGGTTTCAAGCTAATTGGCTTTCATCAGTAAAGGGCTTGAAACCATGGTTTAAAGGTGGGGACAATTTGAAAGAGATATTGAAATTTCGATTCTCTCTCAGCATTTTTTGTAAACAAAGCTTGAGAGCTATTAGTAAAGCTCCATCTATGATCATAAAATGCAAGCTATAAGCAGGTTAAAAATTTTTTAATTTGTTTTTGTTTATCATATATATATATATATATATATATATATATATCAAGACAGATCAATATATATAATAGAATTGCCAAGAGAATCCTTATTTCAAACTTTTAATAAATTAATTAATATTGAGTATATGAAATAATATTAAATGTATTCACATCTCAAATTCAACATTTCTATGAATAAACAAATAAGTCCACACTAAAATTACACTACGTTATTATAATCCACACATTTAAAGTACTTACAGTACATTATTTTATAATACAGTTCCAGAAAGTTATAGAAAAACATTTAATCATTTAACACATATAAAGATGCCCTTAAAATAATTATTTAAATTCAAATCATTTGTGATGGTTAATGATATTGAACTCTGTCTATTCACTTTTGGATTCATTTGTTCTATTATGAATTTATGTAAAGTTATTACTATGCTTAAAATAGAATGGTTTATATTTTTAACTCAAATTTTATTAATTTTCATTAATCTGATTAGTAAATAATTTATTCATTTCAATAGCTTTAATTATAAATAAACATACACAGAGATTTCTTATTTAAGTCTAAACTCAAAATATTATTTGAAACCTTAAATACTTATAAATATAAATTATTAATTTATTACAGGAGAATTCTATACCAAAATTTTATGGGTAACTTTAACCAGATTTTATTATAGTTTAATTAAATTTCCAAAATGGTTTATATATAAATGGGGATGTTAAAACTAAACATACAGCTATAGACTAAATTTGAACAAGTTCACAATTGAATACATGAAGTTTCCTTTAATTTTTCTTAATTTCAGAGTTCTAATAGATATGTTCTAAATGTTTAACAATGAATCCTTTATTCTCTTATTTTTTCAGTTTCATGCATCACATTTTGAAGTTAATTATCTTTTGTAAAATATAATCATTTTTTTTTATTAAACTGCTGTTAAGCATGGGACATCAATAACCAAATTATTACACTAAGCCATTTTTAGAGATTATTTGTATGAAATAGGCTTTTTATTCAAAAAAGAATCTTCTGAATTAATTATTAAGTAGAAGATTTCAGGTTATTGAGATTTTACAACATTTATTGAATTTCTTAGTTATGTATATTTATACTGTTTATTCTTTTTTTAAAATGTCAATTATAACAAGATATCCATGCACTTTCAGGAATTAACCCATCTTTTGCCATGTCTTTTATAATTTCTTCTGAATATCAAATTTACATTATTATTATTATTTAATTAAACTTATGTTATAATTACCTTATATAATATTTCATTGAATGTTACCATACATATATGTTCTTTTTATTACATGTACAAATAAGTGGCAAATATTATATATACACATACTCATAACATAACTTATATCCATTTGTTGATGTTAAGAGTTATTGGTTTTTAAAGTATATGCTTACAACATTATTTAAATAGCCTTAACTTTCCCTAGCATGGCCTAATTAGTCTTTGAAAAGCAAATGCCCTATACGAAATTAAATCTGCATTTTCTCCAAAATCTTAGAAAATGATTAATAAATATAATATGAAATAATTATTTCATTTCAATATATAATATAACACCTTTGTAAAATTGTTGTTAAATTTTACTAATGTCAAATGTTCATATTTGGTTGTCCAATAAATAACTCAGGCCATGAATAAAAAGATTCATTTTCATCCACTATGTGATTGAATGATAATGTGATTGGAATGTTGAAAATATCATTTCTTAAAAATTATATCTTTATGTAGGTAAAGGTAAAGCAATTTCTGAATAGATTCTCTTTAGGAAAAATGCATATTCAGCATACAGTGGGTTTGTTTTTTTATAAATTTATTTGTTTTACTTTTGTACTCTGTCTTATAATCAATGAGCTTAGAACATAGTGATATATACGTTTTTTAAGATAAGTTTGTCCCCATACTAGTATGGGCAGTTATGTTACATTCTTTAGAAATAAGTTTGCACAAAATTTAATAATGAATTCTAATGGTCTACAATATATATAGACATACACATGGTTTCCCTATTTTTTAAATAAGTAAATTTAATTTTGTTCTTTTTCTTTAATTAGTTTAGAAATCTGACAACAATTTGCAAATTCATTTTGATTTTCTTCAAGATTTTTTTGTAATTTTTGTAGACGTTATGTATATAGACTAATTATAGCGGTGTAAAAAATATATACACATATGCAAAAGACAGAATATATATATATATACAGAAATTAAATTTTTTAATGCACGACATGTTATTGAATCTTAATTAAATTACTTTGAAGTAATTAATAATTATTGATTAGATTTTCTAATTTAATTATCATATATTTCTCTATCCCTGAAAATTTCCTTTTTAAAAAAAGATGTGTTTTTGACATTTTTTTTATAACCTTAATCTAGTAATAGCATAAAAAAAACTTATTTTGCACTAAATAAAACTTTCTTAAAGGAATGGGCAAATAGTAATGAAAGATATAAACTTATTTTTTAAAATAAATAAAATCAGAATTTTTCACTTTTTCTAGAAATAGTAAAAATTGTAACAAAAGTTAAAACAATAGTTATATAAATCAATATTTAATTTAAAAATACATCCATCTATAATATTAATAAATGTAAAAGATTATTAAAGTAAACTTATACTATTCTCGTTTACATAAGCATTCAATATTGTACGATTTATTGAAACCCAATGTAAATCATTATAAAATAAATTAGGAATGTTTACACATCGGAAATGAAATATATTGTAATGATATAAATAAAGCTACTACTGCTATAGACTGAAAATCCTAAGTTCAAATTCCTCTATTTACTATAGTTAATATTCAGTATAGTGAATGAATAAGTTAAATACATATTGCCTTGGAAATAGGTTACTTCATAGTATAAGTTCAGCATATCCCTCTTCTATTAATATAAATCAATATGTAATAGTCCTATAATATGAGGGTTAGATTGACTTAAAGTCTACATGGCTATGACTACAATATAAATTCACTAAGGAATTTGAACATTTCATCATCGGTTTTTCAATGAAATGGATAGTTGAATTGTTGGAGGGGTGAGAAGTTTTAAACATGTCCATTAAAGTTTAAGGAATTGCTATTTTAATATAAGCTGAGCATTGCTTGTATATATGTGTTGGAGATTTTGATCTGTCCCAAATGATGAGTTCAGATCTGCATAAAATATATATATTAGTCACATGTGTGGTCATATGCAACAGTTGTTTGAAATGGAGTGGAGGATGAATATAACTGCTAAGTTCAAATACCTCTATTTACTACTACTGCTATATTATCATATAATTAATGAAGATTCAAATAAGATCTATGAGAGTTTGAACTACTTATTCACATTATAATCTTTATAGTAAGATGCATTTTTTTGTTCTTTCTCTCACTTCTATATATATATGATAAGATGGCATTCTACCAAAAACACCGTCAAGCGTAGTTTTCTGTTTACATAAACGTCAGAGCGAGCATTCACTATCTCTAACTTTAATTCCACTTTCAGATCATGATTTCAAGCTATTTGCTATCATCAGTGAAAGACAGGAATAAGAAACTAGATCTAAACCCAAACTCTGAGCATTTATGAAACAGTTTCTATTCAGCTTGCAAGCGTGAATCTTTTAGACACGTTAATGTCTTCAAACTCAGCTTAGCAAGCCAGATAGCTACATGGGTCTGATCCCAGTTCAGCATCACCACATAGTAGAAGCCTCTGCAATATACATCATTGCAAGAAAGACTTCAAAGGTACATTTATGAAAAACAAAAAAACAAGTTAAAAAACTTGCTAACGCTTGTATTTATGATAACAGATGGCGTTCTACCAAAAACACCATCAAGCGTAGTTTTCTGTTTACATAAACATCAGAGCGAGCATTCACTATCTCTAACTTTAATTCCACTTTCAGATCATGATTTCAAGCTATTTGCTATCGTCAGTGAAAGACAGGAATAAGAAACTAGATCTAAACACAAACTCTGAGCATTTATGAAACAGTTTCTATTCAGCCTGCAAGCGTGAATCTTTTAGACATGCTAATGTCTTCAAACTCAGCATAGCAAGGCAGATAGCTACACGGGTCTGATATTAGTTCAGCATCACCACATAGTAGAAGCCTCTGCAATATACATCATTGCAAGAAAGACCTCAAAGGTACATTTATGAAAAACAAAAAAACACAAGTTTACATATGTAAACAGAAAACTACGCTTGACGGTGTTTTTGGTAGAACACCATCTGTTATCATAAATACAAGCGTTAGCAAGTCTTTTAACTTGTGTTTTTTTGTTTTTCATAAATGTACCTTTGAGGTCTTTCTTGCAATGATGTAAATTGCAGAGGCTTCTATTATGTGGTGATGCTGAACTGAGATCAGACCCATGTAGCTATCTGGCTTGCTATGCTGAGTTTGAAGACATTAATGTGTCTAAAAGATTCACGCTTGCAAGCTGAATATAAACTGTTTCATAAATGCTCAGAGTTTGTGTTTAGATCTAGTTTCTTATTCCTGTATTTCACTGACGATAGCAAATAGCTTGAAATCATGATCTGAAAGTGGAATTAAAGTTAGAGATAGTGGATGCTCACTCTGACGTTTATGTAAACAGAAAACTATGCTTGAAGGTGTTTTTGGTAGAACGCCATCTGTTATCATAAATACAAGCATTAGCAAGTTTTTTAACTTGTGTTTTTTTGTTTTTCATATATATATAATTAGCATAACTTAGCATTTATATAATTAAAAAGAGCAAACCATTCATTCTCAGATTATGAATAAATAGCATTCTTTATATTAGCAATTATTATGAATAGAATGGATCACCTATTCTTTAAGCTTTTGTTGTTTATAAATAATCCTTGCCAACAATGCACAAAATTCAAAATGAAATTAATATAGCAACCAGATAAATATGGTATTAGTAATCATTAAACCAATTAGAGAAGAGTATAAGTAGAATCTAAGTTTCAATAGCTTTCTTTTTAATAATGAAGCAGAAGTTAATAATTGTAAATATAAAATTAGCATCGCTTAATGTATATAGTTGAGGGAACAAACCAATATTCCTCAAGCTTTGATGAAATATTATTTATTTATAGCCATAGGGAACTTAGTTTGTTTCCTTTAATTATGTATACTTTAAGCTATACCAATTTTATGGTTACAATGATTAATTTCTGCTTGATTATTATTAAAAAGATTGTTGAATATTAGCTTTTATCTACATCCTTCTCTAATTGATTATCAATTTAATAATTATTAATTAATACCACATTTTTATCTGACAAGTATATTATTTCCAGCAATGTCTGCAATGATAAGCTTACATAGAAATATCAAAAGCTTAAAGAATAGTGGGCTGTTCTATTTTAGATCGTTGCTAACTTATAGATGCTATTTATATATAGAGTGAGAGAGACTAATTTGCCTTCCTTAATACATATTTATTTAAAAACAATATTAAGCTAATTAAAAGATATATATATATAAACAAATTATTTATCTATGCAGCTGTTTATATATACAAATAAATACGTTGAGAAATAAAATTTTAAAATAGATTCCATAAGATTTTAAGATATAAAAAGTTCTACATACAAGATTGTTAAATGATATAAGGAAACTTATTGAAGTAATAGGAAAATGTAAAGAAAGTTCAAAAATAAAATTAGACAGACTTTCATTCTGCAATATATCAATATTTAAAAATAATGATTACTTAATATAAGTAATGGTATTAAAATTTAAATTTAGTGTGGCTATAATAAAATGTAAAATATTTTTATAAATAACTGTTTTATTTTCTTTCAAATTACTAATTATTTACTGAAAATTTAATTAATGTAAAAAAGTTATATAAATAATAAAAACAATTATTAACATTTATTAAAACGAAGCAATCTTTTACTGTAGTTCAAAAAAGTTATCAATATATCAAATTGTTTTAATGAACAGTTGTTTTTAAGTACTATTTAAAAGTTATTTATTACATGACATGCTATCAACTATAAACATCATGGCTAAATAAACAAACAAATAAACATATATTTAATTATTGGAAAATCATGTGACATTGTTGCACTTTAGTTGTATACTGAACATTGAACAATTCCATTCAGTTAGTTTGAGCTAAGTTTTTTAATTTATGTTACTCAGCTAATAATTGATACTGAAAATCTTAGCTCTAAGTCTAATCTTTTATAACTATGCATAATTTTACAAAGAGCCATCATGACTGAAAACAAAATGTATACATCAACACATTTTGATAATTTTTTTTAAAGAAATCTACAAAAAGGCTTTTAGCAAATCTTTGAAGTTTTAAAATATTTTTGATATACCTTATAAAAAATAAATTGAAGTATTATTTCTAATTGCAAAGGGAAATAATTACCTTTTGCAAAGTTATATTGCATCAAAAACCAATGAAAAGTTAGAATAATACTATTCTATATTTGGACACTGTTTTATATAAGCTTAGTTTTAAAATTATATGGTGAATTTTGTCTATTGTTTTAATTTATGTACAGACTAAATATTCAGCAATCACCATTAATATATTTAAAGAATGGAGAATGGGTCTTACTTTTTACAACCTTTGAACATAGAAAAAATTAGTTTTAATAATTGTAATAATAAATAAATAATCACAACTTCTAAATGTCTGTAATTACAAAGTGTAAATAACTACCTTCCTTGGAGTTATGTAGTGTCAAAAACCAATGAAAAGATAGAATGGCCATTGTATCTTTGGGTGATTGTTATACAAGCTTAGTTTTTGACTTGGGTTTAAAATTATACCGTGAATTTTGTCTATTGTTTTAATTTATGTACAGACTAAATATTAAACCTAATATTTCATTTAATATTCAAAGGTTGATAAAAGTAAAACTTGTTCTTCATCCTTTGAATATATTAATGGTATTTATAGAATATTTAGACTGTCCATAAATTAAAACAATAGACAAACTTCAGCATATAATTTAAAACCGAAGTCAAAAACTAAGTTTAGATAAAACAGAGCTCAAAGATAGAAGAATGTCATTCAATCTTTTGATTGGTTTTTGAAGTACTATTTGTATAATATTTATCTTCTGTATTATCTTGAAATGTTTATTACAAATTGAATAAACTTCTCTGCACACCTTACAATTGAATTATTTGCTGTTTATATAAAGATACTCTTCATTTTAGAGATTACCAAATATTTGTTTTGAATTTATTAAATCATTCATTTGCATTTCAAAGTGTTTTTCTTCTTTACAACCTAATGCTAAGGGCACTTTTGGGGAAGTTCACCATAATTATAAATCTTCTATATGCATACAAACAAATGTTTGCAAAATTAAATTACAAATACAACCAAAAGGAAAAAAATCAAAATTTAAATTGTGCATGAAAATATATAGGTAATTTTATGACACTTAGTAAAGCTTGATAGTCTACAGTATTTAGCCTTTGCTTTAAAAAAAAATTAACAGGCAAGAAAATACTTTCTTTCATATTAAAATGAGGCATACAAGAAATCAGTAATAATTACTAATTGCAGTTTCATGGAATTATGATTATTTTCAGAAATTTGTAGAATAATAAATCAAACTTGGTATAAATATAATTAATTTCATAGTACTTTTTTGCTCTCTGGGGAATTTTCCTGACAAAAACAAACATATTGAAGCAAGAGATATCAAATGCACTTCATAATACTCATTGGAAAACTACTTTTTATTAATAACATTTTTTTCTTAAGATGTTATTCACATTTTCTGAGGAGAATCAACCTTCAAATATTTTTTTATTTGTAAGTCACTAACATATAAAAAAAAATACAAATTTAAGTTTCTATAATTCAAATGTATATTAACAATGATATAATTTTTATTATCTAATTATTTTTTATTAATTTGACATTCAAATTTCTCTATTACTTTTTTATAAATTTTAATAAATAATATATTTTCTTTTCTAAAATATAATAAAAAGTTCTAATAATAATTCATTGAATAATATTTTGTATTTTATTTTTTATTTTTATATATATAAGATAGCACAATTTACTTTTTTTGGACAATACAGTAGTGGTTTTTATATAACAAAACTGATTTAAATTTATTATCATCATTATTATTATTTCATACAAATCAAGACCAAATACTTTCTTTTTTTTTTAAAAAAAATATTTGTGATTTTGTTTTGTCTTTTTAAAAGTTACTACAAGGGAATATTTGTTAAATATAATACATGAAAAAGAATGGATAAGAAAAGCATCAAAATAAGTCACATTAATAGATGCTGAAGATATTTTTGCAAGCTGATGTAAATAGAAAACTGCAAAAGCATCATTGAAAAAATTATTTATATTTTCTAAATAAGAAATTGATCATATGATTAGTTGCTTGGATGTTATCTGACCTTTGAACTATTAAAGTGACAAGATAAACATATCAGTTCCATTCAATTGACCTAACCAGATATTATTTTACTTTGTTCAGATGAGAATTCATTTAAAAACCTTTAGTGTTTGAATCAGTTTCTCTTATAACTGTGTTAAAGTATGCATAATTAAAAAAGAAATTCAAATTCTTTAAAAAAAGTAATCACATTAGATGACATTGAAATTACTGGAAAAAATGTTATTAGAGGAAATAATTTGTCCATTTATTTTTGAATTAAAATAAAAATAAAACAAAATAAGAGGACCAACAGTTTTCAAAAGCATTAGTAAAGTTATTGTTTTCTCTTATATTTCACTTTTAGAATAAAATAGTCATAATAATATAAAACTATCATTGGATAGTTTTATTTATACTTTTTATTGTCTATATGTTCTGTTATTTAAACTACCATCTTAGCACTGCATCAGTAATTATTAAACTTATTTAAACTTTATTTTTAAATTTTCCTCATAATTTTAAAGTGTGTTTAATTAAAAGTTATTCTATCTCATTTTTGTGATTATAAATTATATTAATTATTAATTCTTTTCATTATATACATATTTAAAAAAACCTATAGATAATTAATTATACTTGCTATATAAATTATTCAAAGTGTTAAGATCTCTATATCTTCTATAGAATAGTACTTCTATTTTATGCTCTCTTGAAAGAATCAATTTAAAATAATATATTGAAAAATAAAATAGTCTCATATATTTGACGTATTAACTTTATAATTTACAAAAATCTGTATGTGAAAATCGACATAATAGTTAAGTAATAGGCAAAGTAAAATCCCAAATACTTTGTTGTAGAGGAAAGTCTTTCTAATGTTCTTTCAAAAAGAAAAAATGAAGGACATAACAGTCATTACCCAAAGCAACCAGCTGTTTCCATTCTTATTTTATTTTTTGCTTCAAAAAATGAAATATAATCATTTACTGGCTAATGGGACTGATTATGGATAAAATACCTGAAAGAAAAATTTTAAACCTGCATCTAATCTGAAAAATCTACAGTCATAAATATATCAAGCAGATCTATTAATCATTATATTATGGTTTACTTTAACAAAGTATTAAGAAAACACCCTTTAACAAGCACAACCATATATACATATAGAAAGAGAGAGAGAGAGAAAAATAAAAAATAAATATAAGCATCATTTTTAAAATTTAAGAAAGTTGACTGAAACTATACAAATCATAACAATTGTATAGTTAGTTGCATGGGAGGTCATATAAGATTTGAGCACTCGAGTTGCAGATTTATAATTTAATTTTTAAAAAAAGTTTGTTTACTTAGAATGAACCAAGATTTTTGTATATTAATGTTGCTCAGTTGAAAGTTGATTCTTAAACTCTTATTTCTAAATTTGCCCATTCTACAACTGCATTAGTTTCATATAAATTATAATGAGAAAAAAATGATCTTACAGTTATATTTATATGCTGTATTTAATATATACAAATATTTCCACATTAATTCAATAACTAAAAACTAATACAAATGAAAAGTTTTATTTTTTTTAAAAAAAGATAATTATTTCATGAAATATAAATAATATAAACAACAGTAAAATTTAATAGTTATTAATTAAAATAAAATAAAAATACTTATTGAAAAAGCATGCGAAAATTTGAAATTTGATAACACAAAGTTTATTTTTACAAACGACAAAATATTAATAATAATAAATAAAAAATAATAATTATTATCTGAGAATTTTTTAAAAAAAACATTAAAATATATCTATGTAATTGATAACAGAGATTAATTTGGTAATTTGCTACCTGTGTTTAAATTGTCGTCATAGAAGCATAAATTCTTATTATAAATAATAATATGAAATTATAATTTAAATTTTAAAAATGTAATATTTGCTAAATTATATCTTTATTCATAAACAAAAATAGCAAACTATTCATTAATTAAATTAAAATCTAAGCATTAAACTAATTAAATAATATGATAATATTTTATAATATCATTCAAAATTATAAAGAAAATAAATTGTAAATAATTAAAATATTTTTATCAGAAAAGCCAATCAACAAACAAACAAATCAATAAAAACAAAAAGAAGGTAAGAGTTTTACAATCAATAAAAACACACATTCTTGGAAGCATGCATATGAATAATTGCATATATATATATATATAATAAATAAAAATCATGTATATCACAATATAAATTAGTGAATCATAAACTGCAGTGCATATTGGAATAAAACAAAATTAAGTTATATGCTAATCCTACTAATAGATACCCCCAGTTTAATAAGTATTATAAAATGTCAATATAAACAAAGAGACATGAAATGTAAATTCAGACTAATTTAAGCAATCAATAATAATAATTTTAATTTTAGAAAATTCATTAGTGTAAATAAACAAAATACTAGTAATTTATTAATGTACTAAAATATTTTAATGAACAAAAAATTAAAAACAATATATATATATGATTAAAAACCAGTCAACACTTAGTCAATCCCAATATCAATAATGATCAACAATTTCAAGCTGTTGTCAAGGCAACCTCCTCTTAACAATAATTGGGCATCAAACAGGAAAAAGTATATTCAGATTCATATTTTAAAAACATGGAGAAGTTTTTCTTTTTTAAATATTTAGAAATTAAATTTATTTTGTGAGATAGAGAATATGTAAACTTTTTTTAAAATTAATTTTCTGTACTATTAACAAACTTTTTCTATTATCTATGCAATTTTTAAAAACATATTTAAAAAACTTTTATACAGATCCCCAAGTAAACTCATTGGACATTTGTTTCTGAATTTCAAACATCATTTACCTAATAAGTGTGTTGTGTATTAACCTGGCATATAAAATACAGCTATAGGGTTGCAAAGACATATAGCTACATTTTTCAAAGAGATATATAATTATGTTGTAAACCATTTATAAATCTATTCAATTTCCAATATAGACTCATTAATTCTAAGCTAAAAGTTCTTGGGGATTGATTCCCATCTGAATATAGAAAATAAAATTTAAAGTTGGTTAATTGAATAAAATTATTACGCTCCCTTGGTTCACATAACATCTTGAACAAGTTGCTTTATGTTTAATATTAATAATGTAGTAAATAACTACCTATTATACTAAAATTTATTTTTCACCTAAATGAACATCAAAAGATATAGTAGAAAAGTACTTTAATTCTTATATAACAGTAAATGATCATTATTTATTTAAGACTTTAAAACAAAATTGTATTGCTTTATTATTTGTATTTCTTTTTTAATTACACAGTGCTGAATTTATAATTTGAATTTTGTAATTGCTTAAACAATTAATTTTAAAAAATACTAAATTATAAAATTCGTTCTATCCCTCTGAAACCAAAAACTTTCCTTTGCACATTTTTTTTTGTCTTAACAAATTTGTGCATTGATACTAACAATTATTTTTCGATAATATGGTTATTTTTAAAAGTTCTAACAATAAGAATTAATATATTGGAAAGAAGAGTGCAATAAAAATCATTATATATATTTTTTATTATACAACTTATGATGCAAATAAATATCATACATTCTGTGCAATGTGTAAATCATCTCTTAATCTGTTAGGTAATAAATTATTATGTAAATCTTTTTGTTTTCTGTTACAGTCAAAAATTAGGTTTGGGATGCTGCTTGATCAGTAATATAAAACAAATATTTATTATATCTGTATTTTTATATTGGACTATTTCTATCATTTAATATGTGTGTTGAATGTCTTTAGAAAAGTTTAATTTTATTTAAATCTGTATATAATAATATTTAGTCACTGATAAAATCCCTGAGTGCCATCTTTATTAAATCATATTTTAAATATCTCACTTTATATCATCATTCAAATGCCTGAGCAGAAAAAAATGGAACCACTTCCAAATGCTTCCTGAGTTTTTATTAGGATGGAAAGTATCGACAATAATGTTTATAAGATTTAATATCAAATTCACAAAATGTTTTTACATCTGATTCAAATTAGTCTTAAATAATACTCACAAGATTGAATCTCTTAGCATTAATTTAAAGATCCTTGTGAAATTCCATTTCATCATAAACAGGTAATAATATAAATAAACAAAATTAATATGAAATAAATTTTAAGAATGAATGATATTTCCTAGTGCCGTAAATTTGATGTTGAATCTTGCAAGTGTCATTATCCATACTTGTTTTCCTAACAAGAGCTCAGAAAGCAGATGAAACACTCAGGCAATTGGATAAAGATGTAAGATAAGGTATTTCATTAAATTCAGTACAGACAGACACAGCAAACTTTATTGAATCCTAAAAATTATTAATGTTCAATGATGCTATTTAATTATGTTATTATATATTTGTGTATTTATAAATAATATATAATGTTTTGTAGAATTATATTTGAAATTAAATTGAGAGACTGTTTTGTAGAATTATATTTGAAATTAAATTGAGATTGCAAACCTCTCATGTTCATAAGTATCCAACAGCCAATCAGATGTTTTCAATAATGATCAAATCGTAAATACAAGACAGAGAATTTAACAAGAAGAAGGGGGTCCACCTTCTTCTTTACTTGTCTTTCTATATATCCAAGCCAGTCTGAAGTATCTCGATTTAAAAGCGTGAAGCTCTAAATATCTTCACATTTAACTCACTGAGTTTAAATTACAAACATACAGCGAGATACTTCAGACTGGCTTGGATATATAGAAAGACAAGTAAAGAAGAAGGTGGACTGCCTTCTTGTTAAATTCTGTCTTGTATTTATGATTTGATCGCTATTGAGAACATATCTGATTGGCTGTTGGACAGTGATGAGCATGAGAGGTTTGCAGTCTCTCAGTTTAATTTCAAATACTGTTTGCGCTTTATAAAATAAATAGGATTATATTATAAAAGCATGATTTGAATTTAACCATTATTAACTATTGCAACCTTATGAATAAGCTACTACAGGATGATTATTTTTCAATATGAATTTGGTCATGTGATGCTCCATTCATAATATAATTTTACTCTAATATTCTGCTGCTAAGAAAATTATTTGTAACTTATTTCTTCTGTATATAAAATTTTCCTTTTTTATCTTTATTTTGTCAATTATTTTCTCATGAAAAACATGTATACTTTCAAAATTAAAGTTAAATTATTTATTTATGTATAATTCTATAAAGTAAAATTAATGTTTCTCAAGAAAAGATTAAATTTTATTTAACAATTCGACAAATAATTGAGCATTGCTTTCGACTGGGATAATCACAGTGCTTGGGAAGTGTATTAATATCATTTATAGAATTATGTAGCTAAAAAAAAAAAGCAAAATCCGATATTTATTGCTGTATAATTCATACTTTTTAAATTAATAGTTTTGTTTATTTTAATTTTCTTTGTTTATATATATGTTTATCTTATTAAATATTTTTTAAAGTATATTTTGATTCATTAAAATATGATATTTCATCCAAAGATTATCTTATATATGAAGTCTTTTTTATATATATGTTTTTTCTTTATTAACGAATTTTGATATTCTTATTATTTTATAGAATTAGAATTACAGCATCTGACATTAAAGATAGGCTTGCTCATTTGCCAGATAGTGTACATCCAGGCAAGCATGCCATTTCAAAGTTTTTGTTAGCCCATTTCAGCAATTTTATTGTACCAATCATAATGAGTATGATAAACCACCTATCAAAACAGAAGAGAGTTATTCATAATCTTTACCCAATAGCTTTGGTTCCTTTCCTAAAGAAGAACCAGGACTCTACAGATATTAGGAACACCAGACCAATTTCTATGTCTCCAATTTTAATAAAAATAATTGAAAGAATTATAAAAGAAAAAATTCAAGGTTTGTCTGCATTGACAGCGATTGGCGAGGTTAAGATGCTGTTTAGATACATTTGTAAGAATAGACTCTCTAAGCTGGTTGCTGTCTAGTTAGAGATTTCTCAAGCCTTTGATTCTGTCAATATCAACATCCTTCTGAATCAATTGTCAGACCTTAACATTTCTATAAAAATTATACAAATATTGGATAACTTTGTTTATAATAGACAGATATATATCTCTTTAAACAGGTCATCATACACAAGTAATTTCAACCCTAACTTAGCTATTCCACAATGATCCCTTCTCAGTGCCATATTATTTATTACCTATATAAACTCTCTTTGATGGATATTAATGATGGGATTCCAGGAGTATTTGTCCCATGTCTTAAAAGATCTATCAGTTCAAAAGCATACATGGATGATGTTCTAGTCATCCTCCCTTCAAAAAAATACTTAACAAAACTATATCAAATAGTGGATAATTTTACTAATACACTCCAGCTAAAGATTAATCCGAGCTAGTCATCAACATGGAGAATTTATTCAGGCAAGAAAATCTTTCTGATTACATAGCCAATCCACAAAGATTCCTTGGTTTTTTAATTCACAAATCACAATCTGCTATGTCCAAGGAAATTCAACAGTCAATTATCCAATCCACCTGTCAGCTTACTAAAACCCTTTCCAGGGTATATCTCTCCCTTCAAGGAAAGGTTACCTTAATTAATATGAAAGTAATGTCCAAAATTTCATACTATCTGCTGATAATTTTAGTCCCTAAATCTTTTATAAAAAAGATCAATTCATTATGTGTGAAGTTATTCTGGAAAGGCCATTTGGTTTCCATCAGCATTTCCAACATGCAATGGCACCAGAAGTCAAACGGCATGTCATTTCATTCCATTCCAGCAATATATTTCCAGAAATCCCATATGCTTATTTACAACCTAATTCAAAAATATGGCTATATGCAGATTTCTGACATTGTTCAACCTACAGATTGGCCTCCACCTGCTGAGAGTCACTGGCTTGACATCTTGCTTCATGACATTCACAAATTTTACAATATCTCACAAAATTCCTTTAAAGCTAAAGTTGCACTCTGGCAAGCACATCAACTCATCAACCCTCAGGTCACCATTATTAGACTGAAACTTGGCTTATATAATGACAAACTTGTTGTCCTTTTTAAATTTTGGGCATTGGAGCCAAAGTTTTTGGATTACATAGTCAAAGTAAATCTTCAGGCCATGTCTACAAACTGGTGTTTGAGCTGTAGGAGACAAATCAGTGAGATTGATTCATTATGCTCTAACTGCTGCAGACAAGCTGAAACATTTGACCACATCATCTACTCCTGCATCGGACTTGGAAATGTTAAAATGTTAATCTATCAGAAGTCTAAAGTGGACTTCTACAGGATTATATCAATTAAGGACTGCCTGCACTCTAGAGACATCCCAACTATCAGACTGTCAATTTTCCTAACATACTCTGTATGGTTGGCCAGATGTAAGAAACAATTCACTATCCCACTGCCAGATGTTGATTCTTACTTCCTACAAACCCTTAAAAAACTTAAGGACAGAGACAGAATCTTATCTACAAAATTTCTATATGAGGAAACTTTTTCAGTTTCCTACATGTATTTTTCATTAAGTTTTGTCTTATTTATCATTATGTTATCAGCTAATTATTAATTATGCATATAGTTCAAATGTAATATTCACTCTTATCCAATTGTTTTTTTTTCAGTAAACATTATTTACTTTAATAAATTTATTTTAGAATAGAATACAGACTTGAATAACTTACTACATAATTTTAATTATTTCTGCAAAGAGAAATAAATCATGGAGAAAGCACTATTAACAAGCGTATCACATTTCTGGATGGTGAGAATCTATTGCCATTATTTTTGTCTACTCTTTGGCTGATTATTTTGCTATGAAGTCTTTATATGCCAACATGGATATTAATAATATTAAAATAAATGGTTGGAGAGTGGACTAAACTAAAGCATGTCCATTAAATTGTCAAAATATGCTATCTTAATATAAACTGAGCACTGAATATATATATATATCCACAGATGGCGTCCTACCAAAAACACCTATCAAGCGTATTTTCGTTTACATAAACGTCAGAGTAGTTAGTATTCACTATCATGAAAGTGGAATTATAGTTAGAGATAGTGAATACTAACTACTCTGACGTTTATGTAAATGAAAATACGCTTGATAGGTGTTTTTGGTAGGACGCCATCTGTGGACATAAATACAAGCGTTAGCAAGTTTTTTAACTTGCATTTTTGTTTATCATATATATATATATATGTGTGTGTGTGTGTATGTGTGATGGAGATGATGATCTGAACCAATAGATGAGTGCTGGTTCAGCATAAATTATGTATACTGGATATTTATTTTTTTTACAAAGTGTGTGGTCATGTGTATTGATTGTATGAGATAGATTGGAAAGTTGAAGAGAGCTTGAAAGTCTGTATTCAAATCCCCTATAATTACTTTTTATTATAGAAATTCTATAAACTATTGAAAAGTAGTAATTAATTTATTAAGTGCACAGAAAGCACATGTAAATACTTTAAACAGACTTTAACCTGTGCTCAATGCACTTTAAAATTTGTAATAATAAAGCACATTTTGCCGATAGAGGGACATTACAAACCATGACACAAGATAGTGAATTTTATAAATATAAGAGTGGCTGTCTTATCTTTAACCTAAATGTTCACTTTATAAAAAGTTTTTATTTTCAACCTTTCAAGATGAATGCATTTTTGGTATTATAATCATGATTTTTAATTGCTAACATGACTATGTTACACTACATCAAAAGTGTATTTGAATTGGAAAGGAAAAGTAAGAAATAACAGTAATAAAAGGTAATTATTTAACTTTGTTAATGCACATTAATATTAATGTACTATCTATTGCATATGAAGATAATGAAGTTGTCTTGAAAATTTTTTTTAATATAGCCATCTAATTATTGTTCAGTAAATGAAATTTTGTTATTCTGAAAGAGAAGTATAAAATAAGATAGAAAATGTAGAATAATGTCTTCATCACTGTTCCTGTGCATGAGATCTTCACTCTATAGGAGATTATTTAAATGCTATATTTATTATTAATCTCATAGTTTTACCATTATTAAATATGTAATAAATTAGTTATTAATAATATTAATGTGTAATGTTGTAGAATTATCATAGTGAAACATGCTTTTAGTTACTGCATATGTAACCATTGTCATTTAAAGTATCTGAGGTATAAATTTCTTTTATTTCCAAATATATATTTAATCATGTAATATATCATGTAAACAAACTAATAATCAGCATTAAAATTGCATGATATACTACATGATTAAATATATATATTGGAAAATAAATAACCACAGAAATTTATGCCCAGATACTTTTATTGAACAAAGATAACATAAGCAGTAGCCAAAAACATGTTTCAATATGATAATTCTACAGTAACTTTATATATTAATAACTAATTTATTATTAAACCACTGAATCCCAATCCTGCCAAATAGAATGATGGTGATTATGATTATTAAATACCAAAGATACCAAAATGTATAGATGCTGAACAGGGTTCAGATCTATATGATTATACAAGTGAATGAGATTGGACTAAAAACATTATTGTGTTTTCATTTTGAACCCATAGCCTTTATAGTTAACTAAAAAGATAAAACGTGGCTGATAAAAGATTGGATTAGGTCCTAAAATCTAGGTGCAGTCCTGTCAGATCCAAGGCTCATCAATGATAAAAGCCACAATCTAAACTAGTTTGGAGATATTGGATAAGTAGGGACAAGGTATAGATTTTATGCACAAACCTTCCTGCATCCAATGATTACTCTCACTTGCAGTATGTGACACTATTGTATAAAGGGTTTTGCTTTTTTTAACTAATTTATTATGTATTTAGTAATAGTAAAATTATAAGATTAATAATATATATACAGCATTTAAATAATCTCCTGTAGAGTGAAAATATCACTACAACTCTATGCACAGGAAGAGGATGAAAAAAAAACATTATTCAACATTTTCTATCTTGTTTTATATTTCTTTCTGAGACTACCGAAATATTCTTTTACCCAACAGTTAGATAATTGTATAAAAATAATTCTAGAGCTAACTTCATTATCTTCATATGCAACAGATAGTAGATCAATATTAATAGTTATTGAAAAAGTTGAACAATTACTTTCTATTATTATAATTTTTAATTTTAACTTTCCAATTGAAAGACACTTTTGATGTGGTGTACCATAATTATGTTAGCAATTAAAAATTGTGATTATGAGACCAAAAGTGCATTCAATTTGAAAGAGTGAAAATAAAAAAAACTTTCTATAATATAATTATTGATATTATTAGTACCCATGTGTGCAAATGAAGGCTACATGTTATCATTTAAGTGGTAGACAAAAATAAAAATGGCAATAGATTCTCACCATCCAGAAGTGTGCAAACCTGTTAATAATGGTTTTTCCATCAGTTATTTATCTTTATAGAAATAATAAAAGGAAGCTTTTACTATGCAGTAACTTATTCAAAACTGTACTCTAATTCTGCATACAATAAGAATATCAAAATATGTTAATATTTTAAAACTTAATTGAAAGATTTTTTTTAATGGAATGTATTTGGTTTAAAGTGATTTATGTTCAGAGTTGTAATTACTCAATAGAATACTTAAAAGATTTCTAATGTTCTGTATTGTTTAGGGCAATGGTGGAGCTTCGGATTCTGGAGTATAAGATTCTTGGAATAATTCCAATCCTACCCCTTTTGGTGCTTAAACATCTTATGAACTTCCAAGAATAAAGCCATTTAGTTATTTTTTTAAAAGTTCTACTTTAATACTTATTTATTGTAACTGCAAATTGTATGCTTTTAAATATATATTGGCATAAAAATGTTAGAAAAATATTTCCAATGTCAGAAATAATGAATTTGTAGTACATCAAATAATAATAGATTTAAGTGAATCTCTCTATTTTTTATTTTTTTTTTGGTCTAGGAAAAAGTAATTGGAAATGAATATTTATGGATATTTATGAAAATGAATAATAAAAAAAGAAATGATAGTTTTTTTTAACATCAAGCACAAGAATGCCAGTCAGTGATTGATTGTCAAAGTATTTGTCTGAAGATTTGTAATGATAGTATTTTAGTAAGAATTATAACTTTGGAATATTTTTATCATGTAATATAAAACATTGAATGTCTTTAAAAAAGATTCAACTTTATTTAAAATTTCCAAATACATTTGATTGATGATAATAGCACAGAGGTTGTATATATTATAATGTTTTTAAGTGTTATTCTCTTCTTCAAGTGTTTCTGCTCTGAATATGGCAGTACTAAGATGGGAATTGAATTAGGACTTTTAGATTCCACATATTTACCTTAAGATAATGCTTGAAGCAACTGAGTTCCTATATCAAAGACTAGTTCAGTTAGTTAGTCAGCTGCTTAGAGCATTTCTTAAATCTAAAGGTCCATATTTGATTCTTATGCTCTGGCTAGTCCAGCAACATCTAAAAAAGAGATAATAATACAACTCAAAACATTATATATACTAACTTGTGTGATTTTACTAATAGTTGAATGTGTTTTGAAAGTTTAAATAAAGTTTGAATTTTGCTAATGACATTCAACATTTAATATTAGCTAATGGAAATAGTTTAACATATATTTTTTATTGTCATAGCACATCTTCATGCCAAAAGCCAAGAGACTAAAAACATGTGTAAATGAATTCTAGAGTCATCACATTATAATTTTGTTATGTATGTGTGCATAATTTATCAAAATGAACACACATTGAATAAAACTACCAGAGGCATGACATGCTCTTAATATGCACAAGGTTAGGAACAAAAAAGCCATTAAAATAATGTTAAATAGTTGCCAAGAAAATTACCCAAAATATGATTGTTGCTTGCATTTATTTATTTTATGATTAATATCTTCACTTTTCATAATAGCTCAATTTCATATGAAGTAATAAAAGGCATCAATCTCTTTTGCATTTTTAAAGTAATTTTATTTTATTTTCCTGTTTCACCTGACTTGCAGCCTTCATCTGAATATTAATCTATCATATGTAGAGGGCCACCCTTAATATATAAGGAATATTAACAAGATCTTACATAAAGATTACAAGTCAGCTGAAACAGAAAATTGACATAAAAATTGTTTCAAAAAATAAATGAGAACATGATGTATTTTAATTTATGACAACAGTATTTTTTTTCTTCAACTGATTCTGTGTACTCGCAAACAAAATATTAATTTAAGATTTTATAAAATATCAAATTATTTATTAACTTTATTCAGCAGTGACTCAATATATAAACTAATAAATACATCTGAGCAACATATGTTTGTTTTGTAATGTTTTGAAATAAGCATGTTTATTTTTAAGTTAATATATTGGTATTCAGCAATACTTCATCATAAAAAGTAAAAAGAGTAGATTTTATTATTTGAATTTTTGATAAAAATATAAAGATAACGTGTATTTTAATATCATTTAAATTTGTTAAATAAAAAAATAATATATAGATAAAAGTCTTATTAAATTTTTGGGATTTAACTATACATTAGCAATATATTTAATACTTTCATTAATAAAATGCAAATTTCTAAAAGATTAAATGATAATTCATAAAATGTAATGTACTGAATAATGATGCCTAAAAACATTAATATATTAAAATTAATGAGGCTTATTATTACTACTGCAAGCATACTCTAAAGTTATTAAAAAAAGTCAATAATTTTTTATGATGACATTGATTTTAATTGAAAAGGGCACTTCACTATTTTGTATAAATATAATAAATTTAAAAATTATAAAAAAACAATTACCCAATTTTTTATTTCTAGATCTTGTAATCCATTTGAGTATATGTATGAACATTATATGCACTACATATTTATAAGAGACACGTCTACATATATAACTTGAAGACTATTTTACCTGGTAGCTTTGAACGTCCTAAAACACTTATAAATGACACTATATTACTTTAAAACAATCCAAATATTGATCTAATATAAAATTTATTAAAAAAAGTATATAAAGATGATAACTTAGTGTGATTTCAATACTCTAACTTTAGATTATATACTTTCTTAATTGTAAGAATATGCATGAGGTTTTAAATATTTTTGCTTCTTTTCAAAGTCTATTGTTTAAGATATAAGAAATGTTTTTCCCTCCAATATATTTTTTTAAATGTGGAATTACATTTATTTTATTCACACTTTTTATATTCCCAAACCTTTTAAAGATTTTTATAGATCTAGAAACATGATTAAAATTATATATGAATAAATTAAATATCAATCACCAAAACTATTGGAAGTAAAATAATTTTCATAGTTATTAGTAAATAAAGATTTAAAACATGAATCACATGTTTATAATTAAAAAAAGTGTAAGCTCTGAAGAATTAGTATCCAATCACATTAAAAGATAAGCTGTATACATATTTTTTTCTAATGAACTGTCTAATTGGATACTGCCATAAATGCAGTTTGTAACAGTTTCAAAATAGAACAAATCAACATGGCAGTTATCTTTTTTTTTTTTTATTAAGAAAAAATTTAGTGTCAGGTAGCTACATTTGATAATTATAATAGTTTCATAATATATTAGTTCAAAGTTTTGCAACCAATTTGTGTGGTATTGTCATAATATTTACTGCAGTTGTCTGAGATGTCGTCTCATCATCACAAATAATAATCTGTGCCCATGTGTCTACAAAGAGACGCTCTGGCACAAGGAGTCTATCTCTGTTTTTCATGCCCATTATTATTGTTTTAAAAGTTATCCAAGGATCACTATGTCCTTGTCTGAAGATATGCTGGCACCTGGTGATCCATAAGGCATGTAGTAGGCATGCCGCTAGCCTGATAGTTGCATAATTTCCTTCTTTAATTGCCCGATCAATTGACAGGACATTGCCACAGCCAGAGGAAATGTTTGCAATAATTTTATTTCTAATGCAACTCAGGTATGAGCAGGCATAGAAGATGTGCTCCAGTGTTTCTTCATGCATATTACAGAGTTTACACATGGGGTTTAATTGACGAAATCCTCTTTGCATCACCAAAAATTGACTGGTGGGCAAGGAGGACAAGTTAAACTTGATTATAAAATCGACCAGCTTTGGTCCTATGCACCAGTATCTGGACTTCTTAAGCATTTGTTTTACAGACAGTCTTAATCGGGTAGACAATGGGTTTTGATTTGGGAAAAGGATTTTGTATACTTCCCAATATGTTTGCTTAGCTTTCTCTAATTGCTCGGAAACTGAAAATAGAGTCCCCAGTTGTTCTTGCAGTTCTTTGACCCATTTACTGTGTATGGGTGGTGGTGTATCTGTGGGCTCCACAGTGTCTTCACTCTGATCCTTTTCTTTTTTATTGTGGATTTTCCTGAGCACTGAAAGAGCTCTTTGAACAAAAAACACCTTGACGGCATGGAGACCAAGTCCATTCAGGTCACGTGGTCTCTGCACCTTGGCCAGACTGATGCATACAGTTTTTCTCTTCCACATCATCTTGGTGCAGGCTGAATTTATAGCATCCTGAAAACCCTTGGTCGGTTTGAAGATGGGCAGGTAGTAGTTTATACGTGGAAACACCGTCATATTTAACAATGCCACCTTGCCTGGGAGTGAGAGGGAGATGGCAGTTATCTTTAAAAACAATTTTCAGTTATTTGCATGAAGTTTTTCATTTAAAAAATCCTATGAAAATATTCAAATAAATATACTATGAACATGTTTACACACACACACACATTTGATTGAAAAATCCTCTATACTAAAATATATATTTGTATATAAGAGAGAAATAGATATTTTAAAAATAAATTAAAAATATTATTTTTAAATAATTTAAAAAAAATTTATAACATGATTGTTTATTTAATTTAATTTATTTTTATTAAATTTTTTTAAGTGTTTATATCACATGACGTTCAACTGTTGGTTGAAGTACTTATTTTGGAATTTTTTTTAAAAAGCCACTTGCTATTCCAAAAATTAGACTATTTAAAAATGTTGAAGTTCTTGAAAAGTCACTAAAGATTAATGCTAAAAAACAGTATCAATATATATATATAAAATATAGTAAAAGATGGTAAACGCATTTTTAAAAATATGACAACAATCTTTCAAAAATAATGATTACTTGATTTATATATAAAAGTGTTGTAAATAAATTAATATATCTACTTATACATTCATGGCAATATATATAATACAAAATAGTAGTAAAATAGTAATTAAAAAATATAAAAGAAAAATGCACAAATTAATGTATTATATTTTATGCATATGGATGCAATCACTTTAATGTTAGATATTAATCATTAGAAGATGCACGCTGAGAAAAAAAATTGCATAAAGGGTTAAAAGACAAATTAAATGCAGAAAAGGTAGAGGTTGGCATAACCAGGTAGGTTAGTTACACGCTGTAATGAGGTTTTACCTGTGGTGTTGATAGTAACTGGGGCAGGAGCTGTATTATAATCAGCATCCCGAGTGGGTATAGAAGCTAGTGATATGCCTGTTAAAGGGAGTGTGTTGTTTTCATCCTCCTTCTGGAGAATGCTAGGCATGGCTGAGGTTACAGTAGAGACATCATCAATAAAAATTTTGGATTCATTTAGAAGTGTAGAAGTAGTATCAGAATCTGATCCAGAACTTGTACCATTTTCTTCTGGTTCTGTAGATAGACCTATGGAAACAATTGAGGTCAGTTGTTCAGCATGACTATAATCATATTCTAAAGGTGAAGACACATTAAGTAATGGATCTGCAACAATAGCATCATCAGATGCATTAAAATTTTTACCTGCGCCCCCTTCACTATCTTCTTGGGAGTCTCTATTAATTTTGCTTCTTAAAAATGTGATGGGAATAAATTCTGAACTAAAGGTAGTGGTCTCAACATATGGGTCAGCCTGTGGAGGAAGATTATTACCTTGCTGTACTGAGCGTGTGCTGGATTGTAATGCATAAGACCCATTGGAATCCATTCCTGCTGGTGCTACATTATCCTCTATAGTAAAGGAACAGATCTTGGCACTCTCGGGCTGCCAACATACAACATTAATGGCTGAAATAATAATAAAAAAAACAATTAGTACCAAATATAAATAATAATCATTAATTAATTACTATTATTTGTTAAAAAAATAAATAAAAATAATTTACTATATTCTATTAAATGAAAGAATCTTAAAGCTTTAAAATTTAAATAAATTGTTTAATTTTTTAAATGTAAAGTCATAAACTATAAATATAAAATTATATAATAATACATGTTATAAAGAACAGTTAACAGTGCTATTTATTTAAAAAGTCTCCTAGTAATTAATCTTGTAATCAACATATAATTAAATATCAAATCATTTTTAAATTTTAAGCCTTAATATCTACTATTAAAAATCTAGTGTAAAATATAATCATATGAATGTAATATAAACATAAGTAATTGTCTTGAAATTTTCAGATTATAAAAACTTATTAAATCTACTTTATAGAAATATACTACATAACATTACTAAATGATAGTACAAAATTATACAAACCTAATAATATTTAGAACTATGATCTTTACAATTAACGATATTTAAGAACCCTATGTTAATTTATTATTAACTAATGTATAATAGCCAAATTTCAAATTGCAAGTTATGACAATACAAAGCTCATAGAAAAGTTTCAAGGGAAATTATTTTACCAGATGTACCAAGTTATAAATCACTAAATACACATCAAAATATGCTCCATTCATAGTAATATCAGGCACAGCCATTTCAGAATTCATAGTTTACATTATTTAATATATTAAAAGATAGTAATTATTAAGTTAAATTTATTTTACATAATACAAAATAAGTTTATTTTATAAAAAATATATTTTTCTAAATTAATGTTAAGTAAATTATTTTTATTAAATAAATGAAAACCCCAAAGATATCTAATTTTTAAATTAATATATTGGTTTTGACATTTTATTTACAATTTATATATCTCAAATTTAATATTCAAAAGGCATTTTTATTAGCAATGATAACAATATTACAAAGACAATAATAATAACAGATAATAATAAAATAATGTTATTTATTCTAGTGTAGGAATGATCAATCTATGGTGCATATATCAAATGTGATTCACTGGGGGACTAAATTTGACACAATAAAGTCTTGCTCATATTACTAAAAAAATATCCTAAATTTTTATAAAACAAAAACTTTGAGCATTCAGTAATAATGATGGCTAAAGAGTTGGAGAGTGGAGAAGATTGAAGGTTGTTCATTGAAGTTTGAATCTTTGCTAACTTAATATAAACTGAGCACTGATTATATATACATGTGTGGAGACTAACTGATGAGTGCTTGTTTAGCATGAAATACATATATTGGAGGTATGTGGTCATGTGTATTGATTATATAAGATAAAGTGGATAGCTGAAGGGAGCTTGAAAGTCTGGGTTCAAATCAACTCTAATTATATAAAATAATATTGTATCTAGTACTAAGAAATCAAAATTATAACACAAGTTCAATTTTGATATGTAAAAGTAAAAAAAAAATGCTTCTGATTAATTCTATAAGTACATGTTTGATATTTTATCCTTGATGTGATTAATCTTAATGGGTTTGTAATAGTTTTTAATTTTCATTTTGTTCTTTACAAAAATTATTTTCATTATGAAACTGATTAAAAAACATAATGAATTTATGTCATATTGATTCAGATTTAAAAAATATTCTGCTGGTTTTATTTACAAACTTAAATCCAAACAGTATTTATCTGGTGCAAACAAGACAAACTCAGAATGGAATCAAAGCTGTGAGTGTAGAAAGTATGACATTTGTAAATCTAAATATATTGTAATATAAAGTTTTAATAAAGTACATTATTATTATATTAATAAAAAATGCTGAATATTTTTTATCTGTAAAGAAATTATTTTATGCAAATTAGAATAATAAGCAAAAGTTGCATGGCAGATGTGTATTCAGATATATAAAAAAAGGCAGCTGTGAATTCAGATATAACAAAAATGGTGTTTTAATATAAGACCCTGGATATCCCTGTTCTAGTGAATAAAATAGCTAGTTTGCAAACATTAAAAAAATGGAAGATGACAATATTTATTTGCATTATTTTTTCAGTTCTGCATGAATAATTTTGGTGAATATAGTGAATAAAGTAGCGATGTTACCTATGTGGATCTTACAATATATGATCACCAATATTCTTACTAGAATATTTCAATTGCATCAGTGAAAGTAATTAGATGTGAAAATTACAAATTATCATAGTATTTTTAAATTACTTGATGTAATAAAGCATTTGAATATATCATCCCCTCCCTTGTTCAAAAGAAAACATTTTTTAAATGTTTTAAAACATACAAGTACTCTACTGATTTTCAAACACAACAATAATAAAATAATATATAATGATAATATATATACAAATTTTGTAGCCTCAAAAGACAAAAAATGGAAACAGTTCTATTTTCTGTATAGTCGAAACAAGATATAATCAGCACCATGATAATTCTAATCAGGACTATCGCAATAAAATGTTAATAATTATTATTAGTGATAAAGCAATTTCTTAATAATATTAATTGATAAAATTAAATATTGCAATCATTTTAACCTGATGAATTGTTATAAGCACTTTAGATAAGACATTATAACTCTTAAAATTATGCAATAATTTGCAGCCAAAATAAATTACTTATGTATGTATTTAAATAATATAAAAACTGTCAGATAATGAAAATTATTCTACACAAATAAAGCGTGATAAACAGAGCACAAAAACATTAATTATAAACAACAATTAGCCAAGCGCTTTCGGTACTGTATACCAGAATCATGGCGACATACTGTACGTATTTATATATCATATTAACCAAGTGTTCTTTTGTATCATCAAAGTGTTTTCAGTATACAGCCCAATATTGTTATTCATTATTAACATTAGATTTGAAAATCATTCTGTTATTTATTATTGCCTAATTTATAGTAAATTTAAAGAGCTTAGATGTAGATAAAAGAATTTCTAATTTCTATTTAAATATAAATTATAATAATGCATCGATAATTAATGAAGAGATGTTGTAAATTGGTTGGATGATTTGATTGAATGTGTTTATATATATATATATTGTAACTCTTATGCCTGAGTTTATAGAACATGACTTTTATGCAAATATTTTTCTTAATTGTATATTCTAAAATATTAAAAGTTGTATGTATAAAATATAATTTAAAGTGTTTTGAAAATGATAATAATAATAAATATAAAAAGTAAAATGTATTATAATTTTTATTTTGAAATAAAGAATTATTAATTTTAAAAAACAATGTTGCTATAGCAACCATTTGAGAAAGCTCTCTTTGATTGCCTGCTTTACATAAAAAGTGGGAATTATTGTTATTTCTTCATCATATCATTTACTGGAGAAATATCAGTAAAAATTGTAATGATTATTTAAGAAAATATCATGCATTTTCTGGAGTAAAACTACAGAATGCCTTCCCTGATGTAGCTGACTATGGAGTTATAAACAAAGGAATACCTTAAAATTAACGTTAATGTTGCTGATATGTTAATTACTATCTAAAGCTGAAGCTAAAATATGTGATGCCGATTTACTATAAGGAGAAAATTGATTATAACATAGAAGTATTCTTCTATGAATCAAGTGGTAAATCGACTTATTTTGATGCACTAAATATCTGAAAAACCCTAATAGGAAAATTACCATGGAATAAATCATAAGATGTCAAGATAATTAAATGAACTTAATATAAACTTTTTCTTGATGAATTATAAATGCATAAAGATTATAAATCCATAAGGATTATTTCTCTCAGACATGCTCTTCATATAACTTTAAATGTAAATATGTACATACATTTATTATTATTATTATCATCATTCTATTTATGAATTAAAGTTATTGTTAATAATTTTGTTGCTTATTTCTCATCCAAAGTCCAAGCTAATTATTTATTTTGTTATTTAATAATAGTATTAAAGTGGAGGGGGGTAGTATTCAGGAAATTTTACTGAATCTGCACAAAGACTTGTTTTTATATTTGTTCAATCTGATCATTACCTGTGGCAATATAAATTAGATAATTAAAATATGTATAGACATTCCATCATGTATACTGTCACCTGTTAATTATCTTTGAATTCCCCTAGACAAAAATTAATTTGTAAATATTGTGTTTCCATTTTAATGTTATTTTATCATTATTAATTGTAAAAGGGGTGGTTAGCATTACAATTTATATATATTATCAGTTAAAAATTTTTCGGAACAAATTGTCTCACTACAAACTAGGATCTCTGGTAAAATGTATAACGTAATAATTGAGAGAATTTAATGTGGATTTCTTTTTTCAATGAGTGATAGTTTTATATAAGTTTTGGAGGAATATTAATTAATTACAAATGTTTTATCAAGCAACTTAGTAAATTATTTTTATATGTATATATAATGTTGCTACTATTAGAATGGAGGATGAATAAACTAAAAAATCCTGAGTTCAAATCCCTCTAATTACATATATAGAAGCATAGTAAACATATGACAGACTCACACATCATTATATGAACGTGCAATAAATATCAAATTATAATAGAAAAGCCTTATTTTTCAATAATATACATTTCAAGTGCTTTTTCGTTGCATATTTAAAGGGAAAATACATTCATAATTAATTGTTAAGCTATGACATTGTTTTACCATTATCTTATCAATTTTATTCCCAAGAAATACATTGACATTATATTGTTAAAAAATGAGAAATTATACATTTTTAAAAAAATGTGAATAAAGAGGGAGAATAAAAAATAACTTTTATTTATATTTTTTAGTAAATGTCACAAATATATATATATATATATATTATGCAATAAAGACATAACCCCCCCCCCCCATTAAAGAAAATGTCATGACAGCATTAAGTATGAGTAGTAGAGCAAGTAAGATTTGTAAATAAAACTGGTGTATATTTTACAAACAAAATGTAAAAGATATTAAAATAACAGAATTCAAAAAAAGGCATCTAATAAAGAATGCATTTTTTAAAGGAAACATTTCTTTAAAAAATTCAGTATAAGTCCAATATATATCAAAGAATAAAATACTCCCACATGACCTTATCACAATTATTTTAGAAAAGCATGGTCTTTTTACAGATGAATATGATTGGTTAATGTTTGCATTGAATTTTACAACATATGCTATCAGCTGTAAGAAAAAAAATATCAATAAATTGTAGTACACCAATTATAAGGATATGAAATCTGTAATCTAATATAAATCAGTTTTTTTAAAAAAAACAATATATTATTGACAAACTATGATAAAAAATGATTTGGTGACAAATAATGTTGATTTCTATTTTCAATAAATCATTTTTGTCATAATCTGAATGATTTCTGCAATAATAAATTATATATAAAAAGTCCAAGATTAATGAAATAGTCTCAGCTTATGGAAGTTTGAAAAATAAATTTGTTTGTTATACAAAGTACAGAGTAGCAGAGCTTCATGCTATCATGCTAAATAATACATTTGATTTTTGGTTAGAACTATTATTTTTAGAGGATTTCTATCTAATATTGCTAAAACAACAGAGCTATCTTATCTCACTAATCTATTAAAATCATTTTTGAATAAAGTACTATTACTTATGATATCCATTCATCTTTGGTAGACTATGCTGGTATAGTGAATTCTCAATGATAGATTGCTGAGATTTTCTGCCAATATTATGAATAAACAAGATTCAGATGACTTTTTTAACCAGTTCAGTTTCTGAATCTCTTATTTCTCAAGCATGTATAAACTTTGATGGATTACAAAAGTATCTTCTAAAATGCCTAACTACACAAAAACATTTTCTAAGTTAATGTAGCAATTGTGTTGGTAATATATATGTTTATTTCACTAAAACAGAAATTGCTTTGAATACATAACTGTTTTGCCATGGTATCCATTTATTTCAAAATAAAAAATGTCTGATAATATATTAAATAATTGAAGTGGTAAAGGAAGAGACATTTTCTAATTATTCAACTGCTTAAATAATATTTAAGTAGCCGCTATCATGTTCCATAGAATTATTGAGATCTTAAGGTAAGTCTCAAGTAGACAAACTGACAGGGAACTTTGGTATTTAGTGATTCATTATTTAAGTAGTTATTCCAATTATATTTAAAAAAAACACTTTTAAGTAAAATAATAATTTAAAAGAAATTACTACCGATACAATAAAAAATTATAGTTATACATTTCAAACTAAATTTACTTTAAAATTTAAATCTTGTCTTATTCTGAACTTGAATCTGAGAATCTATCAAAAATCTCCCCCCAAAAACCTGTCTAGAATGACCTTAACCTTAGTTTTTATACTGGTCTTAATCCAATGATGTCATTGATCAATACTGCTTGTACAAATTTGATAATTTACATAATTACATCAATATGATTTTTTAAATTAAATTTTAAAACTATGAGTGACTGATTATTAAATATAAAAGTATTTAATACTTTAAATATTAAATATTTTTATCTAAAAAATTAAATATCCTTGTTAAAACAATTTTTAATATTTTAATAACCTAAAATTAATTTAAAATAAAATATTACCCTAAATGAAATAATAACAATTTTATTCACTACTTTTCTAATATTATCTCTAGACTGAATATTTGCTACACTTTATTATGTATTAAAATTTGTTAAGCTAAAATTAAAGTTTTCTTTCCCTAACTTTCTGAAAGCATATGTATTCACACAATCACTTAATCATGAGATATTTTCTGCACATTTTTAAACTAATATTAAATTAACTTATCTTTTAAATAATATTTTAAACAAAAATAATTATCTAAAGCATATAAAATATTTACCACTATAATTAAGCTATTCTATCTCTGTATTATTTTTTGACTATAATAAATAAAAATTAACACTATATTTTGGATAATTTATTATATCATTTTATATTTAATTCACCTTACAAAGAATTCAAACTATCTAATATATTTTATAAGCTTATATCTACTGAGTTTGAACTGCTACTACCTAGAATATCAAAAATATATGATAAAAATAACCTAAATTTAATTTTTTTTAAATATAACCTCTTTTCCAACCCTACCTAACTATCTATACCAAATATAAAGGGTAAAATATATATAAAACAATGATGATACATTCACTCCACCATGGTGCCAACTGAAGATTCATTTATTTATAAAAAATATTAGAAAATATGTTATTAGATATATTGTTGATTTATACTAGCATAAAAAAAAAATTGTTATTTTCCCAACTACAAAATTTCTCAGCAAGATACATAATTTGTATAATATGTAGATTAGACAAAGAAACCTTTTATATATTATTGACTACTTTCATTTTTCAAAAACTTAATATCAAATTTAATTCTCTCTACTTGACCATTAAACAAGATTTGACATTGAGTTTTTTTGATTAGTGGCAAAAAATAATCAAAGTCTATTTTATCACTCTAAAATTTATATGATTATTGAAATATATAGCAAACTTTCTAAAACAAACACATTCTTATATTTAAACAACTAAATGAGTGTTGGAAGAAACAATATTAAAGATATCTATCAAAAATTAAGATTTGCAGTCTAGTTTTAAAGATTATTTAATTCATGGCCTTACTATAATCCAATGAAATATGATTTCACTATAGCACATATCAACTTATGTTAAAAACATGTAAGAAATATTACAAATAAGCAATAAAATGAATCAATGGTTTTAATCTTTTAAATATAACATGTTATGATTTGATAAAAACTTTGCAGCAATAAATATTTTTTTTTTGTTAAATAATAAGAGTTTTTATTTTTGTAATAAATTTATATTTATTGTTTTCACAAATAATAGTTTAAATTTTTACTTAATGAATTATTTAATAAAGAATAACTATTTTTTAATATTATTTTCAAATTATCTGTTAATATTTCAAGAATTGTATATGAACTATATATATGTTATATTTTATTATATAAAGCTATATTTGTAGAGAATTTATTAAAATATATAACAAATTTAAAATAAAATATCTACATTATTATTACTTTAAAATATTCTAGTTTTGCTTTAATGTTTTTGAAATAACTGCTATAAAAACTATACTTCACACACACACACACACATATATATATATGTTTAAAATTTCCATTCTGCCACACATTCTTGAAACATATGAATAAAGACATTTGAAAACAAATGACATTTGTCTTTTTCAGTTATCTTTATTTACGTGTTTCAAGAATGTGAGATAGAGTGGAAGTTTTTAGTACATCTAAAAAAGATATTACACATGGAAAAAGAGAGATGGATTTGAGTTTTTCCATGCATTTATATTTAATTGAAAAATAGATATATTAATCTTTAACTGAGATTTAAAATTTATATTTAGACTAACGATAATATCTAGTCAAATAAGTAATTAGCAACAATCATTATATATTTATCTGAAATGATTGCTGCCAAAGTAGTATAAACACAGAAAGTTTGATATTGGTAAATCAAAGTGTAATATATATATATATATATTGGATTAAACCATACATTACTTTGTATTACTTCCCAATGTTTAGATGAAATAGCATCCATCATCATTAAGGTTAAGCTTTTTAAAAAACAAACCATTAGATTTCAGGTAGTAATGAGATTGAACATGAGGGAATGCAATGAGATTGAGTGTGAAGTAGTTGAACATTCAGAATACTTGAATTAACAAAATGTTTATTTTCTTCAGTTTCACCATTGATTGACTTCAAGTTTATATTTGAAGAAAGAGATAAATGGTCTTCACAAGGCTGGAATATGTTGTGCTTTATCTGCTTTATTTAAATCAATTGATCTTTCAAATATTTCAATAGACTGTCTCATGCTTCTCAAATCATACTTTTCCAGATTAGCAAGTATTTTAGCATTATCAAAATCAGGTTTTTGACCAGTTTCTAAAAAAATGTGAAGTAAAAGCTGATGTATGTCAGACTTATGAAACATGAAAATGCATTACATCAGCTTTTACTTGAAATCAATTAATGGAGAAACTGAATAAAATAAATACTTTATTAATCCATGTATTCTGAATACTCAAGTATTTCACACTAAATCTCATTCTTTACTTCATATTTAATATTGAGATCTAATAGTTTTTTTTAAAAAACTTAACATTGACAATGATGGATGCTATTTTGTTGCAATATTGGGAAGTAATACAAAATAATGCACAGTTTAATTTAAGAACTACTTTATTTACATTCTATAACTATAAAAACATTATATATATAATTAAAAAGCAGTCAATACTTAGGCAATCCCAATATCGATCAACAATCCCAAACTGGTTCCAAGACAACCTCCTTTTAGCAATAAAGGTGGAATTCCTTCTTTATTTATGGTCCAATATATTTATATAGACACTAAAGATTGTAACTTAAATAGATAAATAAACCTGTTCTGAATTCAGACTAATAAATAGTCAACAAGCTGCAATTATAATTTACAAATTGCACCCAAAGTACTACTTAAATAATAAGTGTAATATTGCTCAAGACTCAAAATGAAATGGGTTTGTAAGTCATCATTAAAAAACAGTCAACATGTAGACAATTCCAATATCAATAACAATCAACAATCTCACACGTATAAAAGGAGTAAATCATTCTTCCTAAGGCTATGAATTAAAAGCACTCTAAATATTGAAAAAAGGACCAAGAATAGAATGAATCCAACTGTTTTTAATATTTCATTGAATTATCCAACAATTTTGTCAGAACTCCAAGAATAGTTAGATTTATCCTATTCTTGATTTTTTGTTCAACATTTAGCGTGATTTTAATTCATAGCTCGAGGAAGGGTTAATTACTCCCTTTATTTAAATATATACTTTAAACTATATTTGATTTACTGTTTAATATATATAAACTAAATTAAGTTTTTTTTTTTTTTAAAAAAACCTAAACATATAAGATAAATGTGAAGTGATTGTATATATTTGGTAATGAATTCTTTATTAAAATACAAAATCAAGTTTCAACTAGAAATAATGAATAGCATATTATTGTTTTCCTGAAGGTTTGTGATCATTTTCATCTTCTAATATTAAGTATTGAATGTCTTTAGAAAAATTTAACTCCATTTTAATTTTCCAATTACCTTCAAATGTTAGTAAAAAGCACACGTTAGTATATGCACTACATTTTGAATGGAATTATACTCCTGTCTTTTTCAAATGTTGCTGCTAGAGCAGCGACAGTTAGCATAGGGATTGAATCTAGACTCTTAGATTCTTGAATAATTAATTTTGCATTACCTTAATGATGGAAATAGACCAATATGTAAATATACTGTTATTATTCATAATAGTTTGGTTTTAGTTGATACTCTGAAAACATAATTTAATTTAACTTTTTATATTTAAAGCAGTATTTAAAATCTAATAATGAGTTGAAATACTTAGAGAGTCATAATAAAGGTTATACATCATTAGCTTAATACATATTCTTTTAAAAAAAATAGTTAAAAATTTAAATTTCCATTAATTAAAAGTTAACTGAGCAATGAAAACATATTTATTTATTTTTAGCTTTTTATATTTAATTAAATAAATTTAAAAAAAATATTTAAAACAAAACACAAAACATGTTTATATATATATTTTACATTTATGAAACTGTAAATCCAATAGCTTCTGGGATTTCATAGAGGATAACTAAATATTTTATTTTAAGAAATTCTACAACAAGAGAGACAGGGAAAAAAAGCAATTAAAGAAAACAGCTTTGATTGGTTGAAATATAAATTCTGGAAAGTACTTGCCTAGAAGCAAATTTTATTGGAAATCTGCAGTTTAATATAAATGACATATTTATATTGAAGTTGAAAAATAAGAAATAATGTAAATTTTTTCCATTATTTTTGATATTTCATAATAAATTATTGATTACTATTTTTTAATATTTTATTAATTATGAAAAATTAACATGAAACTTATATCAATATTTTCTAAGTTTATTTTAGTACAATTAAATATAATTAATGTTTGATTATCTATATACTACAAACAATTTAACAAAAAAATAATATTTTCTTCCTCTACAAATAAAAATATTTTCTATTTACACTCTTAGTTCAAAATGCTTGAGTCTGGCTTATTTAAATAAAATTGAGGCATAGATTAAGATGGGTCCCATCTTTTTCTAATAGTTCTGGCTTGTGTTTTAGAATTGAGAGTCCCATGTGATGTCATTATTCCATCTGATTGGCTGTCATGTAACCATGTTTAAAGCATATCTGTTTGAAGGTGTTTAGCTTTCACATTATTATAATAAACAAATAAATATAGTGTAATTAATTTTTGGAATATTTCAATGTAAATAATAGAATACATATATTTTAGTTAATGTAATAAACAAACTTTAAAAAGAAATATATATTTTTATAGTATAATTTGCTTTGTTTTCTTCAGTTTTTAAGACCAATAAATCTTCTTTAAGACATAATTATTTAGTTTACAAAAGCAGATCTAATGTTAACAGAGAATACCAACAAATTCTTTTATGCACTTTACATAATGCAAATACAATATTTTATTAATTTAAATTTCCAAAAATATCTGACAGTTTCAATTATCAACCAGTCTTCTTCAGAGTTGTAAAAATACATAAATACACAAGACCATTTTATTACTAAAATAACACAGAAATCTGAAGATTTTTAAAAATTATTCAATTGTTACATTTTTTTAATATACATTAGTGGATAAATTTTTGTTTTTGAATTTTTTTTCTATTATAGTTCAACAATATTTAATAAGCCCTTTAATTTTATTTATGACATAAATTAGATTATTTGATCAAAATAGAATTTTCTTTGTTTATTGATAATTCTATATGCCTCATAAGACTATGTTAAAATGAATCATTGTGTTTTGAAAAAGTTTTAATAATACTGTACTAAGTGAATACAAGTATAATTTATATACTTGGAGTTTAAATGTAATAATAGGGATTTGAATAAGGTAAAGAGGATAGCAGATGAAAATTTGAAAGTCTATTTTTAAATGCTCTATAATTAATGCTGTATGGTAAAAATATAAGAAAAACCAGCTTATTGTTTGTATCAGTAAAAGAACTAAATGTAATCATTCTAGTAACTTAAGTATATTATTATTTAAATTATAATCATCACTCTTATCAGAAATCCTTATTATTATTCATAGATAAAGTTTTCACTTCTTCAATTCTGCCTACCTCATATAAGAAAACTGAATAATAATAATTTATAAACATGCAAAGGTTTTATAAGAAAACATGATACTTTATTAAAATGATGTACATCAGTTATTTGTATTGATTACTGATTCAATTCTATCTGGGATATAGCTAGCCACACATAAAAATCTTCAATTTTTTTGGGGAAAAGTTGCAGACAACACTGATATCTCATTTTTGTTTCAGAATTATACATAGAAAGTTATTAATATTATAATTATTTGGTTTCAAATTATATTTGAGACATTTATGTTAGTTTTCAACTTACTTAAACCCTTAGGTGACTTACTATAATGATAGATTGATGAAATCAAGATCTATAGGTCCTTGGTTTGAAGCTCGAGTCTGCCACTTGCAGTCATATCAAATGATTTTGTAGGCAACAAATCATTTCATTATTTATTTATTTTAATTCTTTCAAACTAACACTGAGTTATTGAATTTAATACATACTATGATTATTATTAAATAAAATGCAAATGTCACCCATCCCCAAGTACAAATGTCACTTTAATATTTATTAATATAGTAAGTACATTAGATTTTGCTTTTATAAAATTAAAATTGATTCAAAATTTTAATATCAATATATTTATGGATGTGTACAACCTTTCAAAATTTGTGTTTGTTGAGGGGAAGACTTTTTGTAATTTGCCAGTAAAAAAACAAATAATTTGACATCTGTAATAGTTGTCTGATTTATCACCTGCATCTTAATGCAAATTATTGTAGCATTTGATATTTTAAGATTTATTACAAAACAGTGTATGAATTTCTTATTTAAACTAGTTATGATAGTGAGAAAGTGAATGATATATTTTAATTAATTTATTTATTTATTGAGAAAATAACAAATAAATAATGCAGCAATATAAATTCCATTCAAGAAAAATGTTGAGCAAAAAGTTTAAAATATTAAAAATAAAATTAAAAACATAATATAAAAGCAATATAATAATTTAAAACACATAAAATATTATTTAACCGAAGAGAATAATAGCAATGGTTCTTTGCACAATAGATAGTAATACTAATAGAAATAGCAAATTATTAAAATACTTTAATGATTGCATTTAATAAAATCTTATTCATTAGTAAATACAAGGAGTCAAACTACAAAGATATAGTAAAAAAAAATCAAATGATTATTTGCTTAAGATAGCATTACCATTTGATAATCAAACATGGCACATGAAATTTATACATAGAAAATCCTTAGCTTTAGGTTCATTACTCAGGACAATAATAAAATTATCAAGATTTAGAGTATAAAGTAAAACTTCACCATTGTTAATTTGAAGTATAAAAAATAATGAATTTAAGAAATATTTCATAAAATTATTCATATTGTGTAATCCCAAAGCAATAAAATATTAGGAACAATAACACTTAAAATAAAACTTATAGTTAAATGAACTCATCTAATAATGAATTTAATACTCTGTTAATCTAAGAGAAATCTGTAAAAAATTTCAAATACAAAATATGAATTCAAAGTTAATTAAATTTTTTAAAAAATGCTTCAAGATGAATCTTATCAGCTAAAAAATCTGTATAATCAATGTGACATACTTTTCACAGAAATTATGAATGAACAAATCCACAAAAATACACAGATAAATTACAGTATAACTAAACAAACAAAAAACTTAAGAGTGAAAAAAAGCTATCCATTTTCATCAATATAATGCATTCAACAAATATATGTCTATAACCATTACACATATATTCATAATATTTATATCAAATCACCACAAACATAAAAAAAAATTCAGCTACACCCTCTTGAATAAATATATAATAGTCCCTATATGCACTAGAATTATTCATAATATTTATAAGTCAGCTTGCAAGAGCACGTAATAAATTAAATATTTATCGAAGAACAAAAAAAACATCTCACACATATTACCCCCAAATTGTGTAATCAGTCTAACTGAAAGTCAGATTTCTCAGAATATTTTTCAAATTCAAATTAACATCTATAATAAAATTTATAGGTTTTAAGAACATACAACATAATGCTTTGTTTTCTATACAATAATAAAATTTGTACAAAATCGTCATACAAGGACAGGAATGTAATTAAGTTGATGTAAGAAATTTTAATATGAACAAACCATTTCTTTAATTTATTATTAATTTCATCTACACATATGTTATATTGTATTTATTTTCAAAAACAAATGAAGACAAATGCAGAGCTTGTCTCAATATCTAAATTTGAAAAAAAAAAGGAGGGTATAGATAAACTACTGTAGCATATTCCATAATTACAATACTCTAGAAGAGAAAAAAACTATTGTGCTTTTATTGTGTTAGAATTGGTCACATAAATTTGACTGCTATGTATAAAAATGTGCAGAAACTTTCAATTTCTGAATCACAGATGCTTTTCTAAGAATTCTATAAATTTATGCAGATATTGTAGTAGTTTACAAGTCTTAGAATATATAACAGATGTTCAGAAATATATAATTAAAATGTAAAAGTTATTATAAAATCATAAAGAACTTGAACAAAACTCAGCATAAAAGGTAATTAACCTGTTGTAAAGTCAAAATTTAATACATTGTCTATTTTTCCTATTACAAAAAATAATATAAGTTTTCAAAATATAATTAATGATTCAAATGCATTAAAAATTAAGTTATATAAATATATTGCATGCTAGTAATAATGATATACATTAAGTTACTTTAAGTGGCATAAAAGAAAAAGAAAACACAAATATGTATTAAAAATGAGAACCTTTTGAGTACTAAATATTCAACTAATAATAATAATTATACATGACAATAAACTCTCAGAGATGAGAAACAAAAAATAAAATTTGTCAACAACAATGATTATGTATCCTTATGGCTTTGGTTGTTATAAGGCTTAATTTTCTAATTTATGATGGAATTCAGGATAAAATTCAAGCTCAACCCAGATGTAAACACTGTATTATTAATTTGAATTCATAATAATAAATTACAGATTTATAGCAAAGTTGCTAATACATTTACATTAACAATATATGGAAAAATAGTCTGTTTTTAATTTACCTTGTTGTATTTGCATACTTTGCATTCAATATTTGCATTATTGATTGGTGTTTAATTAATCAACTGGTTTTAAAAATGAGGTGAAATGCCACTTATCCCGAGTTATGGGTTATAAATTCAAATTAACAATGTCATGTGTACAATCTAATATGAATTTGAATTTTATTATGCATTTCATCCAAAACCATAGAATTAATCTGTAATTAAAAATCATAAGGTAATATGGATAAATAGTCATTTCATTTTTATAGATTTTTCAAACAAAAGTGTCAGAGACTTTTATATTAACATCTTGACATCAATATGAAAAAGTGAACTGATACTTTATAAGTAGATATTCATATATTTTGGAGAGATTTTTTTTTTATTTTTGAAGCAAAATATTAATATAAAAACAAACTTTTAAAATGAAGTATACTAAAATAATTATAAGTCTATCAAGTAAAAAAGTTTATTTTTGGTTGCACTTTCTTAGAAGAGGAAAAAAATGAGGGCAAAAGAAAAAAAATGTATTAAAAATTAATATTTGATTAAAAAAACTCTTATTAAAGAATGTTAATGAAGTTAACCAAGAATTTTGTTTTTCATCTGTTATTAATTTATGAAAATTACAATTCTGACTTGTTTAATTATGCACAAACAATTATTTGAGATATTAAATAATGACTGAAAAAACTTTCAATAAACGTTATGAATAAGTGATACTTTAACTTAACTTATTGTCAGTTAAAGACATGAAAGCTTTTTAAATCACTATTAATTAACTAAAAAATATGAGTAATTTTTTTTACTAAATTCTTTTACATGATATTAAATCACCATTGTCAAACCAATGCTATATTAAAATTATTTTAAAAGTTCAAATAATTTTGTTTAAAATTAATGCAACATTTATTGCTAATTATATGTTTGTCAGTACAGAAGACTAAAATTAAAACTTGAAAACGTGCTCTATCTATAATATTTTTACTTTATACATAAAAAGGGCTCATTTTAAATAAATCTAAAATATTAGAATCACTTCAAACGTTGTAAATTCCTTATTATTATTATAGCTTTTAAAAAAAATATAATTCTCTCTTTTCCCTCAACCTAAGGATTGGTAAATAGCATAATTCTTTAAACCTCTCACTGATATCAAATTTTCCATAAATCTGTAAATCCATTTTCCTTAATGCTACCCAAATACTCTATGATTTATTTTATCCATGCTGGCTTCTCTTCATAATTTCTTGCAACAATGAACAGCTTTCTGAATGTCATACAAAATGACTGGACATATTGTTTTTTATTTAAAATATAATCTCTAGAATCTTTTCCTAATTATTCATAGTATTATATGGTGTCTACAACACATCTCAAAGGCTCTTAATTTGTGATTTTAGAACCAAAATGTGTGTTTATGTTTCTGATCCAGAAAATACAATTGCTCAATAAAAAATAAATAATCATATAATCATAAGTGGTGTTTGTGTACCAGAGAGATCATCATGAACATAATAATTATGTTAAATTGATGAAATTAAAATGTTTTGTTTTGCTTCTCTCAATTGAGACTCAATCATGGAACCTTTAATTGTTGAATCCATTACTGTTATTAAAATGCTAAACTACACAGATAAATTATTTTTAAACAATCATTTTATTCAGGAAATTGTACTTATGGAGTTTGATTCTCAATTTGTGAACTTGTAATAAGTAAATAATTGAATGATTTATTGCTTAAAAGTTTATATAAAGTTCAAGCACTGTAAATTACAGAGATGGACCATGAACCAAGTCTGTCGTTATACCATGATACCAAATCATTCATAATAACTAATAAGTAACTGCTAACATGGGTGCCTTTATAAGCATTTATTAAACCATCATTTTAAATCAAAATCTATTTTTAAACTTTGTTAAACAATATCTATACATACATACATGTTCATACAAAAATTTATTTTTGTACAAATTTGAATTTTTAATTAAAAAATCTACTTAAGAATAATTTATTATAAATGCTGATTTGATCAATATACTCACACATACACAAAGACACACGCACATTCAAATGTAAACCTTTTAATAATTAAGCAATTTTAATTTGGATTAACAAAAATCTCCTATCTTAATATTGTAAATAGTTTTTATTCAATTATAATTAAAAATATATTATTAAAAAATTAAAGTAAATAATAATAAATAAAACATAATTACATAAAGAAAATACTCAATTTAAAATTGAGAAATAATGATAATATGTATTATATTATGATTAATTTTTAAATGTAATTAATTTTGTTAATTTGTTTCAATTTTTACTGATTTAATAAATATAATACTTAAACTTACTAAATTAATTTTATAATAATTATATTTTAATACTAATAAATAACAATTGATTTTTCATTCTTTTTCTCTCTCTTTGTATGTGTATATACATATATATATATAAAGAAAATATAACACTAGCTGAAAAATAAAAATAAAACATTCAAATCACCACTTCACAATATTAAGATATTTCAGAAATGCCCTCTATGAATAAATGGAAAGTCTGAACTTCGAACAGCTAAACTCAAAAGCATATACTCTAGAGTTTATTACTGCAAATGGTGCTATATTTACTAGCAATTTAAGAGTATTGTTAATTCAATTTCACACTTTGTATTTGAATAGGCATGAACTTCAATATATACTATCATTTGCAGCAATAAACTCAAGAGAATATTCTTTTGAGTTTAGCTGTTCAAGGTTTAGACTTTATATTTATTCACAGATAACGTTGCTGAAATATCTTAAAGTTGTGAGGTGGTGATATATATATATATATATATATATATATATATATTTATGCTTTTAATGTTTATATATATATATATATATATATATATATATATAAACATTAAAAGCATAAAGTTAAACTAGCCAATAAATAATCAAAATTACTCCAAATTCACAATTCTATGAGCCTAGCCAAGAAAATAAACTCTAAAACATTACCAATGGTTTCACTGCTACAAGCAGACTTCTCAAGTGTGAAGAACTACAAGTTAACAACATATTTAAACTAAACATTACCCACAGTTCCACTTCCCACCCACCCACCCTTAATATTAAAAGAACTTTAAAATAAGTTAATTGCTTCACAATCATAAATTTTTAACAATAAAGATTCTTTAATTCTTCTTCACCAAAATTAATAATGTAGCCTATATGTTGTAAATGGATATATAAGGCAGAACTAAGATATTTATTTCTAATCCTACTTTTACGTACCATTATTCTTTCATTTAAACTCAAACTACTCTGACCTATATATACCTTCTTATAAAACAAGGAATAATATACACTATTCAAGAATAGTCTTTCTAGAAAAAATGTTTTTTGTATTATTTAATAAATTTTTCAAGCCACATTGTTAATTTTGATGAAGCTAAGATTGTCTTCCTTGAGAGAAATAAAATTGAAAGAAAAATTAAAGAATCTTTATTGTTAAAAATTTATGATTCTGAACAAGTTAACTTATTTAAAAGTTTTTTTAATATTAAGGGTGGATGGGAGATAAGTGGAATTGTGGGTAATGTTTACTTTAAATATGTTATTTTGCAGTTCTTTACATTTAAGAAGTCTGCTGTAGCAGTGAAACCATTGGTAGTGTTTCCAAGTTTATTTTATTCACTAGCCTGGTTGAGTTGTAAATTTTGGGCAAGTTTGATTATATATAAAGATATATATGCATGTTTAAAAATTGTATATATATATATATATATATATATATATATGTGTGTGTGTGTCAAGGGCCAGTAAAATAGAGTAGTGGTAGTGTATAGACTACATCAGATCCAGAATCATAATTCACATTCACCTATTCTTCCATTTATATGATTATGTTGTAAATGTTTTGGTGAAGTAAAATAGTGGCAGACTTTGAGCTGAAGATTCATGAATTAATTCCACATATGCCATTTCCAGTGTTTGAACTTTTTATGAACTTCCAAGCAATAAACCAATTAATCATATCAATGTATTGAATTGTTATCACTCATGAAGTCACATAATGTGTGAGAAGTAAAGTAATGAATTTTGATTTAGGAACCATTCTTTCTTAAATATACCATGCTGCAACTGCAAAGAACATCAGCTATTTTAATTTTCTTTAGATACTTAATACATAAATTTTACAAAAATGTTTCTTTTTTTACATTTTTAATGATTCCATTATTTATAACATTTCAATTCTTTAATTAAAAAATGGGATATTTTATTGTAAGAAGTACTTTTTCCATTTATTAATTATATATAGCTATTTGTAAAAAATTTCGCACTCTTCATATGTCATCTTTGTTTTTATTAAATGTCATTTTTAATTTATTACTTACTATTACGTTATTTTTTAAATATGAACTTATCATTTTTTTTCTTTCCTCTTTATTTGTTTTTAGCTATCCTATATATGTAATGTTTTTTTCATTATCATCACTTTTTTTTAAAATTATGCTTTCAGTTTCTTTGTAGATACTTGAAATTTGATTATCAGCATGATAATTAGTTGACACATACTCTTTATATCAAGACACAAATGTTGGAAACACTTCCAGTTTACCATCTCCAATTTATCATTTATAGAAATGCTATTTAAAAAACTAAAACAATTCCAATATATCTCCACTTTTATAATAAGCAAACTCAAATCTCATTTTCATTTCTTTTTCTGCAACCCTGGGATATTTGCTACACAGACCCCTACACATGTTTTTATTTCTTTCCATTTCTAAAATTAAATTCATTATTTTTTCTTTTTTATTTGTAGCCCTATTATTTCATATTCACACTCTGTAATATATTTTAAGTGCAGTGGCTGTGCGTTTATATAGAAGGAACAGGACTTTATTCTCGGGTAAGAATAATTTAATGGAGAAGCTTATTATTTGCTTTTCCCCAATAAACATAGTTATACTTTCAAAATCATTAGTTTTACATAATCTAATGACGCTTTAGTTTTCAAATTTGGCTACTATTAACACATTTAATGTATTCTTATAAAAACTATATTTTATTAATAAACTTATATTAAAAACCTTTAATTTTTCTCAAAGAATATATAAATATACTATAAAATTAAAAATATACATTAAAAAATAATTCGATATGTACATAAAAACAAACAGATTATTTTGTAAATAAGCGATATTATTAATAAGTAATAATAATAAAATAATTTTAGACAATATTTACTCGATAAAATTATTTTCTACATAATTTATTACTTACAATATCATCATCAGTAAGTAATATAATTTAATTTGAAATTTCAAATTATATGTTAAATAAAATTTTTATTATACCAAAAGACTGAGTAAAATGTAGTGATACAGTAAACTTGTTTTTCTTTACTCAATTGTCAATTTTTATGCTTATTTTGGCATTCAATCCAATGAATTGATTAATTTATTCAAGTTTTGTTTTGAATGTAAAATAATAATCTTGACTTTGTATTAGTTAACTAGAGATTAATCACTGAAATATGGATTGCATTGATTATACTCTTACATTGTAGAATCAGAAATTGTAAAATAGAGGTCACCTTTATAGGAGTATTTGATATAAGTATAATAGAAAATCATAAAACATTACAATAATTAAAAACCAAAATTTTACTAAAATTCTTCCATAACTATAGTTTCATCCATTAACAAATAGACCTTTTCAAATGTAATTCAACAAGATATATACAATTTCATTTGAAAAGGTCTATTTGTTAATGGATGAAACCATGGTTGTGGAAGAATTTTAGTAAATTGTTGTTGAATTTTATGTCTATTTGTCAATGGATGAAACCATAGTTATTGAAAAATTTTAGTAAAATTTTGTTGTTCTGGATAGTATTGTAATGTTATATGATTTTCTATTTTATATATACATATATAAAATCATAAAAGCATATAGCTAATTAGTTGTATATTACACATGATTTAGCCAATACTTCAAATAAACCAGTAGACTATCATTAATTTGTTCTCAAAGCAATAATTAGATATCTGAGTATTGTCTTGACAACAGATTGAGAATATTCTATTTGTTAATTTTAAGCAATGAATGAGTTATGTGACTTATTGTGTGTATATATATATATATATATATATATATACACACATCATAAGGTACAGTATATATATATATATATATATATATATATACTGTACCCTGATGATAGGAGGATGATCCCTAGAAGATATGACAAGTCCCTAAATTGGGCTATGCTATGACTTTACTTAGGTCCAATGCAATACTCTTATTATTTCAAAATAATATTTTATTGGTATTAGCAATTATGAGACCCACTGATCATATTAACAAGATTACATACCCCTTTAACATTAAATAAATACCAAGGTATTCATTCAATGGTATAAGAATACCAAGACATTTTTCTTTATTAAGCATCTAAATATTCCCATGATTAACAATAATACTTAAATAAATATAATCACATTCATATCGGCTTTTTTCAAACCAAATTGTGCAAACGCTTTTTGCGAGTGTTAAATAATAAATGAATACCCTCTGACCCATACAAGATATAGAATTTATGCAGCAATAAAAGGAATCCTCTTATTACTACGACTCAAATATTTATATATGAGCAAATCTGAAGTACTGGCACAGAAGGTGTGACTATAAAACAGTCACTTTGAATTACTAAATTCTAGTAAATTTCATTGGCGTCATTCATTCATAAGTTATATATAGTAATTCAAAGTGACTGTTCTATAGTCACACCTTCTGTGCCAGTACTTCAGATTTGCTCATATATAAATATTTGAGTCATAGTAATAAGAGGATTCCTTTTATTGCTGCATAAATTCTATATCTTGTATGGGTCAGAGGGTATTCATTTATTATTTAACACTCGCAAAAAGCGTTTGCACAATTTGGTTTGAAAAAAGCCAATATGAATGTGATTACAATTGTATACAGATGCTATAAAAAATAAATGCTGATTTAAATAAATATAATAAAGTATCTATAATTATTAAATTTAAGTTAACATAATTAATAAATTATATTATCATTCTACTGTATTTGATCTTTTATTATTATTAATTTTATAGAATTATTATTAAGAATAACCATAATAATAATATTATATTAAGGAGATCTCAGGATTATCATTAATTTTAATTAGCTATTTATACCACCTATAAATTATCAAAAGGGATTTTACTTAACTTTATAGTTAGTGTATCATTTCAGAAAAGACTTATAACATTAATCTATAGTTAAAATTATATTACTACTTTATGATAATGTTCTTTACTATTGAATAATAAATCACTATTGTTATCTAAGTTGTAATCATAATTTAGAACTTTAAATAAAAATCTAATTCCTAATCTGATTTCCTAAAAATAAACATGTTTTATTAAATTTGCAATATATTTTATCAATGACTATGCAGTTTGCAATAATTTAAGATCCCATTTAAGAAATATTTTCCCAGATAATGGTTATACAACATCTGGTTCTAAATTAATTTCTTTTCAAATTTCAAATCATATGTTTTGGTCAATGTGTATATTACCAATTCATATTCTCTGATAATGGTGGAGTCATGATGATCCCCTCAAAAGAAATGCAACTGTAGATATTTAATTTAAATTTTAAAATATTAATTTTAATAATGTCATATTTACAAATTTTCAATAATTAAATAGAATTAATAAATAAATGACTTAACATAAAACAACCTAAAAAAATTATAAAACAATATAATATAATAGTATATTGTAACAGTCAAATATGTACATTTGCATAACAAAACCTAGAGTTTTAGTAAATCATCCCAAGGCTGACCAGAATACAGTGGTGGAGACTGCAGGTCTGATATATCCCTAGGTCCTTTACTATTGCTCAAAGATTTACCACCTTATGGATGACACACATGAGTTTACAGCAGTATTCTCTTTCTACCTGCTGGCAATAGAACATCAGTAAAGGAGAGACTATGGAGAAAGTTGACTTTTTATCTAGTATAGCTATATAGATATCGTGTGGCTAAGATATGATTATTAAACAATGAAATGATTTTTAATAACTAATAATAAATAATTACTAAATGATGGAATGATTATGAGTCGATGAACAAGACTGAGACATGAAACAAAGTTAAGCTTAAAATTAATTTAATAAAGTTAAATATTGAAATAATAATTAAAACAATAGTTACAATGACTATATGCATTGTCTCACTCACAGATGATTAAGGGAAAGTTTACATTTTAGTTTGGGTTCACATGCAGGTGATCATTTTGGATATATTATCATTTATGGCTGCATTATACATAGCTTGGTTTACATATATAGGTGGTGGGTAGAATCACTCGCAGGTGATATCAAATTGCTAGTTACAAATTATTTGGTTTCTTACATATATGTATATCACTCATAGGTGATGTTTTAAGGTATAAGTACTTCCGGTTTATATATAGCATTTTAATCACTCGCAAGTGATGGTAGTTTTTAGGTTACAAATATTTAATTTACTTAGCTATATATATATAGGTCTATCTCACTCGTAGGTGATAAAGAAATTATAGATTGTAAGATACACTTTCATGAGCCTTAATGTTACATTATAACTTAATCATATGTGTTTACACCTGTATTACATTCAAATATCAGCCTTTCAAGCTAATTGTGCACATGCTTTGCGAGTGTTAAATAATAAATGAATACTTTCCCTTCCAATACAAGATATAGTATTTATGCAGGAATAAAATTAATCCACTTATTCCTACAACTCAAATGTTTATATATGAGCAAATATGAAGTACTGGCAAGGAAAATGTGGACTCACTTTAAATTACTATCTATGATGTCTGAATAAATGATGTCGGTGAAATTGTCTAGAATTTACTAAACGTCACTCTAACTGAAACTTAATCATATGTAAATAAGCATTTATTTTTATATAGGGCTGTATTTACAATTGTATTACATTCAAATATCAGCCTTTCAAGCTAATTGTGCACGTGCTTTGCGAGTGTTAAATAATAAGTGGATTCATTTTATTTCTGCATAAATACTATATCTTGTATTGAAAGGGAAAGAATTCATTTATTATTTAACACTCGCAAAGCGCATGCACAATTAGCTTGAAAGGCTGATATTTGAATGTAATACAATTGTAAACACAGTGCTATATAAAAATAAATGCTTATTTACATATGATTAAGTTTCAGTTAGAGTGACGTTTAGTAAATTCTAGACAATTTCACTGACGTCATTCATTCAGACATTGTAGATAGTAATTTAAAGTGAGTGGTTTTTCCTCATGCTTTCCTTGCCAGTACTTCAGATTTGCTCATATATAAGCATTTGAGTTGTAAGAATAAGTGGATTTATTTTATTCTGCATAAATACTATATCTTGTATTGGAAGGGAAAGTATTCATTTATTATTTAACACTCGCAAAGCACATGCACAATTAGCTTGAAAGGCTGATATTTGAATGTAATTATAACTTAGTGAATTTGCTCATGATTATCTATGCCTAGTTTATCTGCCTTATAGTTAGTAGAAGTGATTATAAATATTTATAAAGAACCTATTTTACTAAGCATGAATATTCAATGTATTCTCTATATAGCTAATATGCCTATCAAATTGGATTCAAATTCAGATCAAAGCTGAAACTAACAATTATAATGGCAGGATGAACTGATTATTGGCATCCAGACTTCAGATACTAAGGCATATAGAAAACATATAATTCTGAGTCTCTGTGTCTCGTATATGTGCCTTATTCACGGGATTTTTACCAAGTAACAGTTCCCTTTTACCGAACTCATTGCTGTGAAATAAGAGACATTTAGTCGGGATGATCAAACAACTAATTTTAACTGGGAGTCTCATGCTCCATTTCTGGGGATGCAGAATGGGGAGGTGTGAACCCATCCACCATCTGAAGAAGGTAGTTGTCTGAACTAAGAGTAATGGTGTAGCCCTAACACATACGACCATTAAAAAATACAGCAACAAGTAAATACGCCATAGCATTTCTTAAGGACACATATGCACTCCTGACAACATTATCATATAATAAAATTTATGATGCTAAACAATAGTTTCCTTCATGAAACTACCCTATATCAGTTCATATGATAGTATTTATAATTATACTATTAAGAAAAGCTTTTAGGAATCCAAGTTATAAAGCTATCTATATAGGCATTTATATTTCTACGGAGGATTACAGCATATTGAGGGAAATTACAATATAGAATTATAGATTTATACTGCATTTCATCACTTCAACTGAATATTGGTTAAATATTATATTTAAAGCAAAGCTATAAGCTTGTAATTATATCTTAATTAAGATATTTTAACCATTTCAAAACAGAGTTTCAGTTTATGCATCAATATACGTGAAATTACATATATACGCAAAATTACATATATATGCATGAGAATCTAATAACCTCTCACTAATGATTTAATTACAAACAAAACTCGGGTTTGAATACATATAGGATAAAGAATAACATAATTGAAAATAATAAGGTTTGGCATAGATTTAACTAAAAGAAATGTAGATTCAAAATAAGATAAGATTTCACGTATGTGAAATCTGAAATTTGGCTTTGTTTTGAAATGAAACTTATATGACATTAGCTGATATTTGATTGATTCAGTTTAGGACAATTTTAAATAGTTTAAGAGAATTGACTAAGGCAAATATTATTATTGGCTTAAAATATATTAAATAACTTAGAAATTTAATTGTTATTTTAAAATAGATCATTTTGAATTATACGTGACAAAAGTTATATTAAAACATTTAAAATATAGATTTTAGCAAGTTAAAACTAAATAACCTTTAATAACTCAAAATAGGATGAATAATTAAAATGGAATCAATTATAAATAAGTTCAGCAAGTAAACCAATAAATAAAGAAATCATATCAACAAATGAAAGGTGTTATTGATGCAAATAATAACTCAGATAAACTCATAAAGCAGTTAAATCAGTAAATCGGGTATTGCTAATATTATATCAGTTAATCAGTTTGTAAATCAGACACTAATAACAAATCAGGCAAGTTTTAGGATTGAAACAAAATAAAAATTACATTTAAGAAATAAGTTTAGTTTATATTATTATTATTAGGGCCATAGATTTAGATTAAGCTAGCATTTTAGGATTAGTTGACTTTAGTTGAAAGGCTTAAAAATGAAGGAATTTATTACCATTTTCTTCTTTCTCTGCTGACAGGCTGTTTGATCATCGAGGAGCTTCTTTAGGTGGTGGCAACTGTTGCTTCATCTCTTCCCACATCAGGTAGTTTCTCATCAAGGTTGAGAAGGCAAGGAATTTAGCCCTCTACCCTGACATCATCATCATCAATCTTTTTGCAAGTACTTTGTTAAAAAAATAGACTCAATTGACTGAATGAATGAATGCTTCAAAATGGCTGCAGTGATTTTTATATTAGTTCATCCCCTATACTATTTTTAGACCTGCCTTTCCAGCTCTCTCACTATTGCTAAAAATTGTGGAATCCTGCTGTGACTGATTTTTCTTTAGGCCGATTTAACCTAAGTCACTTGCAGTAATTTATTCAGTTTTTTAAATTTAAATCTAATTTTAACGTTAAATTGAAATTGGGTCATTTTATAGCGAGAAGGATCAACTTTTCTGGCATCATTCTTACTAGAAAAACATATCAAAAATATGGGAAAACATTTTGTTATATATGTAACTTGACCATTTAATTTAGCGATATATGCAGAATTATATAATAATTTCGAATATTACTTTTAGAATAAATATTTTAAATAAAAAATCTTAATGTTTAAATTCTGTTAACATTATTCTTCTATCATATATGTAGTCTCAAGTTACACATACAACTCGTTTTTCATTTATTTATTACCAGAAATATATATGTGCATATCTATAGAAATTTATACATATAGATGCAATTTTCATACTATATTTTAATATATACACACACATACATGATTAACATTATTTAGGTTTTAATTTAGCCAGTTTTTATTATAATATTAACATGATATATGAGGATTTGGTGGTAGTTATATAGATAGAAATACTACTATAGAATATAGTAGGTGAAACAGTTGGATTGTCAAAGCTGACTGTTTTAATATATAAAAATTTAAACATTTATATTCCCCTTGAGTTACACTGAGATAATTAAAATAAAATTCCTTGCTAATACAATACAATATTGTATAGTATTTAATTTTGTCCCTTATATTACAAAATAATGTGAATATTAAAGAATCAATCTTTTTTTTTCATCCATTACCCTTTATAGATTGTGATGAGAAGAAGAAGATTTAAAAAATAGAGATTGATATCTTATTCTAAACTAAAATAATTTCATTATATTATGACATGTTACATTTTTATCTGTGTTAACTTTATGATATTCACTATTTGATCTCTTTCTTTGTCTTACACTCAATTTTCATATGTTTTTATTATCAGTGATATAATAAAAATACAACAAATAACTTTTATCCTTTATCCTATCCAATATGACTATTTCTCTCTTCCTGCACTAATTTTCATTTACCATTTAGAATATTAAGCTGAAGGTGGATAAACCCCTCTTTAGTGCATACTGCATCAAATAAAAAATATTTATCATATCTAATAATTATTAAGTTGTAATTTCCTATTTCAAGTTTATATCTATTTTATATCTGTCTTATAAATAATAGTCATGAAGACTTATAAAATAAAATTAGCTATAACTATATTACAATGATATTACAGCATTAATAGTTAGCAGATCAAACTTTAAATATCACCAATTGTCATTTTAATATTATACTAGAACACAGATATATCTCCCCCTTTTTATAATATATTCATTTTATTATTTTGTATGTATATTCTATTAACTCATAGCTTATATACATTTATTTCAATAGTCTAGTAATATTCAATCAAATAAAAGAATTATTAAACAATTAGTATTGACAAACAAATCATCTTAATTATTAATTTCCCTATATCTTGACTAATCCCTCTGTATTAATAATGATTATTTTAAAACATGAAATTAACTATATATACAAACATTACATTACTGTTTTTTTTTTTTTTACATAGAAGTTCATTATAAAAAAAAAAACCTTTAATTTTTTATTAATAGTATCTCAATTGTTTCTCATATTTCCAACTTGCATGCACCAATCTTATTACTTTTACTCCTTTTATATTTATATGAAAATTATTAAAACTATAGAATTGCAATATTCTAATGTTATCTACAATGTTTAATTTTTTTTTCTTTTCTCCATGATCAAAGTTATTTTCCAATTATGTGGTATATTTTATTTAGATCCATCCAACATTACTGTTACTTGTCTTCATATTATTCTTGATTTATTCCTTGTTAATGTTTACATGCCTTCTCATTAAAGGTAATGAAAATGATATTATTCTCCACATAGTTTAGATTCTTCAATAAACTAATGTTAGTGATATTATCAATAATTTATCATAAAAGTTTTTATTATACATGAAAGTTATATTCACTGATAATAATCTATTTAAATATTTTCTCCTAGTAAAATCTTTATTCAGAGATATATTTATAAGTTGTATTTTAATATTCAGCATATTTTTCAAGACACAAACCTCTTTTATCTTTGTCATGAATATTTTTTCTGTCATTCATATATTGTTTCCACTTTAATCTTGCATAAATGTTATAATATTTAAAATGCATAAATATTTTATCTTGCTTATTCATCCCCTTATACCTTACTACAATACTTACATTTTATTGCTTCTATTCCAGTATTACATGATAATATATTGGTATCAATATACTATGTTTTTTTCCATTATTCCCATATTTTTTTTAATATAATGATTCCAAGGTATTTCAGCAAACTTATTGATTGTTGATTTAGCAGAAAACATTTCCATTGTTTACTCTTGCATGTTATTAAAAACTTTACAGTTTAAAGTTTGAAATCCATATATTGATCATGATCATTTATGTATTTTCTTTAAATAATCATAATAATGTTTAAAAAATTTAACAAATTTAAAAAAAACCAGTTTCATGTTTTTTTTATTTCCAATCTGTAATCTTTTTTTTCTTGACTAAAAATCTTTCTCTATCATTTGTTTCTTTTCAACAATTATTGTCTGCCTCTCATAATCTATTCCCAATTGTGATTTCTTATTGGTTGATTATCCCACTCACTAGTTGCATATAGTTTTAACTATTTTTAAAACAACTATTATTTCTTCAAAATATTCACAAGCAATTAAAAAAACAATACTGTTTAGAAACTCAATAAAAATAAAATTTGTTTTGAATCTAGATCATTTTGATTTTATTTTATATAAACTAAATCCAAGATTAATTTTCTGAAACATTACTCATAAAATTCATACCATAAGTATTAATTATTTATTTTGGAAATTTAATTTAAGATTTCACCAGAAACAGTTATTAATAAATAATTTTAAATGCACACAGATCTAATTATTCATTTATATAATGCATATTTTCATTTATCCAATTAGGTTTGAACTCCCTTATCATTTTAAGTATTGTCAAATGATTATTTATTATTAAATATTATTAATTTATAGTTTATTACTTTATCATTTATATATCTTTGAAAATAAATATTTTAACAAGATTTAGCCTTCATACTATTTTAAATTAATTAAGTCCAAGTTCAAATTCTAGGGTAACTAAAATGGTTGTTATTTTTCATAGTTTAATAAGTGAATATTTTTGAATTCATAAAATTTAAAATTATACATAAAAATATATTCCCAATTTGTTTTTATGATGGTGTGTATCAATAAAACGTAAATAATAAAGTTAATTTATATATATATATATATATATATATATATATATAAATTAACTTTATTATTTACGTTTATATATATATATATATATATATATTTACATATAAAGACTTCATTTATTATATAAGAAAGAGGCTTATATTTCTAAATTTTGATAACTGATTCCCAAACAAATACTATAGTTGCATACTATCTAATTTTAAAGACTGAATATAGTTTTATGGCTGCAGAAAGGAGTTTTTTTTATTAATTGAAAGGTTTTCTGATTCATTTTTTGAGGCTTTAAATAAAGTGAATATGGCATATTCCTAATTTGAACTCTATATATTTTTGTCATTATATATGATATTACTATGTGATTATTTATACAGACCACAAATGTAGGTGGGATGCAGACAACATGCATTACTTAGTTACCTTGGATACTTTACTGAATTTTTACATCTGAGTATAAGATCAAGAAAAACTATGATCTTTTTTCTCAGTTGTCTGATAATTAATAAATAAAATATTAGGTAAGTTTTTTGAAGGCAGGATAACTCTGTATGTGAATAAACTTTTTAAAACAGATATTTAAATTTGTGTCAGACTAAAACTAAATTATGATTTTATGGCTAAGAGGCTGTATAATTACCAGCCAAAGCAGAAATTTATGGCTAAAATTAAAAAATGCCACCAATCCTCTAATTGGTAGACTACCATTGGAAGATGTCTATTATTCATATACTTATGACTGCAGATTACATTCAACTGAAGGAAGATTCATTAATTGGAGTGAAAAACACTGTAATATTAAATAAAACATTGCTAGACTTTGTGAAGTTACAAGAAAAGATAAAGTGACAATTGATTAAAAGCACAAATAAAATATAAGATTCATTATAAATAAAAAGTGGAAAACAACATTAAGAAGATGGATGCTTCATCAACAAGAGTGGCAAGTTTAAATAATTAATGGAAGATGTTATTTAATGATATATTTATTAACTGTAGATCACTTTCAAGTGAAGGAAGATTCACCATTTGCAATAAATATTATAAAATAAACTTGATCATTTTTTGAACTGTCATTATTTTGATATTATTCTTAAGTAATACTAGTCTCAATACAATATTTTTCAGTATGGATAGTATTTTTTTTTAAAATTTGAATCAATATTTTTATTATATTATTCTTACTGTTAACACTTTATAAGTCAGAGATATTACAATTGTTTTTTTAATTATTTTTTTTTCTATTAAAAATTTAATTAAAGTATAAAAATTTGTTATGAAAAAAATAAATATCAATTTTACTTTTTTACTTTTTACAATAAATTAATGATTGGATACATTTAAAAATAGTCTAATGATTATATATAATATTAACTCTGAATTGCTTTAAACAGATGTAATTACTTTTTTAAAGCTATAAATGGTATATACAGTACTTTATATCTATTTACACACACATACATTTTGCAAATAATAAATGTGGCCATTTTTGAACAGTAACATCTGAGTTATAATTAAGGGTAATGGTTAAGTTCTATTTTTACGTGTATTGTATTTTAATGACTAATTATTAAATTGTTTCTGATCTAAAATTGTTAATAGATACAACAATTCTATAATTTTTTCTCTGGCCCATTGAAAAATTATGGATTGAGAGCTCACTGTATATTTAATTGTTATGCTTAGTTTGATTTTATGGTTTGAATTTAATACAATTAAACATTTGTGTATATTGTGTTAAACCTGAAGAGATATTTAACCTTTCATAGGATGCAGGTCTTCTGTGATATTTATTAGTAGTTATGAAATCTGTAAATATGTAAAAACTATAAATAAAATAATAGTATACAAGTACATAAAGAGTGTTTTTTTTTTGTTTCTGAAATAGAAAGTCAAATAGATCTAACATTATATATATATATATATATATATATATATTTATATATATTTGAGTCTAATATATATATATATATATATATATATTTGACTGTGATTAGACTCAAGCTATAAAATCAAAAACATAACTGCCATGGTATAATTTGGAGATTAAAATATTTTAAATTTATGGTTCTTCTGAAAAAAGATATTTTCTTTTGAAATACATGCATAGTGAGAGAGATCGGTCTAGAGATTTTTATATTGTGGCCTAGAATAGGATTAATATATTTCATCTGAAAACTACATTATCAAATCTAGAGTTTGTTTGGTCACATGCACACACACACACATATATATATATATATATATAACACAGTATTACACAATATGAATATAGATATAATACCATATACTGAGCTTATAGTGTTTGTTATTTATTATACCTGCATATTCAGCATTTATATATATATATATAATATCTCCAGTGCTTTAATATATATATATATATTATATTAAGAATCATAAGATAGTACAATGAGTATTGATTTATGCTAAATTAGAGATTATTTTAAAATATTTATTTTACTGCATTGTACAAAGTTTAAACAAACCAAATAAATAAATTAGCAGTAATATACATTTATCACCTAAAATATTTAATAGCTTAAGACTATATTATGAATATTTCACATTTTAAAAATTTGATCAGACTTGTTTCCTATTTATAAAAAAGACCTTTGGACTTGTTACAAGAAATTTTATTTAACACAATATAGGTAGTTACATTGGAAAAGAAGGTAAAATAGTTTAATTGTTAAATTGACAACAAAATTACATTGTTAAATTGTTATAGAGTTGCATCTTTGCTGTGGATTTACCAGATGACATTGGTGAGTGGATTTTGACATCGTGAATGACTTTTATAGGAATGCTGTTTGTGATAACATTGGTGTACAAGTTGTTGTCTGAAGACTGTTTTGTTCCAAGAAATTTATTAATCATAAATTACCTTGATTTCATTGCAGAGATGTTAAGTCTATGTCATATTGTACCTATTTTATTGTGAGGCATTCCAATCTTTGTATGTCTGTTCTGGTATTACAGTTTGCACTCATTTTCACAGTAGATTGTGTTCTTTTTTATGGATGTTGTTTGTACGAGACTGGTGTGATAGTTTAAATGTGCCACAAGAGTTGTTCTTCATGGGTGGATGAGTACCATGCTGATCTATTTGTGTTTGGGATGCTGTTTGCATCATTGATGTGAGGTTGGAATAATGAAGATCTTCCAACTGTCATCAAGAATGTTATGGGGGCAAGAATTTCATCCATTTTTTTTGACTTTGATAATGATATCAGTAAAAATGAGTATGGGGTTTTGGTTTGAACCTTCAATGATAAGTTTACATCGAAGTAACTATATAGATAATGTTAGAAATTTGGACTTTATATTGGATTATTATAAATGTTCTCACAATTGACTGATGAGAGTGGTGTTGATGTCATAAAACAATTGGGAGAAAGCTGTTTAACAGGTTATTTTAGATAATATCAAAAATAGTATATATATATATATATATATATATATATATATATTTTATATATATATATATATATATATATATATATATATATATATATATATATATATATATATATATTACTTGTGATTTGATTGGTTAGTTTGCTAAAACTTGGCTTGAATAGTTTAGGTATTATTTTCAGTTTGGTTTATATATATATAATGAACAGAATGATGTGGTATTTGATGTGCAAAACATGTTAAAAAGTGCTTACTGCTAATATTTAATGATGTGTTTGACATTGGTATATTAATATTATAAGGTTAACTTTAGTTTTTTATATGTATATGAAGTGAATACAGCAAATTATAATGCTCTTTATTTATTATTTAATTAACAAAAACTAAAAGCTGTTAAAACATGTACATTATACAAAGCAAATTTCAATGCAAGCACATATAATGGTCATATAGTTTGATAAATAAAGCATATGCTATTAAGGTAAAACTATTATATATTTATTTTAATAGCCTTGCTAATGCTTGTACTGAAGCTAGATACTCAAAAATTTTTTGTTTCCTCAAAATTGATTTTTAATTAGTATGCAATGATGTGAATAACTATATATTACTGGCCTATCAACATAGGACCAGACTCCTGATTAAAGTTTAATTTTCCATTATTTCATAGCTTTTTGGTGCAACCAATATCAGAAAGATGATATCACAGGAAATCATGTTTAAGAGGAAATAAAGAAAAAAGAATTGTGCATTTAATGAAGAGATACAATAAAAATATCAGATATAAAATTTTAATGGTTAAACATATAGAGTTAGATATTTGTCAGATAAACATATAAGTGGATAAGTTTTAAGAAGAACATATTCAAATTTTGGTAAAGCTATAAAAGTACAAAATATTTAAGACATAATAAACATGGAAAGTTATAATAATAATATGAGATAAAAAAATGAAAAGTATGACATAAAGTGATTATTATCGAAAAAAAAAAAATTATATTTTTTTGTTTGAAAGATTGAGATTTAATATGAATCATTAGCTTAAAAAGGTAAGATCTAAGTAATAAATGAGCTAGATTTAATAATAAAAAATAAAGCAATTCTACAATTTGATAGTGCAAAAAATACAGGAAATAAAATAATATGAAAAAAGTAGAAAAATAGATGAAATCAATACAAGCTAGTATGAAAAATATTTCAAAATGACGATGCAAATTAAATCAATGGAAGTTTTAAAAAAGGCAAAAATGAGTGAAAATAAGAAAAAAAATTATATATGAAAAATATTAGTAAAAAAGAGAATTATAGATGACAAATGTGAAGACAGTGAAGTTAGTATTGATGATGAAAATAAAGCAGAAGTTTGAGAATATAATAATATTAAAATTTTGATGGAAATGGTACATTTGATAATACAAATGAGGATAGTAGATGTAAAATAAATCCAAATTAGATGAAGTGTCTGAGGAAGAAGATGTGGGAATATTAACTGACATTATAAAATAAAAAAAAAACTTAGATTTTTATTAAAATTTAAACTTGTAATAATATAAAATATCAATTAAATCAGATTAAATGTATTCTATAGGTGAAGGTATGTTGTATAAATCAAATATTCAATATTTTTCCTTCTTGACAAATTGTTTAATTTCTATTTTACTGAATAATTATATTACCTGCAAACTTATTTAAATTATAAATTATATATAAGAATGTTTATGTTTATAGATGTGATAAAATTTATTTGGTTCATCTGTTTGTAAAATTGCATCTTATTAATATTTCAGCAATAAGATTTCAATTAGGTAATGATAGGTAAGATTTAGAATTTTATAATGAAAATAACAATTATGGCAAGCAGTCTCATATATATATATATATTAATTCTAATGTTTTCACGGATAAAAGATGTCATATTATTATACTATTTGGGATATTCGGTAGAAAAAAATGCAGTTTACAATATCAAATACTTTCTCACGTCCTCTTTCTATGATTTGAGAAAGAGGACGCTCTGAGGAAGGTACTTGATATTGTACTGAAACGTCAGCATTTAGCTTTTTCACTACACGGAATATCCCGCAAATAGTAATAATAATATGACATATATATACATTTTTCAATATTATATATATATATATCCCTCACCAATAGTAAAAATTGCATCACAATACATCCATGTTTTAGTTTTATGATTAATACATTGATAATCATTTGATTAATCAGATTTTAGAAAACCGTACTCTCCTATTGCATCTAAGTAAAATAAAAAAATTAAAAAAAAGTTCAGTGATTACAAACAAATTTCCAAGCTTCAAATTTTAAATTACATGCCAAAGACAGCAAATCATAACAAGCATATTGAGGACGCTGTATATAATAAATTACAGTTGTTAGTATTGTAATAAAACATTTTTTTTTTAAAAAAAAATTATTAGAAAAATAACTTTTACAAATAAAATAATCAATTATTAAAAGAAAAACTAACTTTCTACAACATAGAAACATAAAAATGATAAGCAAAGAATGACATTTGATATTGATTTTGACCCAAAACAGCAAGAGATTTCTAAAGTCTGCTATTGAAAGACCTATTTACTTTATAAAGATAACTGGGTGGTAACAAATTAAAGAAAAGTCTTACAATTTCATCTTGAACAAAATTGATTTTGATATTTTATTGAAAAACTAAATGTGAAGATTGAAGATGTCGTATATGAGCAGAGAAATCAAATGAACAGAAAAAAAAGTTCTAAATAAATAATCAGTTGACGGACAAAGATAAATAAAAACTTTATAAGTTATACAATAGCGAATGAATAATAATTTTGGAGTTTTCACAATTAAAAGTTGATTTAAACATTAAAAAATAAGCAGAAATGTAATTTTATTTCCAACATTATATATATATGTGTGTTTATATAGACTTTGTATAAATGCATAGGTTTGTATATATATAAATACATAGTTATACATATGAAGAATAACATTTCAGAATATATATATATAAAAGGCTATTACAGTTGTTTTTGGGAATCAACATAATATTTATCTGCGTGATTTGATACAATAGTAGAATAGTCTATGAATTGTGGACCATCATTATCACTCACAAATTAAAAAACAATTGATTTTTTTTAAAACATAAATTAAAAAAAAATTGCTTAAAGTTACAAGCCAATGCTGTAGTGTATTTAATGATCAGTATAAAATATTTATTTTTGTCCGTAGTTTTAAAAATGACCATATTTGCACACTATGAAATAATCATTTTTAATATACTGAAAAATTATTAGGCAAATGTTCATAATAATTGTAATTTTTAATAAATTATAAAATGATTTATGTATTACGTATAATACATTGTACAGGCTTACACCTGCATTTATATAGGCAATACATGCGGGATTCGAATTCAGACTTTCACACTATTCACAACTCTCAGTGCCATCTTTATTGCTGACCCACCTGATCACACACATGTTGAAAAGATGAATAATCACCAATAAAAGTATTTCGTGCTAAGCCAGCACTCACCAGTTGGTCCAGATTATCATCTCCACACATATAAACAGTGAGCACTAATTGTATATATGCGTTGAGATGGTAATGTGGATCAACTGGTGTATGCTGATTTAGTACGAAATACGTATATTGGTGATTATTTATCTTTTCAACACGTGTGTGATCAGTGGGCCAGCAATATAACTTGGCACTGAGAGTTGTGAGTCGGGTGAAAGTCTGAGTTTGAATCCCGCATGTATTATGTATAAATAAAAATTCGGTTTTTAAAGTTAATTTTCAATAGAATAAAATCTGCTAACAGAGTTTTAAATCAATATTGGAAAATGACTAGTAAACAAGTACACACCAATCATAGTTTCACTACATTTATGGAGACAAAAAGTTAACCGTATAAAGCTTAATAATGTATACAAAGAAAAATCCTAATCACTAAATTAAAGCATCTTTACAAATATTTAAATGTATGCTTTATTTAAATCTTTTATTTAAAGTGAATTAGAGTTTTAAAACAATTTATCCTTTACATATGTCTGTTATAACATCGACAGCTATGTAGGATTTTTATATTGCAAACTAAAATGTTGCTTTTGATTGTAGACAGACAACAAATATAGTAGTTAATAAGTATTATATAATTTAATGTATTTAAGCATGTTGTATAAAAAAATAACATTACCTTTCTATACAACAAGCTACAACTTGCATAGAGAATATAATAGAGATAAAAAACGTATTCTGTATATTATTTCATGGTCAATAACCTTTTGAATAATTTTTCATCAATGTTATCTACTTATCCATATGTAAACAGTGTTTTATCATGAGTACAGTCTTCAGTTTATTTGATCATACCAGAAGATGTATTCATTCCTATGCACTTGACATCATATTATATATAAAATCAGTTTATTATATATCTTATCTCTAATATTTAAAATGCAAGTAGTTATAATATTTGCCATAAACAACTTATTCTAATTTGTAATGAATTTACAGTGCAGGCTTGGCATTGCTACATCTACTTCTGTGGATTTAAATCCCATCAAGATAAAACATTAACAATTTTCTAAGTTTTAATCAGTTGTAAAATTATTCTTTCAGGTTGCTGGCCTATAGTCAACTCAAACAATCATTTAATATTACTCATAAAATGAATATCTAACTATTCTTAGCTAAAAGATAGAATATGAACAAAGAAGTGTTCAAAGTCTCAAAAACTGGCAATTTAGTTAACACCAAAATACACAATTTGTAATAGTATTGTAAAATTTAGGATATTGCCAGAGTTAAATTCAAATATTGTAAAAAAAATGATGCATTGAAAAAAAATATCACTCAGTGTTAAACCATGAAAAAAAGTATGGGATTATTCAAACCCAATATCATTATAGCAAATCTTTGCTAAGAAATTAATATATTATCAATGTAAAATGCTTCTATATCAAAAAGGTTTTGGATGCTTGGTTAAAAAAATACAAAAGTAAATGAAACCATAATCTTATTATGCTTCAACTTTCTCTTAGAAATATGATGTTGATAAAGAGTTTTATATAAATTGTAAATGAAAATAAAATAGACTCAAACTTTATTTTATATCCTAAACAATCAGATTTCAGTTGATTTGTTGAAAACAATTCATTAAAAAAGAATATGCTAAATAAGACTTAAAGTAAATTTTAGACAGCAAAAGAATAATCAATCATCACATTAGTGAATACTCATAAATTTTTTTAAAAGCAAGCAAACAACAAAGCAAAAGACTTTATAATATAACTTGACAGCAGTTTGGTGGAATCTAATCTAGTAATTAAATTTAATCTGTTTTAAAAAAATTATAAAAATCACATTAATTAGAAATATTTGTAATGTAGAAATAAAAATATTGAAACAAAATAAAGATGACTTTTAAAAGAGATGCAATCTGTAAAATTTAAATACAAGTATAATTTATATATTTGTAGTATAGATATAATTATAGGGGATTTGAACACAGACTTTCAAGCTCCCTTCAGCTATCCACTCTATTTCATACAACTGATACACATGGCCACATACATGTGAAAAAGATAAATAATCTCCAATATATATATTTTGTGCTTAACCAGCACTCATCAGTTGGTCTCCATTTTCTATATGTATATATAATCAGTGCTTAGTAAATCTTCAAACTTTAATGGACATGCTTCAATCTACTCCACCATAAATGTTTGAACTGTTTAAAAAAGTTGTAAAAGACATCTTAAGATAAAACTGGAACAAAAGAGAATAAAAGTCACCTGTGAATAGGCAAAAATGACAACTGTAATATTTGTAGTAATTTATAATATTTTTGCAAAATAAATAATGAAATAGTGCACACTTTTCTAGATGTGTATGGACAAAAAATGATAGTAAGAATTAAACATAAAAACTAGATTTATATTCATTTATAGGTTACAAAATTACAAGATAATTTAACAACAATAAATTAATGTAATAATATGAATAAATTTAGATTCTACAATAAATGGAATATATGATGTCACTGTAAATTATTCACAAGACATATTTAAATCTATTTGATTTCTTTTTTAAACAGAAAGTACTGCTAAAACAAAGAAATATATTTTCTATAAATAGAATTAACTTAAATTAAAGATGTTAATTTAAAAAAAAAAAATTAAAAATTTAAAATCAAACCAATTATTTGATCAGAATTATAATTATGAAATTAATATTGCATACATATTAGTAATAATTATTAGCTAATCACAAAAATTTAAATCTTTGATCCCACCCCCTCAAATAATCTTATTTTCTAATTTTAGTGCATATTTTACAAATTATATAAAGATTAGATTTCATTAAATCACTAAACATCACATGATCACCATTTTCTGTTAAAACAAAAGCAAAACTTTCCATATAGTAGTGCTGCCCAGTGCGAACTAGAGTAATCAATGGATGTCTCAGCTTTAGTTAGATTTTATGTTATATTATCTTTTAAAATTAAAATTAAATGATAAACATTTATAAAGTCAGTTAGATGTCACTAATCTGAATATCTATTATTTAAAAACTTATATTATTGAAACAAAATATCAAAGGTAATATTTAATCTTTTGCAATAAATACATTAAGTTGTATGTATATTTACAAATAAAATTAGAAAAAAAAACATTAATTAAATATCTATAAATTAATAAACCTCATTGCAGTGAATTGACTGTTGTTGTTTTTTTGACCTTAGCAGAGTTTGAATTATAATAAGAGGCTAAAAGGTCTATTCTTGAAATTTAAAAAATTTGCAAATCAAAAAAGCACTGGATAAATAGTATTTTACCTGTATTTAAATAATAATTATACATATGATAAATTATTAAAGAGAACATTTAATCTATAATGATAAATTATTCATATTATTTTCACCAATTAAAATTAATAAATAATTTATGAAGACATTCTTTATATAACATTAATTAATTTTAATGTTAAATTAGATTTCAAGTTTAAATAATATTATATTAAATGCTAACATACTTTATGCTGTAAACAAGTGTATCAGTGTTTTGAGATAGAGTGGAGAGTGGTGGGTCATGTGAAAGTCTGTGCTCATATACCCTATATATTATATAAACGATAATAATAATAATCCTTAAAAAAATTTGACGACAGAAATAACAGTTGGTATTATTCTCATACAAAATATTAGTCATTCAGATTTAATAAAAATAAATAAATATGTCACTTATAAATAATATTCAAAAATCTTTAATACTAGATCTTATTTTCTTGAATAACATCTTTAAATAAAAAAAAGTAGCCATGGAATTTTAAGAAAGAATATATATAAAAGTTTATGTATGATACAAAATAAAATTAATCGATATTTAAATTGAATTACTTAAAAGATTTAAAATTTTTAAAAATAAAAACGACTGAAAATGTAAGATTAAATTTTAAAAAATCAATACACATAATTTTATTGATTATTGATAAGAAAGTAAATAAATAAGCATATATGCGAATTTATATTGCAATAGACGATGTGATGACTTTAATAGATAGATTGATAAATGAATAGATAGATTTATATAGAAATTAATATGAAAATAATTTATTAGACAATGAAAACAAAAATTGATTTTTATTATTATACATTTCATAACAACTGTTGTAATTATAGAAGAACAAATTTAGGTTAGAGATGTTACTATTATAAAATTTTAATTATACATTACCTTATTCTCTAATGTGGTTATACTATTTAATAACTTAAGCTTTAAAAAGTACATTTTAAAAGAAAAAAAAATCATTTCTATAAAATTCGTACATTCCTGAGATAACCTTAATCCATAAAAAAAGTATTCTTGTCATCCCAAGAGGATTAAATAATGTTATTTTTCAGCTTAATTTTAAATAAAATATCTACAGATGTAAAATATTAAATCTTTAAATATTAATATTAAATATCTAAAAGATAGAGGCAAGTATTAATTAATATCAGTAAGTTCTTTTATGTATATTGCATGTTTTTTTTGTGTGTGACTATTTAAAAATTTAATTAAATACTTATAAATTTTGTCTACAGTATAGGCTTAACGCAGACTATCACATGACCCTCAACCATCCATGCTATCTCATACCACTTGATCATATACATGTCGAAAAGATAAATAATCACCAACATTCGTCAGTTGGTCCAGATTATCATCTCCACACATATATACAATCAAAACTCAGCTTATATTTAGATAGCCAATCTTCATACTTTAATGGACAGGCTTCAAACAACTCCACCCCACAACTCTTCATCTGTCCATTTCATTGAAAGTCTGATGATGGAATGCTCAAAGCCCACCTTAGTGCCAACCCTCTCATCCTACCCATGTTGAACACAAGTCACTCTGGCCCTTCATGTACAAGACATAATCCATTTACATACATATACGAGGAATGGGAAGACCTTAAAGCACTATATTTTGAAATATTAATTTTTTTTTCAGTACAGACTTCTTCATACCTGCACTTTTATATGTAATATACAGAGGGATTGAACTCAGACTTTCACATGACTCTCAACCATCCATGCTATCTAATACAGCTATCTCACAATTGAAAAGATAAATAATCACCAATATAAGTATTTGGTGATAAACCAGCACATGTCAGTTGGTCCAGATTTTCATTTCCACACATATATACATTCAAAGCTCAGCTTATATTACATATAGAAGTGCAGGTATGAAAAATCCTGTACTGTAGAAAAAAATTCATATTCTAAAATATAGTGCTTTAGATCTTCCCATTTCTCATGTATGTATGTAAATGGATTATGTCCTGTACATGAGGGGTCAGAGTGATTTGTGGTCAACATGGGTAGGATGAGAGGGTTGGCACTAAGGTGGGATTTGAGCATTATCATCAGATTTTCAATGAAATGGATGGATGAAGAGTTGTGGGGTAGAGTGGATTGAAGCATGCCCATTAAAGTATGAAGATTGACTATCTTAATATAAGCTGAACTTTGATTGTATATATGGGTGGAGATGATAATCTGGATGAACTGATGAGGGTTGGTTTAGTATAAAATATGTATATTGGTGATTATTTAACCTTTCAACAATGTGTGTAATCAAGTGTATCAGCTGTATGAGATAGCATGGATGTTTGAGGGTTGTGTGAAAGTCTGAATTTAAATACATATAGAAATTTTTATAAGTTGAATGCAAAAAGGTGTAAAAATAAAAAAAAAAGTTTTCCAATAAAAAAGTGAGATAAACATAGAGGAAATATAAAATCAAAAGGTGTAAAATTGGGTAATAATCATAGGGAAGCATTAAGTAAAATTAATATAAGATTGAAAGATAATGTAATTATGCTTCTGGAGTAAAAGGCTTACACAAATTTCAGTATTAATTTATTAATATTTATTTGAATTTTGTAATAAAATTAAAATAGCTAATGAATTAAGCAATGTGGTAAGCCTAAATTCACAAGATTCACCTCCATCTTGTTTAGGTTGAACCTACAGGAAGCTAATATAAGTCCAAATAATAAACAACATTATTATTTTCAATTTGTATTATATAAAATTTATATTAATTTAAAATATTACAATAATATGATATTAAAACAGATGTTAAATAGCTTAGAAAATTTTCTTTATTATGCATAAGTTACTTTATCTCAATAAACTATAAACTCCTTATTAACACTAAGAAAGAAACTCCCTGGCTGATAAAGTTAAGATTAAATCATTTCAACATTTAAAAAATAATACTTATAAAAATTCAATAAAGAAATCTTCAGTTTTGACTTATTGCTAAAAACAAATATATATTACATCAATTGGGAAAGAAGAAATTAAATTGCCTGTTTAAAAATATTTATTGTTTTTTCTAATTTGCTGATGTTTAAAATCTATTAAGATATCATTCTGGTATTGCTTAACCATATATATGATAGTAGTCAAAGAACTACTGAACAAAGCACAAATCTAAAAGAATATAATATTTGAAGGCAGCACTGTTATGAGAGAAAGAGATCTTAACTACATCTTTAAATTATTGGAAACTTTCTGTGGAAGAAAACGAAGTAAATTCATAACTACACTATTTTCTAAGCTAACAGATTCATATCTTTTATAAGTAAAATGTTTTATATAAATTGTTTCCAAATCAGTCATAGAAAATTTAAGGGTTAACTCATATTGGAAATGAAGATTGCTTTAAACAATTTAAATATGATTATAATGATTTCATTTAAAATAAGCATAAAAATGAAATATAAAGTAATCAAGCATCAAAATATTATTTAGTTGAATAAAATTTATTCTCCCAAATTGGGAAAATAGAGGAAATAACAATTAATAACTGTTGTTTATGAATATTAAGTCTACACAAGTAAATCTAAAGAAGTATATAATTTGCTTATACTAACTGTTTTTTGTATATGTAATTAGAAGGGATTTAAATTCAGAATTTTTCAATCTACTTTTTTTTTGCATGTATGTGGTCATATATATTGGTTGCTTGAGATAGAATGAAAGAGGAAAAGACTTAAAAATCCTGATTTCAAATCTTTCTAATTCTACATAAGTAAAACATTTAAAAAATATTTTTATTCTATTAACATTATTTCAAAAATGAAAAATTTATCCTATTTATGTAATTTTCAGCTTGGTATTTATGAGCACATGTATTAATATAATTTGAAATGCATTTCATATGCTTACATAGACTAATAAATGAAAATATAAAATTACTATATCTTTTGAAATAAATAATGTGATAAATGAGTGCAAATATGTATCTTAATCAAATGCATTCTCAATTAATTTATTTTATTAAAAATATATGCACTAAAGATTTTAAAAACCCAAACCTTGCAACCACGTATATTGCAGAGAGATAATACAAGGGAAATTCAAGTTCTTACAGGAATTAATTTAGTTAGGTTATTTATTGACAATATATATATATATTGTAATTATAATTGAAATAATATTTTTAAACGGTTACTTTCAAACCTGCCTCAGGCAGGTTAAACAAACTTCTGCGGATTTAAAGATTGTTTGAATTGTTTATAAACCGTTTAAAAATATTATTTCAATTATAATTACAATATTATTTTTAATTAACGGATATTTTTATTTATTTTATATATATATATCTTTAGCCACAGCTCAGTTTACATGTATATTATGTTAGAAATTGATATGTTAATAGGTGAAACAATTCCATTTATTAATACATATTCAAGTATGTTTAGTGTGACTATATATAACTGTATCACATTTGCAAATAGAAATGAGAAAAATTATCTGATACCTATCTTGAAGGAGAGAAAGTCTTGATGTATAAATAAACAGATACTAAATGCAGATTTAAGAAACTAAGAAACATTCATCAATGTTTTTAATCTTAAATAATCAAATATGTTTATAAAAACACTGTATAATTGTAACAGCCAAAATAATGCTTTGTCAGAGTTTATTTAAGTTTGATCTAAATTAAATTTGCATAAAGGCTTATTCCAACTCTAAATTGCCAGAATGATAAGAAATTGGCATTATAATATCCAGTCAATTCTTCACCTTTGATGTAAATAATATTGACACATCAAATTTAAATGTTTAAAATAGATAATATTTGAGGGAAAAGAATGTACTATCAGTCCTTTACTAAATAGTTATATGAATCTCAAGGGAAAAAGTTTCTCAAAAATCTCACTTTTCATTAAATCAAGAAATAATCTCCCACAACAGCGGATATCTCTCAGGGCTTGGAAATACAGGTCGAATGTTTATTATAGAAAATGTTAAGAATTTATGGCAAGGAAACCTATTGTTAAGAATGCACATGTAATTATGTAATCATTAATAAGAATTTATTTTAGCTTGTATAATGCTAGCTGTTTTCCATTTTAAATCACATTGATGCATGCTGACTGAAACTAATGAGATGTGAATGTTCTTAATACATGTTTGTTTTCAACACAAGTCTGTACAGATATCACCATAGCATTGTACAAAATTAGAGCTAAATAAAATAATTATCTATGAAATTAAAATAACTTAAACATGCAATCCATAATAGACTTAGATAAGTCTATACAATTTTTTGGTAAAAAATAACTAATCATCCACATAAAAATCCTTAGTAGTAGTGAGAATCTATTATACAGTTAAAATATAATTAGTATTCTGTAAATATATGCATTGATGTTTTTTTTGTTCATTATATGACTAAATTAAAACAGGCACAACTCTCCATTCAGTAGTGCCACTCAGTGCAAGCCAGTGTAGTCAATGGATGCCAGAAGATGTGCATAGAATCCCTATCTAGTGCCTACTTATCCAATATCCCCAGACTAGTTTCTGGATTATGGCCTTCATCAGTGAGGAGTCTTGGATCTGAGAGCCCTGCAGCTAGATCTTAGGATCTAATGCAACCCTCCAGCAGCCACTTTTTATCTCTAAGTAAAAGGTTGTTGCTGGAGGATTGCATTGGATCTTAAGATCTAGCTGCAGTGCTCTCAGATGCAAGGCTCCTCACTGACAAAGGCCACAAGCCAGAAACTAGTCTGGGGATATTGGATGATTAGGCACTAGATAGGGATTTTATGCACAAGCCTTCTGGCATCCATTGACTCCTCTGGCTTGCACTAAGTGGCACTATTGTATGGAGAGTCTTGCCGGTTTTAATAACAGTTACGAGCAAGCATAAGAAATGGTGATCATATGTTGTTATATGAGTAAATGTTGTAAATTAAACAGATATTTGTTTTATTATGTATTTAAAATACAGTGGAAGTTTTATATATATAAAATAAACTTTATTAATTACAATTGTGTATAAGATGCAGTGCTTATAAAATATAATGGTTATGACTAATGTCTGAAGAGAGAAACAATGATTCAGTTTTAAAGTATAATTTATATCATTTTAAAATAATGAACAACTAAGAAAAATATTGTTCTGTCAAATTTTTCTAATACTATTTTGAGATATATATTTTGGGGCAAATAAATATATATTATTTCACTTTTTATTATTTTTCTTAGAACATTACATTTTTTGTTGCTGAAAATTACAGAACAGTGAGCAAATACATGGTTCTAATAGTGTGAATAGTTACTATGGCATTATATGGATGAAAAATTTTGATATTTTTCTTAAAGCAATTCTTTTAGATTAATTATTAGTTTGTGGAATACAAAGTGTCTTAAAGATAAGAAGTATGGACATGTTTCAAAAATGTATATCATATATTCTGGATGACTATTACATAAGATGCATGTTGAATCGATTTAATTTTAAATGGTTAATGATGAAAGTGTTTGTAGGAATTGTGTTGAGTAATAAGTTATGCAAAATTTTTAGTCACAATTGAGAAACACATATATTTTTGAATCTGATATATGATTTGCAATTGGGAGGGTTGGCCATAGATATTTGTCAGGATATATAATTTTTTTCAGATCTTTGAATGAAACAGCAATTAAACATTTATTGTTACAATTGTCCAACAGATAAGCATGCTCAATAGCATGATCAGTATAATAATGACTTGCATATGGAAGTTAAGCAAACAATATTATAGATGGAGGGATGCTTTTGAGGATTGGATTAACCATGGTTACAATGGATATCTTAGCTCTGATGTAGGCTACAAATGATTGAGGACATATTAGATTAAGACACATAATAAATAGGAAATCAAGCAATTGTAATTGATAGAAAATGTGATGATGATCTCCAAATGTATGATTTTATTGAGGTTATAATATTTTTTAACAGTATTCCTTAAAAGATGCACCCATAAACTATATTAGAAAAGTATACCACCCAGAATAGCATTAACAATACTAACTTTTACTAGGAGTAAAGCAACTTGGGTAGAAGACTTTTTAATTTTTGTATTGAACTTGTTTATGACCTGGTAATTTAAATAATGGCTTGATTCTGTTTTGGATAAGTTAATGGGAATTCTGAAAAAATATGAGTATGTCCCTGTAAAAAATGAAGATAAATTTAACCTGTAACTATCTTCCACATGGATAGCTTACAAACTTGTATTATAGATTCTATTAGGTTTAAATTTGTTCAGAATATGAAGAATGAGAGAAATATTTTGTAAATTTCCAAAGACTATCAGAACATAATTGATAAAAGATATCACTTTAACATTAGTACCAAGATGAGGGAGAAAGAGGCCTTCTGCACACTGCTCAGTCTCTTTGATCATGCAATCTATATATATTATGAATAATGATGAATCAAGTGGTGAGTCTTCTGGAATACCTTGGCTTGGTTTAAAAAAAAAGAGGCACGTGTAAATTTTCTAATTTCTTGGGTCTGTTGGTAAAATTTGTTGCTTTGAGATGTAATAATTTTAAGGAAGATGCATGTTACAGTTAGTAGAGGATAGATGATAATAATTGCTTTTAGAAGTATTTTTTAAGTGATTAAGAGGTTCAATATCAACACTGGTGCCTGGCACGAGTATATATTCTCTCACAAAATTGGAAAACCATAAGTATAAGAGTGAGTTGATTTTGTGTAATTTAGTGCTAAAAGATTAGGAATTACTTTTCTATGCCTAAATACTATGGTATTTTGGTTATAAAGAGCAGTTAGATGTTTAGTGTCATTTTGAAGAGAGTTTTACATCAGTGAATTTTGTTATAGCTTGTTTTATAAAATTACTTGAATGATAATCTGTTAATTGATCAGAACAACAATTATGATCTTTTTAGTAGTATCCACATTTCAATCAAAGGAAGATTCTGCAGCTGATAAAATTGATTATTGGCAATTAATATATTAGAGATATCATTGATAGTTAATTTATATTCACTAGCAATTTACCACTTGAATGTAATTTTATAAATTGTTGGTTTATTTTAAAGAATACATGGTGTGAAAGTTACACAAATATGATCAGAAAATGAAATACTAGACAGGATAATTAAGGTTTTTAGGAACAATTAAAATCACAACATATGATAGTTAAACCAGACTTACGGAGAGTACAAAGGGTGCCAGCAGTTTTTTTCATATGATCATTATAATATTTCTGAATTTTTACTCTTTTTGCTATTTGATTCTAAATTTGCTATAAATGATTTATCAGAGATTATGCCAAGGTCTGGAAGATTGTTGTATCTTAGTTTATTTACCTCTTGAGACATGTTAATAATATTAACAGTTATTAATAGTTATTAAATTCTAAGAATAAAACTATTTTAATAAATTATATATATTTTTGCCCAAATGCCAAATTAAGCTTTTATACTGGCAGCCATATTAGCATTCTCTAGAGAGCCCAAGTTCTTGTGTTTTAATTTCCAACTTGGTTGGCCTATAGTTTAAACAATATACTTTGCCTGAGAAGGGCAATATAACAATATAATAGTAGAAAAGAAGATAACCTATGCATTTTTATGATCAGTTTTTTTCTGTTTATTTATTATTATTAAAGAATATGAATAGATAAGTAGTAAAACAGGATAAAAATGTACTTCAGTATATGATGATAGAGCAGGTTGTTTCTGACATATTCTATTCTGAATCCAAGCACAGATAGATTGGGACTAAAGAATCTAATAGATTTTTAGTATTAATACAATAATATTATTAAATCTTTCTTAATCATGTTTAATAGTAATTTAGCATAGTTAAGTTATTTATTCAATTCAAAACTGTTCTTAGCATCATTGTAACATGACAACAAGACATATATATCCTTAAGTAATTATGGCAGTACAAATAGTCACACAATATATTTACATATATTGCCAATTTGTTTTATTTAGAAACAAGTGTAATAATAATAATAATTATATCAGTTATATTTATTTCACTCTTTTCCTATCATTAAGAATTCTTCATCTGTTGTCAACATTAGCATCTTTATCATATTAAAAATATAATAAGACTTCCAATACACTTTAAAATAAGATTACTAGCAAATAATATATTTTTCAAAAATAATGAGCGGTTTATTTTTTATTGGAAGTGGACTGCCCAAATTAACAAACTTTATGAAAGATAGAAGTTACCATTATTAAACATGGTCACTTAAATAAAAGAGTTTGCAAAATAAGTAAAATTCAATAGATAAGTGCCATGGAAATGTATAATAATATATGATAGAAAAGAGATGAGTTGTAATAATTGTATTTTTATATTGGACTATTTCCATCAATTAATGTGTATTAAATGTCTTTAGTAAAATTTAACTTTATTTAAATATTCCAAATACATTCAAATGTTAGTGATAGAACTTCAAACAGGTTAGTATATGCACAACATTTCAAGAGATGTTATTTTTTCTCTTCTTCAAGGCTGTTGCTGGCCTGACCAGTGACAGTACTAGCATGGGATTCAAACCTGGACCCATACATTCTTGAGATTGAATTTTAAGGTAACACCTGAAGAGGGGGGAATAATACCTCTTGAAACATTGTGCATATACTAACCTCTTTGATGTGCTATTATTAACAGTTGAATGTATTTGGAATATTTAAATAAAGTTAAATTTTACTAAAGACATTCAATACACATATTAGATGATGGAAATAGTCCAATATAAAAATACAACTAGAACACCATCATCACAAATCTTCAGGAAAACACTAGTTGTAATAATATTTAGGAAAATGAGAAATTGAAATGCGGAATAGAACAAAAAATTGAAATCTTCAGAAGTTGTTGCAGCAAAATAAGTTAGATCATCATCATGGGCGTATCTGGAGATATTTGGACAGAAAAACATATTACATAAAAAACTAAAAGATTCAAAAATGTTTAACTAATCTTTCTAATTGTACCACTGTAAGGTAAATGCACATGTTAAATTTTTTAATAATATTAATAAATTGGGATTGTCTAAGTGTTGACTGGGTTTTAATGATACACACACACACACACACACACACACATATATATATATATATATATATATTGTAACAATATATAAATATGCTGTTACATTAATTTAAGATAAAAACTTTAAGTTCGCAAATAAAAATAAATTTATTAAAAACTAAACGCTAAAAAAAATTAAAGAGTTGTTCAATATATATATATTCGCACAGATGCAAAACTTTAAAAATTATTTCTTTTTTAAATAAAAAAAAAAAAGGCATTTGAACGTATTTTTTTAGAAAAAAGTATAAGAAAAAGATAAAATAGTTTTGTAAATGGAAATGATTGTTTTATAAGTTAATTGAAAAGCAAACTAGCCTTTGGGGCTCTTATATAATTAAAAAGTCAGAGGAAAGATATAGATAAGAGAATAAAAAGAATTAGCTTGACCAATGGAAGCACCAAGCCTCAGCTCAGACCCTAATGAAAATGATGGATTAGTGACGTTTTGTTTGTTGAATCCAGAGGATGATTATAAAAGGAAAAATATTGAAATTAAGGACAGTGCCAGACAGTTCCAGCTTGATTATTTTTGAGGTATGATAGGATGCACATATCACCCTCTCTCTCTATTTTAAAAATGAAATGACTGTGATACCGGGATGGAACCAGCTAAGGCCACCTCCAGTACATCAGACCAGTCTTCCAATGGGGACATCATGGGAATCGGCATCAAGAACTGTGACTCTTCTACTGTAAGCTATTGAACTGAACAATTTTAAAATTTAAAAGTAATTAAGAACTTTTGTCAAGATTTGACAAGTTTAATAAACAAGCTAAATCTAATTTTTTGTAAAATGAACTATAATCTGACTTTTCAAATCAATTATTGTTTAATTTTTTATACATTTAAGTTTGCTAAAAAAAAAAAATCATTTCCATTTTTATTTTTATTATTTCTATTAATATTTATTTGTATAAATTATTTAAAATGCATTAAATTTAAGTTGGGCATAGACACTTGCACAGATTCGTTCATATTTAATTATGTTTTTGTCTTCATATTTGATTAAAATTTATAGACATTCGGTAAATAATGATATCTTATGTTGATATCTAAAATGTATTTATTCGGATGTCCTTTTAGTTATTGGTGTCAATGTGGCATCTTATGATGAATGCCATTGGATTTCTTGTGAATTCCCTCTGCAATTACATCAATGACTTTATATTTTGATCATTTATGTTTATTTTGAAATGTTTTTGAGCATGTAATCTATGTAGTCGATCTATGCTCAACATTAAAAAACAAACTTACAAATCCATCTGTGCGAACTTATATAAATGTTAAATTCAAGTCGGGCAGGGATGGCTATATAGATTTGTAAAGTTATATTAATTAATTAGGGGAGGGTAATCTTAGGTTATTTGTTTCGTAGTTAAATTGGGTCAATGGATTGGATATATTGGGGTAATTAGTAGATGTAGTATGAGATTCGCTACTTGCAGGATCGATTTATATGCTGCACCCCCCTTTTACCTATAGAAGGGATAGTAAGATGAAAATGAAGTCCCTTCCTATGGAGTTTTTTTTTTAATTGTTCTTCTTGCCATACAGATGTAACATTCCTGTATTGGACAAGAGTCACTGTCTTCTCTAACCATGCTGTTCAGATGTACATTCCTGACAGTGTGGTGTTTGTGCTGTTGTATTCATGCTACATTGAACACATTGATATATCAGATAGATTGGTGTTGGTTTGACTGTGAACTTTTGGCCTAAGGTTAAATAAGGGATAGAATATTTTCTTTTCAAATGCAAATCTATGTAGTTTATTCATACTCGACAATCTTAAAATAAATATAAATTTCATCTGTGTGGATGATTTAAAATCTTAAAATAATAATTTAAATTAAAAGTTAATATTAAAATCTAAATAATAAATGTTATTCCTCAGATTTAAAATGATTATATATGTGCGTAAATAAATGTTATTTGTGTGTTAATTACTGGCAGTGGCTTATTTTATTCTTTATTTAATATTAAAAATATTCTTAGATAAGAATTTATAAATATTTTAAAGTTATATATTATTATCTCTGCATCTCCACTGAGCTAGTGACTTGGGATAACAGTCTAAATATAAAATAAAGTGTGATCTTTAACAGCACGTATCTGCCTACTCTATAAATTTTCTAGGTTCAAATGCCTAGATGGCGCCCTTGTAGGCTGACATAGTAAGACTTTAACCTTTGATCATCCACCCTGACTGTTATAATATATATATAAACACATATAGATTACCATTGAATTACATAAGTAATATGTTTTGCAACATTGCATTTACATTAATTAGTTTTTTTTTTCAATAGCCATGGTGCAGAATATGAAAAAAAATTTTTAACAAATAAAAATAAAGGGTATATTACCTGAGAAAATTTACTCAGTATGACACATGTAAGAATTGATTGCCACATTGATTAATATATCATGTTTTCAAATGGTCTGAACTCTAAATGTATTGAATTGTTTATGTAAGTTTGTATTTACATAAATTAAAATCTACTTGTAAAAATATACTACAAGTCTGATGTTAAGGATTGTAAAATGTAATCTTTTCCGGTCTATGCTGTATTTGAAAAAAAAAGATCCAAATAAATCTAATAATTTTATTTTTATCTTTAGAGCCACTTAAATACATATGTTGTAACAGAATATAAATGTGGATCATACTGTATTCTTAGTTATAGTCTAATAATTGATCACTATTTGTAACAGAACCAAAATATGAACTAGGGAAGAATAATCATAATTTAATAATGCACACAAATTATAGCATCATTTGTATAAGAATGAAATTAATAAACTAAGCTAAAATGAATATCAATCAATGAATAGCAATCTAACACTTATTTCACTAAAACAATGATAATAATGTTTGTTATAACTTTGTAAATTGAAATAGCATTTAGAAGGGATATAAAATAAATAAAATCATTGTTTCAAGCTATGCTAAAAATATGAGCATTACTTGTAATAGATTAAAGATAAAACAATAAAACCAAATATCCTTAACTTATAAGCAATGATCTATGCCTATTATATAAACCACTTACAATAGAATAAAAATAATGACAAAGAATTAGACAAATAAACCTTAATATTCCTTATAAATCAAAACACTGTTTATAATAACACAAACTTATACTAAATGTTAAAGGTTAGTTATATTTATAGTTAAATAAAATGATTCATGGTTGGATGCTATAATAATTTAATATACCCTAGAAAGCTAAAATATCAATGATATCTAAATAAATATTAGCCATGCTATTCTATTAATATCAATATACTCTTATTAATTAAGTTAATTATAATATGAATTAAATACTTAATAATAGTACAAAATCAATTAACCTATCTGTCCACTTTCAGCAACTTATAATACTATAAAATAAAATCATCCTGTTAGATAACATCCAATCACATGTATGTAAACCAAATGATATATTCCTATGATGCTTATTCCAATGCTATTGACAAATCATATCCAATTACTCATCATTTTAGTAAAGCTAAGTTGTTAAAACTTTAGATTATAATTATCAAGGTATGTAAAAGATTATTAATGTTTATTATAATCAAATATTAATATTAAATTTAATATCTAAACAGAATATATGATTTGCATCAATGAATTTTGAATATAATGAAAGCAAATCACTATAATTTGTAACAGAATATAATATATGATTATTATCAGCTTTATAACTGAATAAGATTGAAAACTTTATGGCTATGTACTAACTTAATATAATATTCAATTTAATCAATAATGGGTTAAAATAAAGTATGCAAACATCTAATTGCAATTACCTTTATTCATCTTCAATAATTATCATGTTTGTATCTTTATCAATCATCATATCAATTCATATATAACTTCTATCTTAAGACTGTTACTTATAATTAACAAAATAATTACAATAAGTTTCTAATTACATATTAAATATTTAAGAATGTCAAATCAATTAATTTATGATTATATAAAAATTTATATCTGGCCAAATAATAAACATTAATTTTATACAAAGAATATGATATGAAATTATACTCTTTTATCCATCCTGTGATTGGACTTTCAAACCTTTTGTAATGGCTTCTAATGAATTATGTGGTATAATCAAGTGCCATTAACCAATAAATTTGCATTGTAGAATTGAATGACAACCAAACAAGTTTACTTGTTTTAAATCAATTCAACATTTATTAACAAATAGATAAAAAATAAATAATTATATGTGGCAAACACCATAAACATTAAAAATATGTACATATGATCTGATTAAGCTTTATGCAATAGGTTCTCAATTGACATTAATTTTTTTAAAATTAAATAGGTGATTGCACATTGAATTTTACCTATCAAATATTAAGATTAAATGTATATTTAAGTAACACAAATGTGTTGTACTACATGTGCATTTTTCAAAGTATAAAAGAATCAAAAATATATTTACTAAAAAAATAGTTTTTTTTTTCAAAGTATAAAAGAATCAATAACATACTTTATAAAAAAAAAATAGTTAACTAAAATAAAAATATATTAAAGAGTTTACCTATTTATTCACATTATTTCAAAAAAATAAAATAAAAATACATACTTGAAATTAATTTATAATTAATGAATATGGAGATAAGTATTTTCAACTTAAAATCATAATTACTAAGCTACAAAATATAAATTTGAATTTAAACAAACATAACTCTCTTAAATGTAAAGCATATACTGTAAATCTCTACTTAAATTGTGCTACCATTTGTGTATATATATAAGGTAATGATCTGATTCTTTGTCCTTAAATATAATATTTACAAAATGGTATCATAGTTCTAATATCTATTTTTTGAACTATGATCTCCTGATATTTTGTTATTTCAGAAAGATCATGAAAAACTATTAGATTTGAAGCATATTTTGTTAGTTCTGATCTTTTCTGAATATCCCAAATCAAATTATTCTATCAACTAACAGACATTTGATTGATATGACATTCTAGATGTGCAGACACTACTTTATATCCATAATAAAGTAATATGGATATTATTTCATTGAACAGGTATCTGATTCATAGAATATTATAAAAAGTAGATATTAATTTCATATATGATGATGTTATAGAAATTGAGCCTATTTATATCTTGTGTATAAATAATTCAGTGATCTCATAGAATTATATCAGTAGGTGAACATAATATTTGTGTAGCATTTATATATCATCCTTGAAAAATAAGTAATATCCATTTTTTAAAGCAAAGAAATATTCTAATGGTTTTTTAAAATGCTATGATTTATTTTCATTCTTCAACAAATTGTCATCTCTCACAAATTTCCAATAAATCTGTCCAGTTAATGTACAAATACTATTGCTTTCATCCCACCATTTTACCCATTTAATAATCATATACTTTTAAAAAAAAATCATATATATGAATTTAGATTTACTTCTATTGAAGCCAAGACATGAGAGAGCTAGTTTAAACTATTTAATCCTATTTATTAAATTTTCAATTGATGTCAGAGAAACTATAACAATGATCGACATTAACTCTTTGTTCAATTTCATCCAGAAGACCATAAATAAAAATCTTATTGCACAATAATAATAGCAAATAAAATAAATATTTTATAATTATTACATATAATAGATAATATTTACTTTTTAAAAAAATACAAATTACAATAATTTATACTATATTCTTATCATACTGCACTGGAAATATGTTTTTACACATATCTTTCCAATGTATCATTATACAAATAAAATAAAAACATACTGGAGACATTAAATATTTAGGTGTATTATTATTTGTAATCTACTATTGTGAATGCAATAATGAAAATGTACATAATAAAGAAAAATAACTTTATTAAAACTATAAACTTTATTATTTACACATTCATTTTTAAAATGAATGAAATCAATTCATAATTTTTATAATTATTAATAAACATTTTTTCTCAATATTATATGTTGTCATAGAAACATACTTCAATGCTCTTCGGTTAATGTATTCACTATTAAAATCAAACAAGAAAAAGAAAAAAAATTATGACTGACATTTCATTACATATTGAAATTTATTTCAAATTTCAGTAGGTACAGAAAGACAATAAGAAATTTTAAATATATTCATCAGCATATGAACATATAACATTCTTGTTTACAATATTATTAAATATGTGTTTAAATAAGCAAATATTTTATCTAGCGCCATGCTTGCAATTATATTTCATTCCAATATCAGCCTTTCAAGCTAATTGAGCACGCGCCTTTGATAGTGTTAAATAAATGAATACTCTCTTCTTCATTCAAGATATAGCATTTATGCAGGAATAAAAAGAATCCCTCTTATTCCTACGACTCAGATTCTTTTATATGAACAAATCTGAAGAACTTCTGAAGAGAGCGTGAGTATATTCTCACTTTAAATTACTATTTATGATGTTTTTTGACTGAATGACGCCGGTGTAATTACTTAGAATTTACTAGACGTCATTCTTACTAAAACTTAATTATGAGTAAATAAGCAAATATTTTATCTAGCACCATGCTTGCAATTATATTTCATTCCAATATCAGCCTTTCAAGCTAATTGAGCATGTGCCTTTGATAGTGTTAAATAAATGAATATTCTTTTCTTCATTCAAGATATAGCATTTATGCAGGAATAAAAAGAATCCCTCTTATTCCTACGACTCAAATTCTTTTATATGAGCAAATATTGGAATAAAATATAATTGCAAGCATGGCACTAGATAAAATATTTGCTTATTTACTCATAATTAAGTTTCAGTAAGAATGACATCTAGTAAATTCTAACTAATTACACCGGCGTCATTCAGTCAAAAAACATCGTAAATAGTAATTTAAAATGAGAATATACTCATACTCTCTTCAGAAGTTCTTCAGATTTGCTCATATAAAAGAATTTGAGTCATAGGAATAAGAGGAATTCTTTTTATTCCTGCATAAATGCTATATCTTGAATGAAGAAGAGAGTATTCATTTATTTAACACTATCAAAGGCGCGTGCTCAATTAGCTTGAAAGGCTGATATTGGAATGAAATAAATATGTGTTTATAAAAATGAATAGTGGAGGTACAGTATTCTGGAAAGACTATAAATTTATTAGAAAATTTTACAGCTTAGCTCTGCTTTCATTCAGGTCAGTCATATTCATAGAACTAATATAAGTTTATATAAATATAATTTATAAGTTAAATAATTTTTATATACCATTTACATGATAATGCAATAGATGAGTCTTTCTTATCTATTGTGTTGATGTTATTTTCAATAAATCATGCCTCTTTAAAAGCTGTTTGCACTGAGTGCAATGATGGAAAAAGAAAAGAAAATATAAAAAGGCATGGGTTGTTGTAAATAACATCAATGCAATAAACAAGAAAGACCTGTGTGTTGCATTATCATGTAAATAGTATATATAAATTATTTATTTTATAAATTCTATTTATAAATCAGCATTTTTATTTTTATGGCGTCTGTATACAATTGTAATTACATTCATATCGGCCTTTCAAGCCAAATTGTGCAAACGCTTTTGCGAGTGTTAAATAATAAATGAATATCGTCTGACCAATACATGATATAGAATTTATGCAGGAATAAAAGGAATCCTCTTATTCCTATGACTCAAATATTTATATATGAGCAAATCTGAAGTACTAGTTTCAGTGGGAATGATGTTCAGTAAATTCTAGTAAATTTCATCGGCGTCATTCATTCATACGTTATATATAGTAATTTAAAGTGACTGTTCTATAGTCACACCTTCTGTGCCAGTACTTCAGATTTGCTCATATATAAATATTTGAGTCATAGGAATAAGAGGATTCCTTTTATTCCTGCATAAATTCTATATCTTGTATTGGTCAGACGGTATTCATTTATTATTTAACACTCGCAAAAGCGTTTGCACAATTTGGCTTGAAATGCCGATATGAATGTAAATTCTATTTATATAAACTTATATTAGTTTTATGAATATGCCCAATCGGTTGAAAAGCAGTGCTAAGCTATAACATTTTCTAATAAATTTCTAATCTTCCCAGAATAGTGTATCTTCACTATTAATTTTTATATTCAAATTAAGAAAAGAAGTAATTTAATTGAGTTACAAATATATGTCTGTTAATATAATTAAAATATTTAAATTTATGCAATGTTATTAAAAGTGGACAAATTGAGAAAATTTTATAAATAAAATTTTTGTTTGCATTTTTTAAAATTTTGTTTTCCTTACATGTTAGTACTAAATGTATATAACTCTCTATAATACAATAAAAATGTAAATAAACAAACAAAAAATAAATGTGTAAACTTAATACATTTTAATAATATATAAACAACAATTTTTTTAATCTTTGAATGCTGAATGTAATCATGTTTTAAAAAAAATTAAATTTGTAAATGTGTTTTACAATATATCTTGAAGCACCATACCTGAAAAATGTTTATTAATAATATTTCTTCAGGTTATTGAAAGCACATACATTTTATTCTACTTTTATTATTCTTTCCAAATTTGATGAGTAGTTTTTTTGCATAATAAAATATTTTCTAAATATGGTGCTAAAAGTTTTACAAAATTTTAGAACATACTAAAAATTGATACTGACATTAACAATATCAAAACAATTAGAAAGAATCTAATTTCTTAATAACAAGACAATTAACATGTTTTTATAAGAGAACAAAGTATTGAGGGAAAAAAGATATCACCTAGAGCATATTTAATAAAAATGAAAGTCAGACATTTTGCCATTATTTTATCTTTTAAAAAGAGGTATAGTCAGTTTTTTTCTTATTTTTATTGTTTCAATGAACAAATTAGTGAACGCACTCAAAAAAATTATTATTAATGTGTTTCCTCAATCTATTATTATTTTAAATTTTTATTTAAATTATAAAGTGGTTTTAATTTCTCAAATAAAAAAAAAAAAAATAATAAGAAATAATAAAAAATGGAGTAATTGTGGAAGGAACCCGACCAACCCTCCCCCATTCTTAAAAAAGGTGTAAAAATTATTTAAAAAAAAATAAAAAAGGAGTTTGTAAAAAGTAACCTTTTTTTTCCAAATTTTCGAAAATTGTGTTTGTTTTGATGTTTGGAGGGTGTTTGGTGGAATTATGAAATTTTTCTTTTTTTTTTTTTCTTTTGGTGTTTTGGTGTGAAAATAAAATAAAGAGGGGGGGGGAAGTAAAAAATTGGGCGGTGATTGTGTTGAATTTTAAAAAAAAAAAAAAAGAAGTGTTGTGGTTTTGGGTGGTGATGAAGGGGAGGGGTGGAGAGGCAACCCAGCATTGGTTGAGGGTGGTGTTTCCCAAATTTGTTGAGTGGGAGCCGGCCCGGGGGGGGAAAAGGAAGACCCCCCCTGTGGGGTGAGCTATAATCATTTATTTTATAACGTCTTGCGTGCGATTATAATTACGATAGAATGACAGCAATTAGCTTAACAGGCTGTTATTCTATCGTAATTAAATTATAATCTTAATTTACCTATGCATATTATACATATAAAAACCAACTATGTTATATATGTGCATATTGAAAAGTATTGTACATTTGCAGTTCAATAAACAATATGCATTCTATTTTAATCATGTTTACCAATATATGTCAGCTATTACACTATTATATGTTATATATGTGGGTGCATGAGAGAGGCTTGGAACAAGATATAGTTTAGTTTATGGTTCCACTGTATGTATATATTAAAGCATTTATGCTTAAATTATATACTAGATTTTTTAAATAAAAGATTCGTTAGAACAATGAGTTTTCAATATTTGTGAAAAAAAATTCTGTGCAATAACTAAAAATATTTATTTTTTAAAGATAAATAATAATAACAATTACCATTTAGAAACTAATGAAATCTACTGTTAAATAAATAATTTGCGTTTCTCAGTCATTATAAAAATTTATTAGTTAATGAACAAATAATATGTTAATAATAATCTTTTATATTTGCAGTGAGAACAAATTAGAAGAAATGGCAAAACTTTTTATTTAAAAAAAAAAAAAATTAAAAGAAATAATTTAATTGTATTGCCTGATTACTTTCCATTAAATTATAGGTTTTCAAATATTGATTTCTTATTGTCATTCTAATAAAATTATCCTTGATTGAATAAATCAGATTTTAATTTACAAAACGGCAAACGGAAAAAGTAATTATTAAACACACAATAAAATTAAATAAAACATAGCAATAAAATAACAATCTCACAAAATTTATTGATCAACATGCTTTAGAAAGAACTAATTTGAAGAGTACATATACCAATAAGTTTTAATATATACACAGTCATGTTGAAGGTAAATTTTCAAAAAAAAAAAAACTTTTTATACATTATTTTCAATTATAATAAAGTTACTAATAACCTTTACAAATACTATTCATGCATTTTGATATTATTGAAACACTCAGTTTATCAAATTATTCATCACATGACAATCTTAACCTACTCAGTACTTTAATTTAAAATAATAATTTACCCTATATACACTATTACAGATCTATTTAATATATTTTTGCACACTAGATTGCAATAACAGGACCAGATTTTTAGACTAGTTTCTGTATTAGCTTTTATCAATAAGAGGCAAAGATTTGTAACAATTTATGATATATCACTCAACATATAATGTCCAAAGATTACTCAAGTTTACAAAAGGTAAATCTAACAAATGGAAATGAGGAAGGTAGTCCAAGAAAGTTGTGCAATACTTTTATTTTGGTATTTTCCATGAGTTCAAATGTTCCTAAAATTTTGTGTAAAATCGAGACTACTGAGTTATTAACTTAATTTTCAATATATATACTTATATAAGCAAATAAATTAGCTAGAATTTAAACCTTTGGAAGATCTGTCCAGTATATTGAATAGTATGAAAAAAATAAAGATGGCTTCCAGATCCAAATTCAATGCTTAACAGTGATGAAGGCTAATAGCAAAAAAAGTCTGAGAATTTAGAAGAAATACCATTATCTAGTGTCCATTAATTACTGAAGCTTGCAATAGATGGCACTGACTTACAACACTTAGTGCAAATAATTATCTTTATATTTCAAAAATAACTATTAGAATAAAAAAATAGTAAAGTATATGAATGAAGTCTCATTTAATATAAAAAAAGCTTTAATATTCAAAAGTTTTAATCTTTTTTATACACAATTTCTATTTACTCTTTTAAAAATTATATATTAAAAGCTCATTATTATCTTACATTAAAATAATTTCTATATCTATTTTTAAAACAGCAAACTTGTTATAAAATTAGTACAAAACCAACAAAAAAATCCATTCTACTTTTATAAATGAATCAAATTACACAGAGCTAAATAAATGTGACTTCAAACTTTTCAGATGAATGCTATTTAAAATAGTAAAAGATTTTTTTGATAAAAGATGAGCAGATTTTTTTTTCTGATTTTATTTGTTTCTGAAATTAAGAGACTGAAAACATTGAATATTGAAACAAACTAATTTTGTTTAAAAATTTTTTTGCATAAGGTAATGAATTATTACTTTATTTGGCATTTTGTAATTTATAAAAAATCTTAATAATTTGTCATGAATAATTGACTAGATCTGTTATAAATAAAGAACTTGGGTGAAATAGAAATATATTATTGATGTGGCAAATACCATACATATGAATTTTACACTGCATTTAATAGAGAATAAAATATATACCATCAGCACTATCACATAGTTAAGAATCATGTACTAAATACATTTTAGTGTCCCCCTCCCCATTCTATAAAATAAAATTTATAAATTAAGGGATATTTTCCCCCAGAACTTGTGCAAAAAAAACTTGAAAATATGGCTTTAGTCATTTAATATGTTCAGTAAGTACCTTATGTGTTTTCTTCATTTATTTCTATAAAATAAATCCAGAGAATCAAACACAGGCTAAAATAAAACAAACTAATGTTTAAAAATAATAATTTTTGAAACAATAATTACATATTATCTTAAAACCAAAATATTTTTTTTAAAAAATTTGAAATTTTTAATTTTTTCTTTTAACAGTTTTTATATTATTTTTAGCACAATCTTGTAAAATTTTTAGTAGCAATAGAAAATATCTGCAAATAGATAATTTTTTAAATACCTGTATTTTTATTATATTTTAAAAAACCTTCACCACCACACCTACACATGAAAACATTGCACTGCTGCCTTTGCCTTCTTGGGATTATACAGTTATTAAAAATATTATCTAAAGCCAGGATATGATTCTGTAAAAAGTTTTACTTCTGAACTCCATCCCACATAACAAGGATCAAGACAATACAGATTGTCTTCATTATACTTTCTGAACCAATATTCAATTCAACTTTAACCAACAAGCTAATAATTCATTAAAAGTAGTTCTTGTTTGTTTTAAAAATCAGTTGAAAATCTCTCATGTATGAACTTATTTATATTTCCTATTAATAAAATTATATTCCTTCAATAGTAAAATATTCATAGTATTACTTAATTTTTTATGTGGTGTTATTACACGATTAATAACTATAATTTATTATACATATAGTCCGATATTTTAAATTTTCATACTTACATTGTTTATTAATACAATTTTTATATTTTATTAGAACCACCAAACTATATCATTTTTAAATGACATAAATAATATAACTGTTATATCCCATTAACACCTTCTTGTTAAAAAGTTCTTTGTTTTAAATGTCCATTTGTTACTTTAAATTCAGAATCTCTCCAGCACAAAACTTATTTATGTTTTCTATTAATAAAAATAGTTTCATTTATTTTCATTCAATAAAAAATATTTATATTACTATTTTATTTAACACTTATTAATAACTAAGTCTTATTATATATATTATTGTATAGTTTGACAATTAGAGATTTAGCCAGGATTTATTTAAGAAAAAAAATAAAATGTTCATACTTAGATTATTTATTCATGCCTTGCACTTTATTTCATTTAGTCATATATTATGTTGGATAACTATAAAACAATCATTCTATTAGATACATTAGGGGGTGGCATTAAATAATATCATTAGCATAAAATTTGTTAAGAATTAAATATTTTGGGATGCAATATGTTTTACTAATTCTGTTTATCCTTAGATTTGGATCATAGTATGAATTATAGATCAATTTCAAGTTTTTATCTAAAGAACACATTCAAAAAAAAGCTGTTTAGTAAAATGTGTAAAAAGATAATATAACATAAAAAAAATAATATCATTATTAAAAAATAGGAAGCTCTTTAGTAAAATTTGTAAAAAGGTAATATGGGATAAAAAAGAGAAAAATTACATTATTAAAAATATTTTGCACAACACAGCATCTGAATTGATACTAAGACCACATATCCCAGAGTTGATCAATCTACCAGTATTCTAAAGGGAATGTGACATTTAAACATTTTAAAATATCATTGATAAATGCAATTTTATCAACAGCAGAATTACTGTACTTATGCAGCAATATTTTTAAAATAAGTTTTATTTTAACATAAATTAATAATAATAATGTTATTATTTTTTTTTTTGGTATAAATTAAGATATTTAAATTAAAATGATTGAGAAATCTAAACATTTTTATTTATATATAAATTTTAATTTTTGTATAAATTTTATTAATTATAGTGATAAAATGTCATCAACCTGCTCAGCTTTGTACAGTGGTATAGTATACAGGAAATATATTTTGAGGCTTAAGCAAGTGTCACAATAAGTTTAAGTAAAGAAATATTCCTATTATATGTAAATGAAAAATATTTATAATCAGAATGTGTTTCTAAGAATAAAGTGATTTGGAAATCTAAACTTTTACATATAAATTGTCATGACAAATGGCATTAGACTGTTAGTTTAGCATAATAATAAGACTATATATGTAATATATTTCAAGCTTGAGTCTCAAAATTGGGTAGTTGTCACAACTAAGTTTAAGTAAGTATTCCTCTCATATTTAAATTAAAAATATTTACATTTAGAATGTATTTCTAATAATGAGAGTAATTCAAAAATGTAAACATTTTTATTTACATATAAATTTTATTAATTATTTTGGTATCTCTGTGATGAAGCACCTGTGTGCACCACACAACCTGCACACCTGCATGTAGTGGCCTGTATATCAGCTTCCATAGTCTATAAAATGTTAATCTATTACTCGTGAATGAAGTTACTGAGATGAGTCTTGCATACTTTGTTAAATAATGTCTCAGAAAAAATACTGCCAGATATCTAAATGGGATATTGACATGATAGATGATGTTGCAGCATCATTTTCATTTCCATGTTTCACTGCATATGTTACATGAATTGAAATACTATTATCATAGAAAGTGACAATTAAACACAATGGTGAATAGATGGGACAAAAAGTTAAACTTCAAAAGTGAGTGCCTTCAAGATAGTAGCTAAGCTATAAATATTTATTGGTAAATTTCATGATAGATAGTTTTGGTAGATGCTGGAACATTTAAATGATACTGTTCTCTGCAAGGATTTATTTTATTACAGTTTTGAGTTGTCTTTCACAGACTCCATTCTGTTCAAGAGTTTTCACTGGCATCCAATCACATAAGGATTCTAGCATGTTTTGTTCTCCCATAATTAATTGCATAACTATCCTTTAGAAGCTTGGTTGATCTTTGAGTACTCAAATGGTAGGTTAAACACAACAGTTTCATTCAGCAACTATATTTTAGTTTATTTTGCTTGTCTGAGACAAGTTCAAGAACCTTAGCTCTGTGTTCATAATTGTCTCAATAAGCAATGATAATGATAAGTGTCATTTTTGAAATATAAAACAGTTTAGTAGTTTTTGTATTGATATTCTGATTAATCACATGATAACAACTAATCTCTTTACATTAGACATTTTTTTGTCATAAACTTTCAAAATTGACAATTATTTTACTAATATTTTAGCACTATACATATATATAATAATAAAACTTTGATTATATATTTGCTTTTTTGAAATATATGATAGCCAAGATATAAGGTTATTATATAGATGATTCTAGTATTTTATGAAATACACACACACATACTCTTGGAGTAGAGGATGAATATAGACGGAAAATCCTAAGTACAAATCCCTTTATTTACTGTAGTAAACACTCAAAATAATGAATAAATATGTTAAATAAGTAACATTATCAATATTACGTTCAATCATCATAAGCTAACTGCAAATGAAGTTTATTCTACTATTTTCAATAAATATATTCTTTTTTCCATAAGACTTTATCTATTTCATCCGTCTATCTATTATTAATGTCATTCTAGGTCAACTAAAATCTTTTGGGAATACAGTTTAATTACCCTCTAATAATTGTTCTTCCCAGTTCTATTTCAGACCCTTAATTCTTTTTTATTGCCAGTGATACTTGTTTGTTCTCTAACTTATACATTTTACTTTCGATCTTTCCTCATTAAACTCAGCATACATGTTTCAATCCATTGTGAAAAAAGAGAAATAAAATTTACACAGATTAATAGTCATATGGACATGCACACACACACACTTATAGACATATAACAGCTATAACTCAGATTACATGTAACGGAAACGGAATTAATTGTAGCTTCCAGTTACAAAACTCATTAGAAACTACACTGCCGTTATAAATACATGTAACTGGATAACATTTCATTTATATATATATATTCAAATATAAGTATATTGTCTATACTAAATGTAATGTAATTAGAAGGGACTCGAGCTCAAAATTTGAATCTCTATACAGCTATGCACTAAAACTTATACAACCAATACACATGACCACATACATGTAAAAAGATAAATTATCTTCAATATATGTGTTTCATGCTGATCAGTTGGTGCCAGATCACCATCTTCTACACATATATACAATCAGGGCTCAGATTATATTAAGAGTGCAAATCTTCAAACTTTAATGGACAGGCTTCAATCTTCTCCACTCTCAAACTCTTCAGCCATCCACATCATTGAAAATCTGATAATGAAACACTCAAAGCCCTTCATTCAATAATATGGATGGCTGAAAAGTTGGGAGGTGGAAAAGATTGAAGCTTGTCCATTTTAAAGTTTGAAGATTTGCTATCTTAATATAAACTGAGCACTAATTGTACATATGTGTGGGAAATGGTGATGTATTGAAGATTATCTTTTTCATAAGTATGTGGTCATGTGTATCAGTTGCATAAGATGGAGTGATTGCTGTAGGGAAATCAATGTCTGAGTTCAAGTCCCTTCTAATATATATATATATAATGCAAGTATATTGTCTATACTGAACTTATTGTAATATGTAATTTTGTAAGGTATTTCAGCACAGACTTTCCAGCTCCCTACAGATATTCACTTTATATTATACAACTGATACACATGACCACATATATGTGGACCTATGTATCAGTTGTCTAAGATGAAATGGATAGCTGTAGAGTGGTTGCAAGTCAAATTCCCCCCTATATACACACATATACATATATGTATATTATGACATTATTTTATATAGCACTATGTTTTTATACTGTAATAGTCATATTAGTGATTAAGTCAATGCACAGAGTATTCATTTATAATTTATCTTTAATTCGCATGTGCATTGGCTTAATCGCTAATATCACTATTATGTAAGTATATTGTAACATTTGAAAAGATGATAAGCAAAATCAAAATATAATATAAGACTAGACTCAGAGGGTTTCAAATGCCATATGACACAATAATAAGAGAAATAATAAAAGTAAATAGTAATAGATAAACATTATTAAGATAAAGGCAATACATTAGCAAATTAAGAGGAAGAGACTTCTCATACTCATTCTTTTAAAATATAATGGCTCAATGTTTAAAGCATATGTTACTAAAGGGTTAGTTACTTTAAAATTCTCTATGCACAACACATCTTCCAATTATAATACCTCTTACAACCATAATGAGTATCTTATTGGCATGATCAGATTTACGATTAAATTTTTTTTTTATCAATTAGAAGCATGTTTTCTCGTGTCTTTTTCACATTGACTTCTTCTTTAAAATAATTCGGTTCTTAAATGAAATAACCTTCTTTTATAATTTTATGTAAAATGGATATTTCAGGGTTCATATTATTAATATTTTAATAATTATAAATTTTATTCTTCTCCTTTAATTTATAAAAATTATTTAATAAAAAATGAGATTCTAGTAAACAAAGCAGTGAGATATATTCTTACTCTTAAAATAATATCTCCCTAAAATTGCAATAATAATTTTTAAAACTTAAGCTAAACATGAGAACTCTTAATTTAAAATAAGAGCAATATACTAGGATAAGCATTCGGATATAATGAGGTAATAGGGGACTTTATGCTCACTCAAAATATAACACTAATAAGTGCTCTTTTAAATATTTTCTTAATTCAAATCAAGTAATTCTACTATTTGAACTTATAATGAACAAACAGAATAATCTTCTAGAATAAAACAAAGTAATCTTCTAAAATGAAAATGTAATCTTTTAATAAAAGAAATTGACTAATGTGATCTTTAATAATGAATAATAACTATAATTATTTTTTAATAAATAAAATAATATTTTTTTAGATGTCTCTCTCATATCGAATTGTATATATTCATGTATTCTAAGCACATAAAAGTAATTTATAATAAGCTTAATGATATTTTGGTTTCTGAAGGTATGCAGATGGTGAGAAACAGTCAAGAAAATAAGTTAACAATAAAAATAACACTTATTTTGATTAAAACATTTAACAACAATCTTGCTATTTTACAATTATTATCAAGATGAATTCTTCCGATATACTAAAAAAAATTTAATATGGAAAAGAATTATAATTTATAGATTAAAATGAATAAATAGAAAATAAATAAAATGGAAATGAAACCTTCTACAATATTGATATTTAAATAAGTTCTCTAATTTTTGCAAAACAATCATTCTATTATAATGTTCCTAATGAATGCATTTAATACCTTTATAAAATATAACTTATCAATACATGTGATGAGATGAATTCTGAAGAAGATGTATATTCTTAACTGAAGTCTCATATATAGTCTTAAAATTTTAATATTAAATACTTTTCAGCTTTACATCTTGAAAATAATGGCAAAGCATGGTTATGTGACCTAGACCTTGAAATGAACAACCTACACTCAGATATACTAAGAGTGTGACTGAAGGTAAGAGTGGAATTCCTCTACCTACAAAAATATCAATTTTCAAGATAAAGTCATGGTAGTAAACTATTTATGGCTTTATACAATAATATATCACAAATAAAACCTACATTAGGGGTGATAAGGCAAAATAAATGATGGCATGAAAGCAAGGGGAAAGCACCTATATCTGAGAGCAATAAATGAATTAGAACCTCATCACTAGTTATAAAGTTAATGAGAATATCCCATCAAAAAAGAACAACATTAATAAAGGGATTTGCCTTAATAAAGCATTATGTACTTGAATATAAGATAAAGAACAATATAATTCATTGAAAAAATATCACAATATAAAAAAGATACTAATGCCACAATCTCTTTAAAATACACTGGCAACAAAAACATCAATGAGTGAAAATCTAATGCTACAATCTCTTTAAAATATAAGAACAAGATAAAATATGCTCAATACAAAAGAGAGACTAAATAGCAACAACTAACTATTATATAAAACCAATAAATTAATAATTAGTGCTAAATATAACTTAATACAAAATATTGCATAAATAAACAAGAAAAATATACATCAGTTTCTACATTTATCAGCATTTGCATATAAATTCAAGACAAATGACTTCACAATTTAAAATATAGCATTAAAGACTATCAATATTCTGAGAATTTTTGACAATATATTTCATAAGTGAATTATTAAAAAATATATACCAAATAAAATGCATAAAATAATAATAATGGCATTTTAAAATATCATGAATATTAAACTTAATAACTATACCCTTTTACCAAAAATAAAATAAAATAAAAAGAATGTTCTTTATCTTGGTTCCCACCATTTGACAAGATACAGTTATTGAAAACAGACTTTTTGAAATATCTTGCAAATTTCCAGCTTATTGTAATATAGCATATTTAACATATGTGCACAATATTTTATAGAAGATTTAGCAAAGATATTTAAAGATGCTAGCAAAAATACATATTTGATGAAACACATTTTATAAATAAAGCATGAATAATGATGTATATTTAATATTTCAGTACAGTATCATATTAACTTCTTATATCTTTCAAAAGCTCATCTATTACAAAGAAGAAACAAGGAGCAATCTTTTCAAAAGTCACATTTATATATTGGAGCAGAATTCTAATAACAACAATAAAAAAAGAGATGTTTGAAACACACAAAGAATAATAGGTTCATAAATAAACTTTTATTCTTATAATTCAGGAGCACTCATTTATATTTTATTCCAGTTAGTAAAAGCAGTAATTTTGGATATAATAAATTGAAAGAAATTATTTTCCAATAGTATCTCAGGAATATCATATATACAAGTACACATAATATTAACAAACTTCCATAAAACAGTACAACTTAAAAAATCTAACTTCAGTGCACTAGGAAAATTTATTACCTTGTTTTAGCTTGAAGTAGATATAATAAAGATATTCAATGAGTAAATCAATTTCACATTGCTGCTAATAATAATAATTGTCATTTTAAAGACAATAGCTTTTTAAAAAAATTGACTTTTAAATAAATTAACGTTATTCTTTAAATAAATATTTCATAATAATCACAGTAATGCATGTTATATAAATTATCATTCATGCATAATGCATTTTTTTAAAAATATATATGTCCAAATAATATAAGTTTTTTCAAGAAAACTACCACATTTGAAAAGCTTGAAATAAATTAATTATTCCTTATCAATACATGTATAAATTCAGGTAAGACATTTATAAAATATTTCATAATTATGAAACAGGTTATGATATTTAGATTAAAAGTCTTTAATTTAAAATGAATTAATTCCAAAGAAAACCTTTCTTTTAATACATGAAAATTTTTACAAAATATTCTTCAAATAAAAGTTGCTTAAAGAATAGTTATAATAATGTATAGACTAACATTTTCAATGCTTTCACCATATCTTATTATAATTAAATATTCATAGATTTATTAAAATTTATAATGATAATTAGTGTAATTTTATTAACATTGATCCATGATTAACCATGCTTTATATAAAAACATTTAATATTTTATGATTCATTTAAATATAAATAATGATTGACTGCAATAATTTCCACAGCTTGAAAGCAAAGCTTTAAGTTAATTATAAATTAATGTACTATGGCTTTTAATATAGAGAATAGCTGTTTTGATCTCTATTGTTTTAATGAGATTGGTAGTTTATTTTGACTGAAATATATACACATGAAAATGAGGGTTACTGTCCACCAACAATTGTTAATATTCAAAGTGTACTTGGCACTACAGATAATTCTATTTACATTTTCATTATGTCCTTCAATTTATCTTAAGGCACACCAATACTTATACCCATAATCTATGATTACCATATAGATGCTTGAATAATCCATCTGGTCATAAGGGATTATAGATGCTTTTATCATTTATCTGATTGTAAGAGATTAATATTTTAAAATCTTAAGCTTCATTTTAAAACAAAAAATTGAGAGTAAAAGCAATAGTTAAATATTAGTTAAGGAATAATAAGTATTTATAAAAAATACTAATACTTATCTAATTCAAAAGCTATTCACTATATAACACTGACTTAAAAGAATAAACAATATTTTTGGGGTGTGCAGACATTTTCAAGGCAATTACTAGTTGTAATTTTCTCCAAGTGTCATGGATTAGTACCCATATATTACAATATAACAACAAAACAACAACAATAATAATATAAATCTGCTATTAACTATTTCATAAAAGTTACTATGACTGTTGATCATTCATTTCGAATTAAAAAAATTTAATTTTAAAATTTTAGAAAAACCAAATGAACTATATATTTGCCAATACCATCTTTCTTGGTGGTTTGATTTCCTTTCTAATATAATGTATGACATGTTAAAATTGGTGAAAATTTCAATTTTTTTACTAATATTTCTAGTAATAAGTCCATTTAATTTTTTTCCTGCTTGATTTATTAGACAGTATGGAGAAAACAAAGGCTTAAATCTTTTAATGGCAAAATGTAACTACAAAATGGATCCAACATGTTTTGAAGATTTTGCAATTTCAAGGTCTTCATCCTGAAAATAAATGTTACACTGTATATTATATATAAGTATTAATTTTAGATTTTTTTTTATTATTTTAGGTTTTTCTTTGTACTAATGTATTTGTATAATATATAAATTATATTTGTAAATTAGGCAATTATGTACAATGTAATTTTTGGGCTCTAATCCAAGTTTGAGGCAACTTTATATTTTATAGACATAATAACTCACAGAAGGTTTAATAATTTATTACCATCTCTGTATGTATATTACTGTGTAATATCATGCCTGTTTGTACAACAAATAATGATTTTGACTGCATATATAAAATTAGACTATTATAGAGTAGTGCAATATAAATTTTAAGACTGATTATCAGATGCATAGAAAGGTTGCAGTTGCTAAAGCAATCACAAAATTTACTGGGCATAGTATCATATGACAATATAAACTTTTAAAACCATTAAAAAGAGGTTTCACATGGTGAATGTGTAATGATAGCCACAATGTTTATGTATACTACATAGAATTATATGCACGCAAAGAATCAAATCCAGATTCTTGTCTATACCTTGATACTCATGCTGTGGAGCCTGTAGTTTTGCCACATCTTGCATCACATTATTTTTAAGTCTCCAGTTAGCAAATGAGGTACATGCCAATAAATTATATTTCTGTGGAACAATAAATTTAATAAGATAGCATCACTGGTGTGCACAAAAATATATAATGAAGAGAGGATATTCATTTTATTATTAATACATACAGTGGCCTTCAATTTCTAGTTTGAGATAGACAAAAAGGCAATTGCTATGACTATAAATACATATCCGTCTTCTGGAAATGATTTATTTTGTATATTTTATTAGGAAGAATCTTTTCTCTTATACATGCCTTGACATGTTTTAATTCTGGGATATAAAAAAAAAATATGATAATTGAAATGGATCTTTTTTTGTAGTTCTGAAGCTATGGATTAACTCAAGTAAGAAGTATTATATATGGTTTGAATGAGAATTTTGTGGGAATATAAAGAAATTATCAATGCAGATGTAATTTTAAAGGTTAGTTAATCATAAATTAGAAATTATAAACCAACAGTAAAGTAACAATTTTTTTGAATATTGAAATTTCCTTTTTCCCCCTTACTTTTTTAATGGTAATAACTACTTTTCTTAGTTTTATTTTTTACCATAGTTTTTCTATTTTCTGTCAATGTAAAGCTTTTTTCTCTAACATTATTAAAACTGAAGTTATTGTGAAAATTAGTCACAAATCACTTTTTTAAAAATTCAATATGAAGATAAATATTCTAAAATAGTTATTATACATTATATTATAACATGAAGCACAGAATAGATTCAAGCCCTCATATAATCATGGTCAGTAGTGGTTGGTGTATATATGAATGCACTCTAAGCTTAAGTGATTCATTTAAGTTTTCAGAACTCTTACTAATGGGTGAATGCACAGAGATTTATAATAGTTATGAAAACAGCACATGATTAAAGGCTAATTTCCTTCTGCACAATAATAATAATAATAATAATAATAATAATAATAATAATAATAATAATAACAACAACAATAATAATAATAACAACAACAACAACAATAATAATAATAATAATAATAATAATAATAATAATAATAATAATAATAATAATAATAATAATAATAATAATAATAATAATAATAATAATAATAATAATAATAATAATAATAATAATAATAATAATAATAATAATAATAATAATAATAATAATAATAATACATTCAAATATCAGCCTTAATAATAATAATAATAATTCTAAGAGGTCTTTTGCCTGACAGCATGACAGTTCTGTGTGAAACTTGTATATCTTTAATTGTGGAAATGATTTCATTTTTGTTTTTGAATGAATTAAATAATGAATTTCTGTTTTCTAGAAATGTTTCTTTTATATATATTTCTTAAGACAATAAAGCCAATAACTCAAGGCTTTAATAGGTTTATAAATGTAAATGATAACAATCAACATTTAAGCTATCAACAATCTCAATCTGTTGTCAAGGCAACTTTATTTAACTAAGCTATCAACAATCTCAACCTGTTGTCAAGGCATGTTTAACAATGTTGTTAAAGGAAGTTGCCTTAATACATGTTGAGATTGTTGACAGCTTAAGGGTTGATTGTTATATATATATATTTATTTATAAAAAATTTCTTATGTTTTGTTATCACACACCACACAAAATAATGTAATTGTTGCAACTTTACATTTAATAAGAAGTTTAATAAAATATAATTGTTGACTGATTAATTATGCTTAAAAAATTTAATTTTTCTTTGCATAATTCACTTTTTAATGAAATTTTTTTTATCAAACTTAAATACATCATTTTAAATTGTCTTTTGAATTTTTTCTTTTATAGAAGTGAGAGACACACTTGCATAACAATATATATATATGTAATGGTCAGTTATGTATATACCATTACATATATATATATATATATATGTAATGGTCAGAAATGTATAGTCAGCTAAACCAATCCTAGGAATCAAGTAGTGACCACTAACTTGCATGTCTGCGTGTAATATTGATATAAACATTATCACAACAGTACAAAGTTGAAATTCACTATCTATGTCTCCAGGACCATTTCCACATGACCAACACACCTAATGTTAGCATACATGCCATTTTTATTATATTCAGGGAGATAGAAGAAACTCTTAAAACTATAGTAAATAATTGTTTAATTGCATTTTGCATTCACCTATGTAAAAAAAAAAAAAACTGTTTTTTTACTAGGTATTAAAATGGCATAGCTTTCCTTTCTTTATGCTTGTTTCAAACATTGCATTCATTTTTTAAAATATGATAAAATACTAATTTTTCACAATAAACTACTTAAATATGTGCACCCGTCACACTAAAAACACATTCATTATTTCTCATTGCACTTTTGCATTGCACAGTGAATGCATTGAAGCTTATGAATTTATAACCATAGTATGCATCATTGTGCATTTTAAATGAAGACACATATATTATGTAATACATTCATTGGCTAGCCTAGCCTTGATTGTGAAGAACTAATTTTTACTTTTAATAGCTGTATATGAATGAAAAATGTCCTGGCAGTTCACCAACAAATCACAATCAACATTTTAACTTCTGTGTTTTAGATAAACAAAATTTCTTATCTTTTGAATAAACAAAATATTTATTTTATTGTAGATAATATTTAAAAAACAATAACTTTAGCATTAATTACGTTTTAATTGAATAGAAATATTTTATTATTATTGATATTATTTCTTTACATAGCATCCGTTGAATTTATTTTTTTCTAAAATATCTCCACACACAATTTTGTAAATTAAAAATTATATTTGAGCATAAATTATTTTACTTGTCACAATATGTAATGATTTTCATAGCTGGAATCAATTTACAAGTTTGAAACATAGGATTTGTTAATACCTATACAAATAATCGTTGATTATATTTTAGATAGATAATAAATACAGTGGTTAAAGACAATTAATCTGACAAATCTAATTTTGATTGAAACGATTTCATATTTTTTATGAATAGTGAATTACAAAGAATCTTATGAGTAATCATTATTCATGAAACACTTTTATCTATTTAAAATTATTGTATTGGTTACTATTATTACTGATAATACTATTATTACTATTATTCTTTTCTTTCCATATATAAGCATACATACCTAGGTAAAAAGTAAGCCACCTCTAAATATTTTACTTCGGCAAAAAGATCTTTCCGATAGTTCACAATATAGAAAAAAAAAAAAAAACATTAAAGAGAAAATATTATTAAACTTGTCAATGAACAAGTATTCATACTTTTAACAGCTTCTTATCCTTGTTTACATACAGATGCATATATAAATCGAATGTACATAATTTTAAATTGAAAATAATATAATTAATTATTCATAAATCTGTATTTATATGAATTTAAAAAAAATGAGGAAGTATGGAAGTTGTTTAATATGTCAATAAAATTTAACTAATCCAGTTTTCGATTATATTAACGTAATGTCATAATTGATAAATATTGTTACCAGTAAAGTTATTGGCTGATTGTTTAAATTTGATTCATAATAGTGTACCGGTAAAAATCACCATGCTTAATCACACACAGTAATCCGAATTCAAACCCAGTCCACGTCTAGGAATAAATTCCAAAATGCAAACTAAATTCAAACCCAAAACCCCGGCATGACCCACCGATGACAATATTACCGGTACGGGGTTTCCCCTTTACTAGCTCATCGAAAAACACAGACTAAATTACCTACCATCAGCTATTTCATAGATCCCTTATAGTCGGGA
>JAQFVV010000799.1:0-63322 GCA_028023455.1 Epiperipatus broadwayi | reverse complement strand
TACCGAGATACATCAGGAAGGAGTGTGCTTTCTTCGGAGTTACACATAATTTTGGGAGAAATATAAATTGATAAAATATTTGTTTAAATATTTAATAAAAATAAAAGGTCTTGTAGGGTAAAATAAGAATAAAAAGAATTTTTTTTCTCATAGAAGGGTTTATCGTTAAAAGCATAAATTAGACAGTTTTATAAGATATAATTTTGAATCATATTTAAATAAAACCTAAAGAATTAAAACTTGATTTAACTAAAAATTTGATTTAATTGAAATTTGATTTAAGATTGCTTTTAAAAAAAAGAAAAAAAAGCAAGGTGGAGTTCGTTTTGTCTTATAATAAATATATATATATATAATCAAAGGAATGTAGTGAAGAATGGGAGCTAATGACAAACATGAGAAATTTCCATTAAACGGCTAGTTAGTGAAATAACTCTAACAAAGAAATTGAAATTTGCAATCATCTAAAGAATGACCAATGAAACTGTGTAGAGAGTCGAAAGAAAAGAAATAATTGTCCAATAGCAGAAATTCAGAATGTAGATTGAATCCGCAAAATAAGGACCGTAAAATATAAAAGGGGCGAATTTTCTATTGTATTATTAGAGTATTGAATTATTAGATTGAATTTGATATTGTGATTAAAATTTGATTCTGATTTATTCTTAATTTCATAGTCATATTATTAATATACGTCTAAAGTTAAATAAAACATAATGCTGCATTGTTAAACCCATCGTGTGAACAGCCGGCCGAATCCTTCCCTGCAATACCAACAGCAGACAGTTCGAATGTCGATCATGGTCGCGTAAAACAAGAAGGAAACGGAGTGTCCACGGTGAAGCCCACAGGATCCCAACGACATCGGGAAAAGGATCACAAAGAGTTAGCGCTAACTGACTGAAGAAAACACTATCAGAAGCTACGCTCGGAACCTTGCATAAAAAAGAAAGCTAGGTAATATTTATTTCATTTTTTGTTCACTAATTAAAAGCCGTAATAATATGTGGAATAATAAACTCTGAACTTTATGTTACGAACAATAATTATTAATTGTCTTTAGCTCCATTACCCAGGGATTTTATTATGATTTCAAATATATTTGTGTGCGTATAATTACTTTTTAAATGTATGTATAATATGATATTTTGGTTGTATTAAATATTATCTAAACTTGAACAAAAGTGTAATTAATTATATTATAAGACCAAACAAAGTGAAATAGCGTAAATGGAGACTTAATGGGTTAATGATTACTTAAATTAAATAAAAAAAAAAGGAAAGCGAGAAAATTAGCGCAGAGAAAGATTCCTAAATTGATTTTTTAGGTAGGCGGAGTATATATTTTATTGATTATTGTAGCTGAGCTAGCGGGAGCGGGTACTAGATCGTATTGGTCAAGCAGACTTGTCGACAAAGGTCGGCTGGCGCCCATTGGATTTTTTCCTTTAAATAAATAAAAAGTTTGATTGGCTAATGTGTAATCTAGTAAACGAGTATTAATGTTATTGGCAAATGTTTGCAAATGATATTGACCACTCTACCCGAGGTACCAACAGCCCCGTGATAGGATTTTGTGTAAGAGAGAGGTACAAAGTTCTGATCGAGTCGTTATTATAAACATTAAATATTTTATTGATTTTATATAAATGATGTTTATAAAAATTTACAAGACGACGCAAAAGAGGCTTAGGTAGAAATGGCATGTCAATGTGGAATGAAACTAAACGTTTTGAATGGCAGGACTGACATGAGTCATGACTGGACGTTTTAAGCGGTGTGGCCAGAGTCGTGTATGAGTGACAGAAGTGATAGCTAGTAAAAAGAAGCGGGAGGGAGCATGATAGTAGGATTAGAAAATGGTATAAGCAGCGCAACTGTAAAGGTGATTTTGCAATTATATAAAACGTGGAAGCATAGGGACACTCTGGGGAATTTTAGCATAAGAAAAAAAAAAGGGAACTGGGAAGGTTAGGTTTTGGTTGTACGTACGTAAGTTTATTATTATTATTAAAAAGAAAAAAATGGACAAAAGTGGAAACGACGGGAGGGCAACGCCAGAAGTAAGCCCGATATTTTTTAAAAATCCGCAAATAGTGGAAGAAAGTGCATTCCAAATTTTGATGAACATGATGAAAGAGATACGTAAAGACATCAAACAAAATCAACAAGAAATGAAGCAGGAAATTAATGAACTTAGGACAGAGATGAGAGAAATGAAACAGGAATTGACAGCAAGAATGGACGCATACGAGGAAGTGATAGGAGTAATGAAAAAGGGTGTAGAAGAAGAAAGGTACGAAATATTAGAATTAAAAGAAAATATAGAAGTGAGGGAAGAGTCAAGCAGTATAGGGAAAAGCCAGCTAGAAGAGAGAATAGTACGCATGGAAGAGATATGTCAAGACTTAATAAGTAGCCAGGAAACGGCGCGATAGGAATTAGGGAACTTAGAGAATGAAATAGAGACCACCAAGAATATAAAAACTAAAGTAAAGGAGATATGTAAAGACGTAGTGGGAGACACAGGGCAGAAAATAAGACAGGTAGAACAGAAGTATGAGGAGTTTAAGATTGAGAATAGACACAGTGAACAGACGAGTAGATTTATGGAGAAGCAGTTTACCATTTTGGTATTCAAAGCGGAGGTAGGAGAAAACCCGCTGAAACATTTAGAAAGCCTGAGTAATATGTTCCATAGTAAAAGTTTACCGGAAGAGGACAGGGTTGCGGTGGCCAGTAGTTACCTCCAAGAGACGGCATGTGATTGGTGGCACACCTTGGACGAGAAACCACAGACATTCGGAGAATACAGACAGGCTATGTTAAGGGCATTTTGGAATGAAGCTAGGCAAGACGGAATCTTGTATAAAATATCCCATGAGAGATATTCAAGTGCGCGGGGAGAGACGTATGCGAAATTCTTTTACCGACAAGTGTCAAAACTTAAGGCATTGACGGCATTCCCTATGTCAGATGGTCAGATAATCGGAACACTACGCAATAATATGCCGCCAAACATACAACAGGTAATGTTAAATAAAGACGGACAGTCAGTGGAGGAAATGGCGGAATTTCTAACACAGATTGATTATGGCAATCTAGCTAGGGAACCTCCAGATCGATATAGGAGATGGGATGGGTACAACGACCCACATGGCAAAAAGGGAGAACCACCTGATCGAGCGTAAATAAAAAAAAAATGAATAAATGGGTATAATGGGACCGAAAACTTAACAAGTAACACGGACACACGAGAATAAGAAAGGACGAACTTCCATCAAAATAAATCGAGGGGAATGTATAGTAAGAATAAAGTTAAACATTGAAACTAAAACATTCAGAGTGATATTTTAGTTTCAAAAGGGGGGCCGGAGAAATGTACCGAGATACATCAGGAAGGAGTGTGCTTTCTTCGGAGTTACACATAATTTTGGGAGAAATATAAATTGATAAAATATTTGTTTAAATATTTAATAAAAATAAAAGGTCTTGTAGGGTAAAATAAGAATAAAAAGAATTTTTTTTTTCTCATAGAAGGGTTTATCGTTAAAAGCATAAATTAGACAGTTTTATAAGATATAATTTTGAATCATATTTAAATAAAACCTAAAGAATTAAAACTTGATTTAACTAAAAATTTGATTTAAGATTGCTTTTAAAAAAAAGAAAAAAAAAAGCAAGGTGGAGTTCGTTTTGTCTTATATAAAATATATATATATATATATATATAATCAAAGGAATGTAGTGAACAATGGGAGCTAATGACAAACATGAGAAATTTCCATTAAACGGCTAGTTAGTGAAATAACTCTAACAAAGAAATTGAAATTTGCAATCATCTAAAGAATGACCAATGAAACTGTGTAGAGAGTCGAAAGAAAAGAAATAATTGTCCAATAGCAGAAATTCAGAATGTAGATTGAATCTGCAAGATAAGGACCGTAAAATATAAAAGGGGCAAATTTTCTATTGTATTATTAGAGTATTGAATTATTAGATTGAATTTGATATTGTGATTAAAATTTGATTCTGATTTATTCTTAATTTCATAGTCATATTATTAATATACGTCTAAAGTTAAATAAAACATAATGCTGTATTGTTAAACCCATCGTGTGAACAGCCGGCCGAATCCTTCCCTGCAATACCAACAGCAGACAGTTCGAATGTCAATCATGGTTGCATAAAACAAGAAGGAAACGGAGTGTCCACGGTGAAGCCCACAGGATCCCAACGACATCGGGAAAAGGATCGCAAAGAGTTAGCGCTAACTGACCGAAGGAAACACTATCAGAAGCTACGCTCGGAACCTTGCATAAAGGAGAAAGCTAGGTAATATTTATTTCATTTTTTGTTCACTAATTAAAAGCCGTAATAATATGTGGAATAATAAACTCTGAACTTTATGTTACGAACAATAATTACTAATTGTCTTTAGCTTCATTACCCAGGGATTTTATTATGATTTCAAATATATTTGTGTGCGTATAATTACTTTTTAAATGTATGTATAATATGATATTTTGGTTGTATTAAATATTATCTAAACTTGAACAAAAGTGTAATTAATTATATTATAAGACCAAACGAAGTGAAATAGCGTAAATGGAGACTTAATGGGTTAGTGATTACTTAAATTAAATAAAAAAAAAAGGAAAGTGAGAAAATTAGTGCAGAGAAAGATTCGTAAATTGATTTTTTAGGTAGGCGGAGTATATATTTTATTGATTATTGTAGCTGAGCTAGCGGGAGCGGGTACTAGATCGTATTGGTCAAGCAGACTTGTCGACAAAGGTCGGCTGGCGCCTATTGGATTTTTTCCTTTAAATAAATAAAAAGTTTGATTGGCTAATGTGTAATCTAGTAAACGAGTATTAATGTTATTGGCAAATGTTTGCAAATGATATTGACTACTCTACCCAAGGTACCGACAGTCCCGTGATAGGATTTTGTGTAAGAGAGAGGTGCAAAGTTCTGATCGAGTCGTTATTATAAACATTAAATATTTTATTGATTTTATATAAATGATGTTTATAAAAATTTACAAGACGACGCAAAAGAGGCTTAGGTAGAATATCTATAAGATTAAAAAACAAAACTATTCAGCATTTAAAATACCTACTAAACAGCAGAGTTTATGAGTCTGAAGTATTGCTTACAAAAGCAATTCAGACAAAATTTATCATGACAAAAAATTCTTTAGTTTTGCATATACAATGTTTTTTTTTATAAAACAATAAACCCTAATATTGAAAAATAGATGCAGAATATTTTGTTTTGAATCATTTAAATATCTAACTGCTGGGAAAAAAACCTTTCAAACAATATGTGCAAAAAAAAAATGTCAAAGAAAATATTTACCAGCCTAGTTAGTATTAACACAATCTTTTTGTTTCGAAAAAAGAAATTTAATTTAAATCTAAAGATTAATAAATTTATATATAAGTAATAATTTTTATAGTAAATATATTGTAAAATAATTGTAATTTAATGTTTTTATTATTATTTACATTTATTGTTTATAGGATATTGTTTAGTTAAATATTACAATTCAGTCATTAAAGTTATCATTATTATGTATTTAGTTTGTGTTCACTGTACAACTTGAAGTTAAGTCTGTGCAAAACAATGCTTATTTTTGAAAGTGGATTTTATTACAAAAAACATTTATATATACTATGTAAGGTCAATATTATAAGCCAAAAAGTTGCTTTAGAAAACTGGCCATATATTTGAACCATCTAACCCAAAAATAGTGTGCATAGAGAAAAATGACAGCAAGAGAAAAATTAAAGAGATATATTTCATTACTGGTAATAAAAACTCCATCAATAGACATGACACCTGCTTTGATATCTCCAAATGCTGGGCTATGTAAATAATTTGCATGTATTTTGCATATTGTCATTAACATTCTGTTCTGCACTACTTATTATTATTGCTATGAATATGAGTCAACTCGTCTGGAAGGCTCTAAGCTGCTGATTATTTTATAGGCTTATAATTGTACTCTTTATAGCTTCTCTCTCCTGCACTTCACATGCTCCTAATTTTATTTTAATCTATTATTTTTATATTTGGAATCTGTCAATTTGTATAATAATATCATTATTAGCAATTTAATGAAATGTGACAGATTTATAAGTATCATTAAGAGAAGGTTTAGTATTTGAAATAGTTAAGTGCATTTGTGTCTTAACGCCATCAAGAATGATGTGTACAATCATGGTTAAACTAAAAACCTATGATTGAAAGGCAAGAGGAACCAGACTCCTAATGTTTTCAATAATCAATAATGAATGAACAGATGAAACAAAACAATGACAGCAGTTTGGGACTTCATTCATTTAATTCATTTTTCTCACACTATTATTATCAGCATTATTTTTTTAACTTACTAAGTACTTATATATGAAGGAAAAAAATAATTTAATATTATTAACTCGCAATTTACTTTGTTTGACTTTCATTTTTCAAAATATCATTTATCAAATTTAAAGGTAGCTATAATTTTAAAACTACAAACGCACATTTGTAGTAATAATGCTTATTTGAAAAGTAAAGTAATTTTAATTAATCAAAGTTTTACACGGCTTTCTGACATGATTGATTCTGCACGATGTGTATTTTTTCACCCAGAGGTAAATATGCTTGAGGTTGTAGTGTTTTATAAGTGAATTATTTGTAAAGCTTTTGTAACCTCAACTTATTTGTCATAATTGATTTAAACATCAAACAACATTATAAATGTTAATGTTTTGAACTTTAAAAGCTTGAGCTAATTATTACTCATTACATAATTGTGCAATTAATTTTGATATAAAATAGAATTAGCTATTTATTTTAATAAATGCTGTTGAAAATGAATTTATATATACATGTGCGCATATAAAATGTTACGATCAAAATATTTGAAATAATATTTAAAATCTGTGCAATATATTAAAGAAAATCAAATGCTGACATATTTTCATGATAAACAGCTTCATTGTCAATCTTATCTTTTACCTCTCGTAATTATATGATTTAAATTTTGACTTTTTTACATCAGTTTTTTTTAATATGTTATTTTAAAATATATATAGTATGTAAGATATATTTTATCAAATAATATATGATAATATACTAATTTTTCTGCAATTATTATAGTTATTTGCATATATGGTAAATAACAATAAAACTGTTTTTAAGCAGACCTTTTTATTATTCATAAACTTTCCTATTGATGACTGATGAGGATTAGGTGTGTGTATATATATATATGAGAAAAGCCACAATAGATTAAATTTTCTTAATACTTTATGCCTGTATGACATATGTAAATAAATGAGAAACTATTTTACTAGTATGATCTTTACTGATCTTTTTTAATCTGTGCAGTTTGCAAATCTATTTTAATTTACAATACAAACTGATATGCATATACAGTGTGTGCGTATATTTATACATATATATAAACATTTAAATAAATGGCTAATAGGCTTATGAACATTTTAGAGAAAACTGGAAAAAAATGGAGAAATGACTTATCACATTATACTAATTAAATCACTGTTTTGAGGAATAGTGGAAATTGTAAATATTTTGTAAATTGATTCAAAAATGCAGTTTTTGTTGGATCGATTTTTCTTCAACTAACAGTATGTATTTAGACTTTCATCAATTCAAAATCTTTGATTTCATGAATTTTTGCGGAATTTTTCATATTTTGATAATAATTCTCCCATCCTCCTTTACACACACACATATTAAATCAAATTGTTGAAAATTAAAATAAACATTAACTTTATTATATAAATACTTTTATATACTATATAAAATTTATTTTTATAAATAATATATTTTAAAATACAAAATAAGATTATATTTATATCACTTACATTTTTTATATAGGAGTATTTAAGATAATAAATCAAAACAATACTTGGGAATTTTGTCCACATAAAACTTTTCAAATCAAATGTGTTTATATTAATGATAGTCTACTTCTAATAGACATCCATTCTATTTCTTATCTGAGGAGATTAAAATTGTTTGACACGTGTTATATTTTTCATTTACATTTAGTGCCAAAAGTCTTTCGTGTGATGGCAGGACATCACGCTTGCAACTTGAAATTAAATTTTTTTTTTTTTCTTAAAGCTAAGTTTGTATTGAAATTCTATTATTCTTTTTCATGTTACATATTAAAATGTAGCATATATTTTATAGTAATTTATTTTTACTTTAAAAATAGCAGATTATATTTTAGCTTAATAAATGAAAATATATGTTATTAATTTAACTATAACATCAAGGACAATAATTAACTATTAAAAAATGATGATAACATTTATTATGTCTCTTTTTCCATATATTTATAAGGAAGAAAAAAGAATACATATATATTGTAACGAGCACAGACGTTCGTTACATTGTTGTTGTTTTTCATTTATTAAACATGAAAGTAAATTAAAAAGTTCGCATTTAAAAATTTTCTTTTAGAATTAAAAATTGAAATTAAATATCATCTTAAACTCGTATATATTAAATCGCACAGATAAAAAAAAATTATTAAAATAAAACTGTATTAAAAATAGAAAAGGTATTTTAAAAACAAAAACTTAAAAAGATTTAGAGATAAAAATATATATTTGATTTGGAAAACAGGTTAATTAATCAGAAATGGAAATGATTGTTAATTAGTTAAATGTAAACCAGCCTTGGGCATTTAAATGTAAAAACATCAGTCAGATAGGAAAACAATAGAAACAAATAGCCAATGAAAGAAATCCATTGGGAAATCGGACCTCAGCGAAAGGATCATCACATCGATGACATAATGCCAAGTCAATCCTTCGAATACGTATAAAAGGAAAATTTGGAAATTATTAATTAGAGTGACTGGAAATGATTATTACAATGTGACAGATAGGTGTTAGTGCGGAGGTGCGGGAGAAGCGATTGAAGAGACACACGATTCAATCACTTCAGTTTTGCCAAAGAAAGAAAGAGAAATGAACTATCATTTTCTACATTGAGAACCAGTTAAGGCAAAAAACCTCCAGATGGATAAATAAATCGGCCAACAGAATACCAATTTTAGGATGGCGTGGGAATTCACGTTCATGGCAAGCAATGGATAAAGATGGACTGTTTTAAACCGTAAGAACTTTATAAATAATGAACATTAAATTAAAACTTTCCATATTTAAATGATTGCAATATTATCCTATCTGACCAACTTAATTTATTAATAATGTTATTTGATGTATTTCCTTTTTTTATATATATATATTTAAAATCATTTCCATTTATATTATTCATTTTTTGTTCTTTAAGTTTTATCATGATTTTTTTTTGTTTTTCGCTAAATTAATTATATAAATGTTAAACTTAAGTCGGGCGTGAATGGCTGTATAGATTTGTAAAGTTATATTAGGGGAGGGTAATCTTAGGTTATTTGTGTCATTGTTAGATTGGGTCAATGGATTGGATATATTGATGTAGTTAGTAGATGTAATCGGAGATTCGCTACTGGCAGAATCGCTTCATACGCCGCACTCCCCCATTTTGCCTAGGGAAGGAATTATAAGACGCAGAGCGCAGTTCCTTTCTATGGAGTTTTTTTTTTTTTTTGTTCTTCTCGTTGGATAGAAGTAACATTCCTATCTAATGAAAGTCAATATCTTCTCTTAATCTTTTTGGTGCTGCCGTATTCCGTATTACATTGAATACATCGATGTATCAGATGAATTGATGCCAGTTTGACTGCGAATTTTAGCCGAAGGTTAAATAGGGATAGAATATTTTATTTTCAAATGCAAATCTATGTGGTCTATTCATACTTGACCCTAAATAAAAATGCATTAAATTTAAGTTGTTTATAGACGCTTGCATGGATTGGTTATCGGTTAAGTATGTTTTGGGTTTTCATATTTGATCAAAATATATAGACATTCAATAAATAATGATACCTTACAGTGAGTATCTAAAATGTATTTATTCTGATGTCTTTTAAGTTATTGGTGACAATGCAAGTATCTTATGGTGAATACTATTGGGTTACTTATAAATTTCCCTCCGCAATTGTCAGTAATCAATAATTTTGTATTTTGATCGTTTATGTTTATCTTGAAATGTTTTTGACCGTGAAATCTATGTAAACGATCTATATTCAACATTATAAACAAGCTTTCATAAATTTATCTGTGTGAACTTAATTAAAATGTAAAATTAGAATATAATAGTAATTAAATGTAAATTAAAGTCAAAAATCAAAGTTAAAAATGTAGGTTAAATTTTGAACTGTAAAACTAATACTAAAATAATTTTAAATCTTATATATATGTGAAATAAATAAATGTTTGTATGTTAATTACTGGCAGTGGCTTATTTTATTCCTCTTATATATATATTCTTATATTATTTTTTTAAATCTCTGCTATTCCACTGAGCTAGTGACATGGGCTAATGACCGGATGCAAAAAAAAAAAATTTTTTTTTTACTTACGTATCTGCCTACTCTATAAATTTTTCTAGGTTCAAATGCCTAGATGGCGCCCTGTAGTGCAGTTTACATTAAGTCTACCTTCTCTGGATCATTACAATATATATATATATATATAAGTAAATTAAGTGATGATTAAAATAGTTGTAAAGGTAATGAGCGAACTTTTATTAAAAGATTATTTTATGATTCATTAACTCTATTAACATGAGAGAAATATATTTTGAGCTATTTGTTTGGATATTGTGCTGATATTTTTTTTACTTTAAATTGCTGTTCTTCTCTATATTAACATTATTTTTTTATATGTGCACTTATATCATGCTAGAAAACAGAATTAATATAGTGTCAATGTATTAATAAAAAAAATTCTGAAGATGTCAGTATTTTTAATTAGATGGTAAAGTTCAAAGTAATTTATTTCTGGCCTCTCCATGCTTGATGGATTTAATTCTTTGTTATCTGATTTCATGTGCATTTGCAAAATTACTTTGAGAAAATTTTTGGAATAATAAAAAGAATAATATTTTTTTAATAGTTTATTAAAGTTTCTGATTATTTTTACACAATAATTGTATAATTATTATTTTTTTAAAAAAAACAAACAAACAAAAATATACATAGTTATACTTTTATTATATATGTATATGTTTTTTAAACAGTTCAATTCCAGAATGTTAATAATTAAAAATAAATTACACTAAATGCAATGACCTCACCTTTGAAACCTACAGATAATATCTCAACATATATCATGTTAAGATCCTTTCAAATATTTTAAAAATTATAAACAATTTTAATTTTTAAAGCATAATTTTATAGATTTAAGAGAGCTTCACATTTATTTCTTCTGATTTTAAAAACAAATTTCAGTCAAGGATAATTCATTGATTTTCTTGATTTACTCACTTGACTGCTTTCCTGCCCAATGTTGAATAACAAAAAAATTCTATGTTTCCATTATGTACTATGTTTATAATTATTTTTTTAATATTTTTAAACTTCAAATACAATTTTTTTGAATATGTTTCATTTTTTAAATTTATATTTCCACCAAATCAAGTCCAATTCTTAAATTGTAATATCGAATAATGGTTTACCATTAAAATCAAATGTTGAACATTGACAAAAAATGATACAAGTTCTAATAATAAAAATGTCAACCTATTATGGGGTTAAACTTAAATTTAAAAAGTATTTTTTGGTTTTGTTTTAAATGACTTTAATAAGTATCAGGGATTTTGTTGATTAGAAAAACAAAAAAAATACTGGACATTTTTGAGCAGTGGATTTAAAATAAATAAAAAAGATAAGTTGCAAAGCACAATTACAAAAATAAGCAAATAAAAAAAAATGTTGATTGAAACACCTGAAAATGAGAATTGTAGTGATATATCTATAAATAGAATAATTATGAAAAATATTGTAAAAGGTTCAGGAAAAAAGAATTATGTATGGAAGAATAAAAACGTTGATTTGTAATCTAAAAAAAATGTAAGTATTAGATGGAAAAGGTAATTTTGATAAATGCACATGTCATTCTTTTGACAGATACATTAGTATTATGATAAGAAAACTTCCTACTAAAATTAAATGTTTAAAAAAATAATAATAATATTTATAATGATTTTTTTATTTGGTACATGAATGTTTTTAGATAACTAATTATTCAACATTATAAAAAATATAAGAGATTCCAAACAATAAAATAGATTATCTAGTGATTTTATTAGGCCACAATTATATATATTATAAGTGTTAAATTCTATTTCGGAAGCATATAATTACCCTGAGTGTTTAAATGAGACTCTTGCAATCCAGAAAACAAAACAAATCTGGTTAACATTATGAATCACAAAAAGTCCATTTTTTATGCCATAATTCTTTGTTTGTACACCCAGAAAGAGGATTTTAATTTAAGGTATATCTTAGATAGTGAAATTATGCATTTAAATTCATTCCAAATTATCTAATTATTGATTTTTTTTATAAATTATATTTATTAGACAATAATAAAAATTAGTGACAATAAAATTTCATATTAATCATTATTGATTGGAAACTTTTTAATTTTTCATATTATTAAATGGCCACTGTTTTAAAAAATGATAAAATATCACATATTTGTTAGTAGAATATTTAATAAAATTCATATTAAATAGATGGGGAAAAAATCATAGATTGTCAAAATACATTTATCACTTATAGCTTTTGTACATGTTAATATATATATAATGAAGATTTTTATGTGCAAAGATAAAATATTTAGCTGCAAACCTGCTTAAAACCTGATGAATGAATATTGTCTTTTTTTTCATTGTTCCTCAATGAGGGATTTATTGGTGATACTTTTTTTTTCTTTGCTGGTGGAGTATTTATTTAAAAAGCTGTTTTATTTTTACTTATATATATAAAATAAATTAATATATTATATTAAACAGCTTAAAATGGTATATTAAAGAGCTGTAACTTATATAAATCCGAGCATTGAAGCACTCTTTACTGAGCTGATTGTGAAATAAAATAGTAGATGATGCATAAAAACAACCTCTAAATTACAAACTATTACTCATTTTAAAAGCATATATATGTATGAAACAGACCCAGTGCATTTGTGTAGCTGAAAATTCAAATACAATCTGTCAATTATCTCACCCCTAATGCTATGTTTTTTTTAACAATGCTACTTTGCAAATAAAGTCAGGATTTAATGGTATGGACAAGAAGTCCATCATATTCAGACTTTATTCACAAAATAGCGTTGCTGAAAAATCATAGCGATAAAGAGGGAATGATAAACACACACAAACATATATATATATAATGTCAAATATCAAAAAACACCATAGAGTGTGTAAATTGTATTTTTTTTTGTTTGAGATCTGCCTATAATGCTTATAGAATAGCTAAATTTGATTTATTCTGTTTTTTATAGACAATTATAATTGACTTTAATTTCATCTATATTATAGTTTTAGGATGAGGCACTATAAAGTATCTGAAAAAAGAAAGATTTCAATAAGTTGAAAAATGAAAATAATAAGTTGATAGATAAATTCAGATATATGAAAAAGAGCCAATGAATGAAACAAAAATTAAATCGACCTGGTACTAACAAGTGATAACAGTGATGTTAATTTTAAGCAAAGTTAGGATAAAAAGTCCATTAAATATGATCTTAAAGATTATATAAAATATATCATAACTAATCATTGTATATATATATATATGTATATATATATCTTGAATACGCTAATGTGATCATAGTGATTGCTAAAATTTGCAATTAATATATTTCTGTGCCTTTTGATATCCATGACAAGCATTGTGTGTGCACATATTTTCATATTTACATATACTAATATAAGAAAGCTAAATTATATAAAACATATTAATAACACTTATTGAATATAAATATTTGAAAACCAGGCAATCTTCACAAACCTGGAGCTTAATTGTAAATATAGGGAATTTGAACTCAGACTTTCAAGCACCCACCAACTATCGACACTATCTCATACAACTGATATACATGACCACATGTATGTGGTCATGTACATCAGTTGCATGAGATAGTTGTGGATAGTTGGTAGGTGCTTGAAAGTCTGAGTTCAAATCCCCTATATTGTTGAATATAAGTAGAATTGTAGAATCATTGAAATTAAATTTCGCTTTATAATTTATATATATAGAATAAATAAAATATATCAGATAGCTTGGAATGATGATAGATGAAAAAAATGTCTTGTTAATAACGTACTAATTAATAAATTTAAATATTTTGTAACAATGTTCTATAAATTAAAGATATTTTCCCTTCATTGTTATTATATAAATCTTTATGCGAATATTGAGATATGGAATAACGCTTTATCATTTGTAAGCTCTTCTAATATTAATAGATTAGCATTACTGCAAAAGAGAATAATTGATCTAATAGAAGAAAATTATGTCAAAACTGAAAAAAATGGATACAAAATTGTTTTATTATTCAATCAACTTCTTGTATAATTATAGAGAAAACTTTTTTGACAGTACATTTAATAAATCTTATATAAAACAATTTGTAATGTGTCTAAGAAAAACAGATACATACATAGTTTCAAAATATTGAGGTAAATGTGGAACTAGAGTAAGAAATCACTATGACCCTAAATTATTCAATAATTTACCTATTTCAATAGCTTGCAACATTATAAGAAAATGAAGAAATCAAATCAAAAAATAAATTAAAGAAGGAAAAAAGAGAAAAAATTAACCTAGCACATAGAAAAATATATACCAATATCTAATGTTATATAATCAATATTTTTATTCTTTAATTAATATATTATTGAATTGTAATTTATTATTGTTATTATCAGCAGCATATTTTATATATTTAAAATTAAAAGAAAATATAAATATATAAACTGTTATGAAAATTTTCTTCTATAAAGCCAACTAGGGCTTAGTAGAAGAATGATATTTGTATTGTTGTAAATATATTTTGATCTGTATTTAAATGAATGAATATAATGAATGTATTTATTTTAATAAACAGTTTAATAATATATAAAATCATTCCATATATTTATCTATATTGTCAATTAATCATTGTATAACTATGCTGTCAAAGGCCATGGTATCATTTATATCTGAAATATTAATAGATTTTTTTAAGTCTTTTAATAAATTATTCATTTAAATTTCAAAAAAGCAAAAAATAATTATAAAATAAATCTGTTGATTTGAAAAGAAAAAAAAAAACATCTCAAGAATGCATAGACTACATAATAATTTGTAAACCAAATTTTTCTTTGGCTAAGTTCATGAACTTATTATTTATTTATTTTTTCCATATGTCATAGCATCGGCCGGGAAGCGAACCCACAACCGTCTGCAATCAACTACTTGTTTGTAAGGCAGCTGCGATGACCTCTCGGCTAACAACGCTTGGCATAGTTCATGAACTTATTTTTTAATCATTTAATTACACAGATGAAACAAAATAATAAAAAAGATCTTACCATCCTACGCTCATACTGTTGAATGTCATTGTAAACTGATTTCTTACTATATTTTTCTTTTATAAAGAACTAAGAGCAATAGAAGATGTCAATAATATTTAATGTAGGAGTCCGAATTATTAATAGAGGATAATAAAACATTTTGTTATTTACCTGGTATAATATATATTGTTGCCATAAAAGTTAATAATTGGGAAAAAAGAAATTTAATTATCCCGCTTACAATTTTAGATTGTGTAAGTGATAAAAAAGAAATATTTTATTTTAAAAAGATAACTTTTAAAAAAAAATACACGTGCAACCTAAAAAAAGTAAATTTTAGTAAGATTATTAAAACATATTAGGGATTCAAACTCAGACTTTCACACAACCCTCAACATTCCATGCCATCTCATATTGCTGACCCACTTGATCATACCCATATTGAAAAGATAAATAATCACCAATATACGTATTTCATGCTAAACCAGCAATCATCAGTTGGTCCAGATTACTATCCTCACACATATATACAATCAGTGCTCAGCTTTATATTAAGATAGCCAATCTTCATACTTTAATGGACAGGCTTCAAACTACTCCAACCTACAACTCTTCAGCCATCCATTTCATTGAAAATCTGTTGATGGAATGTTCAAAACCCACGTTAGTGCCAAGATTGTCATCCTACCCATGTTGACCATTTAGTCATTCTGACCCCTCAGGTTGTACTGAAGAATAATCCATTTGCATACATATGCGAGGGATGGGTAGACCTTTAACACACTATGTTTTTATATATGTAAATTAATACTCTGTACAGGCTTACACACACCTGCACATATGTAATGTAATATAAGGGATTCAAACTCAGACTTTCACACAACCCTCAACTCTCCATGCCATCTCATATTGCTGACTCATCTGATCATACACATGTTGAAAAGATAAATAATCACAATATATGTATTTCATGCTAAACCAGCAATCATCAGTTGGTACAGATTACTATCTTCACACATATATACAATCGGTGCTCATCTTTATATTAAAATAGCCAATCTTCATACTTTAATGGACAGGCTTCAAACTATTCCAACCCATAACTCAAGTCCACATTAGTGTAGGTGTGTAATCCTGTACAGTGTATTAATTTACATATTTAAAAACAATGCATTAAAGGTCTGCCCATCCCTCGCATATGTATGTAAATGGATTATTCTCCAGTACAACATGAGAGGTCAGAATGACTAAATTGCCAACATGGGTAGGATGACAATCTTGGCACTAATGTGGGTTTTGAACATTCCATCATTAGGTTTTCAATGAAATGGATGGCTGAAGAGTTGTGGATTAGAGTAGTTTGAAGCCTGTCCATTAAAGTATGAAGTTTGGCAATCTTAATATAAAGCTGAGCAATGATTGTATATATGTATGAGGATAGTAGTCTGTACCAACTGATGATTGCTGGTTTAGCATGAAATATGTATATTGGTGATTATTTATCTTTTCAACATGTGTATGATCAGGTGGGTCAGCAATATGAGATGGCATGGAGAGTTGAGGGTTGTGTGAAAGTCTGAGTTCAAATCCCTCATATTACATTATATATGTGCAGGTGTGTGTAAACCTGTATAGTGTATTAAAACATATTAGTTAAAATCCTATCATAAAATAAACAACTTTTAAGATTTGGTATTGTTGGCATTTATTATATTTTCTTTCTTAAATTAAAGATGCTCAGTTTAAGTATACGAAAGGGTAGATAAATTAATAAATAATGGAATTATTTAATATTCATTATTTTTATACCATGATAGGAGTTTTCACAGCATCATGAAATTCAAAAATTCATCCATAAAAAATGATTTAAATACATGAGTCTCTTCTTCATTTTTATATTTCATTATTATAAAAAGTTCATTTCTTTATATAACTACAAAAAATAATATATTTATACCTTAAATAAAAACTAGTCATTGGTTAGTTATTTAGTGCATCATATCATGATTAAGCACTAAATATGATAAATAGTGCTTTGATCTGGGAACTATTAGCCCTCAAATCTATTATTCTATCTATGGAATAAGTATCACAAAATGTAGCTAAAATGTGGAATTAGAAATTATCTAAGATATCAAGTGCTATTTAAAAATATAATTTAGGTTTTATGCTACAAATAGGGCTTATGTATTTAGTAATCAACTGAAAGTAAAGCAAATGGTTAAAAAATGAGAAGATGCAAGAAAAAAAAAGCATAATGCAAATAAACATTTTACTTTATTCACTTTTTGACTATTAATGAGGATTACTAAATAATATAAAAGCTAGCCTTCCATTAAATTTCTCAAATATATAAAAGTGTTACCTAATTTAAAGTATTAAAATAATGATTAATGTTACTTAACTGTGCACAAGTAATAAAAAAAAAAGAATCACTTTAAATTTATAAAAATTAAAATTCTTAACTTGTTAACTTTGTGTTACAAAAGTGTTTGTTTGGAAATAATACTGGTTGTCCTTCTGTCTTAATTAAATCACTCTTCTGCACAACCTTTAATGCTATTTTTCCAGTTTTTGTACTCATTTGATGTTAATGTAATACTAAATATAATTTTTTTAAAAATTTAAAGAGGTCACTACTTTCCAATAGTCAGTAATGTTCAATTCAATATCCATGTGCTATGTGACTCTAGTTTATTGTTCATTGATTGTCAGATCAGTTGGAAGATTACTTCAAGAAGAATGTTGGAATAGCAAAAAAAAGTTTTTTTTTGCTCAATTTATTAAACATTAATGAATATGTGTGTAAAAATGCGATATTAGGGACTTCTATAGGTCTTAACGACAAGCTTACACCTTGGAAGAAAAGAGGGAAACCTTCTTTACTTTTCTATTTAATTAGGTGACGCTGAAATGGTTAGACCTAAGAGCATGAAGCTATTCAATACTTCACTGATTAAGTCCACATTTCTTATTACACATTAATACTCACAAAATCTTACGATTTACAATGAGTCAATGGAAAGATCTTATATGTCTTGGAAGAAAAGTGGGGAACCTTCTTTACTTCACCCTACTTTCTATTTAAATAGGCAAATGCATAAGTGTGTGGTTAAGACCTGCAGAGGTCCCTAATATCACAATTTTACATGCATAATCTTGAGGTTAAAGCCTTAGTAAATATTACTTACGTAATCAATGTGTGTTTAAATAAATTTATAATTAAACATTACGGAATATTTTCACACAATTATTGTATAATAATTATTTAAAACTAAATAAATATATGTATATACTTTGATTTCATTTAATTAGAGAGCATTTGAAGCCAGTCTTTCAAGCTTCCTTTAGTCATCCAGTCTATCTTGTAAAACTGATAGATATGATATGTGAAAAAGATAAATAATATATCCAACAAAGAAAGTGTTAGCTTAAAATTCAATATTCAAGAATCTAAGAGTCCAGGTTTGATTCAATGCTAGTACTAATAGGGACATTTACTGATCACTGTCACTTTATATTTTTTTGATGCACTGAAAACAACACAAGCTTTAGAAATGGTATCGCAATCTTATTAAATTCAGTAATCGCATTCTCTTATATGATAATAATGATAATTTGAACAGATAGAAATATTTTAATCATTTTTTGAATAATGATACAAAATTTAAGATGATGGTTTTTAATGATATACTAATTTTATCTATCCATTTCGATTTGACTAAGATATTCCATCTTAATGAAAATAAGTTATTTTTTCACAATCATAAAAATGAAACAGACTATAAATTCTAATGAGATATCTGAAGAAGTTTTAAAATATGATAGTGATATGTTTGTTTCAAAAATATTGAAAGTTAAGACATACATCTTTTAAAGATGCTTCAATTGTTTTATTTTTTTTAAAAATTAAAGAAATAACCAAGAATGTGATAAGTATCAAGGAATATTATTATTCATTGTAGCAAAGATACTTTTAGGGATTGTTTTTAGTCATAGAGGACTGGTTACCAGAGACTTGGTATGGTTTTGAAGATTCAAGAAGCACTCTAAGAGATATAGTTTTGTGCCAGAAAAATCAAAAGAAGTGTTGGAAACAGAAGAATGATTTATATATTGTTTTATTAATTTGGTCAAGATATTTCACTCAATTAATTGAACAAGTCTATGACATTTTTTGAAATAAGTTAATTGTCAGTTAAAGTTTATTTGCATTATACAACTTCCACATGATGAAAAGAGAGGAAATATTATTGCTACAAGTGGAAAATATGAGGCATTGAAATGAAAACTGATGTTAAACAAGCATATATATACTGACTCCAACATTATTTTTAATTTTTATAACAGTGATCTTTGGAACTTTTTATATAGATTTCATGGATCTAAGATCAAGATTTAATTTGATTGTGGAATTTTTATTTTGAATCATCAAAAGTAAAAACAATAAGTTCATCTTCTTTTGGATTCTTCATTTATAGCATGCTGATGATTGTGCTATTTTGCCAGTTCAAATGACAAATTACAGAATATATTTAATGTTTTGAATGCAACATATGTATCAAAATCATTAATCAACTTTGCTCTTAGGAAAAAGTGGAGAAATCAGGATGAATCTCACAGATAAGTATATGAAATTTCTACTGATTTGCCTTTGGCAGGATGGCTCAGTTGGTTAGAGCATTACCTTAAAATTCAATAATCAAGAATCTAAGGACCCAGGTTCAAATCCCATGCTAGTACTGTCACTGGTCAGGCCACCAACACCTGAAGAAAAGGGGAGAATAATACCTCTCAAAATGTTGTGCATATACTAACCTGTTTGATGTGCTATTACTAACAGTTGAATGTATTTGGAATATTTAAATAATGTTAAATTTTTCTAAAGACATTCAATATGCATATTAGATGATGGAAATAGTCCAATATAAAAATACAAATATAAAGACATTGTTTAATAATTAATGTTAAAAACACTCAAGTTCTCTATCAGCCAGTGATAGAAGAAAAATCATCAGAAACTTTTTGTTTGGATAGTTATCAACTCATAAATGAAGCCAATTTAAATATCTTAATAATTTTATAGGAGGAAGGTGGATTTTCATGTTGGGAAATATCACAGAGCACAGTTAAAACAGGCAAAACTCTCTGTATGTATTGCATTATCATGTGACCTTTGTTGGCTTACAGTCTATAGTGTCTTGTTTCTGCTTAACATGTTAAAAAATAAAGTAATTTAAAATAGCTGTGTATGTATATCTGTTATTTTATCTAATTTATTGTATGGAAGTGAGACTGAATACCTTAATGATATAACAAAAAGGCATTAGAAAAGATTTTATAAATATAATTGCTACATCATAAATTTTATCTAATAAACATTTTCTTCAACTTGCTAAATGCGATACTGTAGAGTACATTATTATAAAAGCACATCATTGTTGGACTGGACATGTAAAACAAATGAAGAATACAAGACTTCCTAAAAATGTAAATACAGTGATTTTGAGTAGCTTTCTCGGGAGAGGTAGATTTCATTTACATTATAAGAATTATCTCAAAAGACATTTTAAGACTGTGCTATGTTGATTGTTTTTATTATAAAGATAAAATGTAAAATATAATTGAAGAGCTATAATTATATTCTTATACATGGGATTGAAATATTTAAATTTTGTGCAGAAAAAATTAAAAAATGATATAACCAAATATCAAAAGAATAGAATAATAATTCAGCATATTCTATATGTGGATGTATTTGTGATTTATTTTTTCTCTTGGAATTAGAATGGTCATACTTACTTTAAAATGTTCATTGTTATTGATGATGATGTATAGGTAGGAAATCTAACTACTAATTTCATTATTTGTGATTAAATAAGTATTCAACAAAGAAAAAAAATGATAAAGATTCATAAAATCTCACTATCATAATTATTAGCCTGGTGAGTATTAGTCTTTTATAAGTTTTTTGTAGATGGATACTGAAGAAGTCTTTTTTATATTGCAGTGAAATACTTAAAACCTGTTTTGTCTTTTTATCATCATTACTTTCACTTATTTTTAGTACATTGCATTATGGCAGTTTCTCCTAGATTAATGTCTATTCTGTGATTCATATCTTTTCTTCTTCACATTATTTTATCTAACTGTTAATGCATATTAAAATCCTCTACTTTTTTGTCACAACTTATTGAAACATAAACTTGATTTATGTGATTTAGAGCCTTTCATTAAGTTGAATAATTAATTTCATTATTATGTTTTTATAGTTTCAATCTTCATAAAATTATTTTTGACTTTTATTTATAATGAATCCTATTCTATTTAAACTTCCAGTATCGTTGCATTTGTAGTAGTATATATACATTTTTCAAATCAATTATCTTCATATGTTTCATTTAATATTAGAAGGTTATACTTCAAATTTATACAATTTTACTTTATTTTAAAATATTTTGCAATTATGAATAGCTAAATAAAATGTTATGATCAAAACATAGCTTAGGTGCAAAACAGGATATTTTTAACACTTTCTATCTTTGATCATTAAAGCTTCCTTGGTTGACACATTTATAGCCTTGGAAAAAAAGTGGTCATAATTTATTATTTTTACCATAGTTATACACATGAAGAAAAATCAGTATTCGCACACATATGCATAAATTTACCCAATTCTAAATAATACCAACAACTTGTTCTTTACATTTAAAAACTATCAGACATAAGAAAAAAAGTTCAAGGTATTTTTGATCTTAAATTCAGAGATAAAATGTCTAAATATGGAATACTAGATAATGTATAAAGAGGAATCAAACAATTTATTTCAATTAATAGAAAATTATATTTTTCAGTCATTTTATTTGTACTTATATACATATTATACTCTATAAAAATGTATAATAAAAAGATCAAATTCATTCTTTTGTTTAAAAGTATATAAATAAACCAAGCATATGTAACAACAAATGCTAAGAGACAGATGGTATTATTTGTCTTTTAAGAGTTTATTTATGTTATATAAATCATTGGAAGGGTCAGTTACTTCCTGTTCAGTTATATATATACACACACATTAATAAATAAAGTACTTAGGAGAAAAACATCTTTTAGGAAATTAATGATTCCTGACATATATAAAATAAAAATAATATATGTCTAGTATAATGTGCTAATATTTCCAAATGGGATTAATTTCCCCCCCAAATAGCCAGCCCATGGCACCTAAATAGTTATTCAATTAGTAACTGTCAAATTGTCAGCTAATCATTATTAGATAGAGATTAAAATAAGAAAGGAGAATCATAATTTCACTTATTTTCAAGTGATTAATCTATCAAATAATTCATTCTTCGCTACTAAAGGGACGTTGAAAATCTTTATCTGTAAATAGGCTGCTTTACATAACCGTTTATAATATGTTAATTGATTAAATGTTTATATAACATTACAGGGTAATTGATATATAATGTTTAATTCAGCTATTGTATCGTAATATTATGTTAAAATATTAAAAACATACCATCTACTTGTTATATTATATAGATCTTAAGTTGCATCTATATCTTGGATATATATTAAATACTCTATTAATGTTTGTCTATAATTATAACTAAATTATACTACAAAATATTATTTTATTTTTTATATTAATTATTAATTCTCAATACGATAGTTATAACTTAAGCATATTCCAGATTTGCAGATACACTTTAGTTTTACATTAGTCTTTCTCCCTGTTATAATAATAGAGCAATAATAATGTTAAAGAATTACTTCAATTTTTTTTTTTTTTTTTTTTTGCTAATATTGCATTTTTATGGTTTTCTTTAAAAAAATATTTTTAAATACATACGCATATATGAAATGTTTTATATATGTAATTTCATTTGTCAAGTTGTATATATGTCATTAAGATATTTTATATTGCAAAACTATTGATATTTAAAAAATCAATGATGCTTATTTTTATTTTACTGTGTCTTAAATTATTAATTAAAATTATTGCTAATAAAAAATAATCTTGAAAACAAGTAATTATTTAAAAAATATATCAAAATAAATATACTTTTATTTGATTTTATTTTTCCACTAATATTATAATATCATAAAATTTAGAATAAAAATGTTTAGTGTATTCATATATGTTATATGTTAAGATCTCTACCCAAAAGTAAGTAGATTAACTAGGCAATAGAATGTTAAAACTAAATAGAATATACAACCAGTGGTATTTTGTCTTTGTTTACCATCTGATCACAATTTATTTTAGCATCTCAATTTTAGAGCTAAACTTCAATGATATTTTATTTTCTAAGATTTTTTTATCATGTTAAATATTATTATAAAAATAAAATGTAATATTTTTCCATGATATTTAACTCCCATCATTACTCTTTTTCCAATAGAAAAATTTAAAAAGGTCTGTTATCTGTTGAATAATCAAATGATGCATTGGACTCAAGTTCAAGATGTTTTCCAAGAATAATGAACTACCACTATAAAGTCAGAAAAATATTTATTTTGGTTTGATTAAAACAGTTTAACCATGCCTCATGATTGAATGCATAAATTAAAAGTGTATAATTTTGTACAATTGTATAGATGATAAACCTTTGTCAGCATATATATAGTCCTAAAAAATAGTGATAACATTTAGTGAATGTAAATAGGAAAAATAAAAGTTAATAATAACCATGCTACTGCTCAGGAGATTTATAAGATGTTTGAGCACTAGAAGTAGCAGACCTGGGATAGGGTCAATGGAACTTAAAGTCCAGAGTCTGACAGTTTGCTACAGTCCCAAAGAAAGTCATGTGATGTGTTATTGGTGAATACTCTCCTAACCACAGGGTTAAAACTACTTACTGCTAAATTAGAACTGGAGTCACAGTATACCTAGTTACTGACTTACATGTAAGCCTATACAAGTATACAAAAAGTTAGATTGAGTTTAAATCCCAAGAATGTTTTTTAATCTCAAACTATTTAGTTTTATAACCTAAATAAATTAAAAGTATTGATAGATTGGAAGTGTAATTGTGATTTTTATTGGAAAAAAAAACAAAATTAGATATCATAGCACTGCTTTATAGTACCCATTAATTTTCAAGCATACAACAGGTGACTCTGGAATACAATAACACAAATAAGTTATAGCTCCTTCTCCTAATAATATATGTTCAGATATCTCCATTTGTCATTTTCTATAGTTTATAAATAGCTAAATAAAGAAAACAATTCAATGTCGCATGTGTACTAAAATATGTTATTGTTTTACATAAATGTAGAATACATGAGGCATTTATTTATTAAAATTAAAATATATTTTTTTATTATATAGGGTGACAACAATACTTTATTAAAATTTTAGTAAAAGAAATCACATGTTGAAAGGTAGTGTTTAAAGATATAGGCTGTGTTGTTTGTGCTACTATAGAGACAGAAACAATTTCAGAAGGAAGAACACATATCTTCTTTCTTTAAAAAGTTTTGTATTTTTAATCTAATCTTATTCTATAAATAAATTCTGGATTTGCAAGTAAAGCAAATGTATTGTGAGTAAAGAAGTTTGGAAAGAAAGGAATAGAAGTTTCTTCCATTTAATTTTTATGATTTAAATGGAATGATTAACACAAAACACTATGCTAACCACCATAAATCTAAGATACTTATGCTACTTGGATTGTAGTATCCATGAAGGAAAAATAATTGGAAAACATTTAAAGATTAAAAATGTCTATGGATCCCTAAATATGTGTATGCTAGCATAAAAATGCCAAAGGAAATGTTGCAAGATAAGAAAGCACAATTGAAGTTTTATATATGATAATAGTAACAGCCACTTATAGAAAAATCTTACTTATTAACAACTGTTGAAATTATAATGATAAAATTTATAAATGTTTATAAAATCTTTCATCTAAATTAATATTGCTACTTACAAAACAGTTGGATTTGTTGTCTAATTGTCTGGTTTGTCATTGCTTACTTAACCTATTCACAGGGTTCTTCGATCTTAGTCGAGTCAGTTTCAAGTCGCTCGAATTCCATCATTTTTAACACTACTGTTATGATTTTATGCTCTTTTTAAAGGTTAAAAAAAGTTCCATTAGATGCTGCCCTCTTCTGAATTATTTTACAAGTAAAAAATAAATAATATTCAAATTTTAAGTTAACAATGGAAGAGGGCTGATTGGCTGTTAACCAAGGACAAAGAAATCCACTTGTCAATAATTTTTACCGCTATGATTTTTTTTGTTTCATTTTGAAAGTGATAAATGAATGTTTTAGACCATTTTAAAAATATTCTTTGACATATTATAAATTATTTTGATGAAATATGCTAAAAATAAAATTATTATAGAAAAATAGTTAAGATTTTAGTAAAAATTATTTACTTTTCTGCAACACAAAATTGAGAAAGAAATCACTGACATCAGCAACACTTTTTAGTTGGTTACTAACATTCATTTTAGATTTGCCAGTATCAAATATTTTTATAATTGTAAATAAAAATTTATTTTTGAAAAAACTTTTGTTCACTTTCATAACCTGACAAATTATTAATATACTTTTTACAAACGAATCTAAAGTGAATATAATATTAAAAGATGAATATATATTTACAGTTGAGTTTGTGACTTGACCAATTAAAGTTTAGAGTTTTACCTCACTCAGCCAATAATATTAATTGTCCATTAAATGGTTAAATAATAAAAATCAAGTAAAGTAAAAGATCAATTAAAACATATAGGTATTGCATAACTTAGTTTGAATCATAAATAAATTTATGAGAAGATGGTACTTGATTTTTATTTTTTTTTAAAGGTAATAATATTATATATTTTTTTGTATATATATTTATTTTCTTATTTGTGTGAAAGAAAATCTATAATTAACCCTTTCTTGACTATATATATATTTACAATTTTAATTATAAATTAACATATCTAAGTATACTATAGTAAGGGTGAATTATAAATGTACATTATATGATGTAAATTTCTGTTATAAATTATTTTTTTATTTTAAACACCTCAAATAAATTAATGTCTATTTTGATAACCTAAGTGTTTTGATTTACTACTGCATGGATTTTTATAAAACTATTTTATCTTATCCTATAGTATATTCCATGTTATATCTCATTATCATGTAAAACATTATTTAATGAATTTTATCTTCTTTGCCAAGCAAGAATATTCATATGGACCCATTGGTGTTCTCTGTAAATCTATGTGTTCATTGTACATGGAGATACACATTATTATACAGTCAGTTGTGATAAACTCAATTTATTTTTTAGATTGTCCAAATATGTAATACACAAATGAAGAAAAACACCTGATTTATAATTATATTTAGTACATGTAATTGCCCAAATATGTGATGCATATGCAATCCAACTAGCCCTGCTCATTTATAATAATTTTATTGCATATGTGGTTACATAATCTGAGGACAGTTACTGATAATCAGTTCCATTTATGATATTAATTATCTAGTGTGATGAGCAGTCTATTATTTTATATAATCCATTATGAAATTTTGGCTTGTCAAAAAAGACATAATCTATTTATGAAACAGTACCCAAATCTGTAAACCATTCAGAACAGTTATTCTCATTTCTTTTAATCTTTAATTTCATTTTATGCATTATTAGAATATATATATATATATGTTATTTTACATATATATATATATATATATATATATATATATATATATATATATATATGTTATTTTACAATATATATATATATAATGTGAAATTTATCAAGACTATTTTAAATAATAATTGAAGTGTCCTCTAGCTGTCATGTTTAGTTACTTTTTATTGTAAGAAAATGGACTATTTCTTACTATATTTTAGATCTTATACACCTTAATTTAATACTTTTAAAACCACCTCCACAAATGGTGATGACTATATCAAATTACAATTATATATCATTTTTCATAAAAAGTGCATTGACACTCATTTAACAAGATAGATTTACCTGATCTCTTTAACTTAGTCTAATTTCCATTTATTTACTAAAATTCTGTTGGCTATCACTAATTATCTGAAAAAAAATATTATGATTTATTAAGCTTAAATTAAAATCGTAAGGTCATGAGTTGTTGGAAAAACGGGTTATCTATCACTTTACTAAAAGATTCATGGAAAAAAAGTCCCCATTTTGATTTTCAGCATTCAGTAATAGACACCATGTTATATATCTTTTATTAAACTTTTTTTTTTCTAAAAACTAAAAGTTTTAATTTAAACTTAGTGTGTCTTTATTTTAATTAATATTATAATTGAAGTGTTTTTCTTGACCTTTTTTAAATGAAAATGTAAGAGCTCTTTAAAAAATTAGTTAATTTTAGTTAAAAATATTCTGCTAGAAATGAAGAGCTTATCAAACACAGTTCTTTACTTTAGTTAAGAACAAAAGAATTTTACTATACATATAAATTTGTTTTTCACGGCTTCTCTCTGATATATGTGTGTGATTATGTAGAAAGATATGGTTTTATCTCATTTAAATATTCATGCAATTAATTATTGTATTAATTATAAGAATAAATGAATAATAAATTTAAGAAAACAATATTATACTTTAAAATAATTCATTATAATTGGAAGAAAAAAAGTGAATTTAAAATAGTTTTAATTGGATTTCATTGTATATAGCAAATAATTTTAATAATAGAATTTTGTTATTTTAATTTTTTTAAAAAAATATAGAGTTATTTTAATGAAAACTGTTTAACATCTTTAATCATTTAAGGAATCACAGTTTTATTTGTTGATAAATATACATATATTTTTTAAAATTTTTGTTTATTTTTGTTTAGCTTTAAGTTCTTATTTTTATTCTCAAACATTATAAAGGAATCTGTTAAGAATGCAACTGAAAAATAGTTTCAATTAAGTTTACTATATGTCTAAATCAACAGTCATTAATTATGTGATTTGTAATCTATATTTAACCCAACAACATAAGCTAGAAAAATCAAATTTAACAGTCTCTAAATAAAAGTGATCTTAAATCTGTTGATGAAGTAGTATTGTGTAGAAGGACCAAATTTAGCTGGTTTTGTTGTTGGATATGGAAGAGCAATCTATTTGGGGCTCTCAAAAAGTTCTTTTCTTGTGTCATAATTCTATAGTTATTTACATCAATTGTTGAAATAAGTAATAACATGATACCATATGTTTTTTTTATATCTAAATTTATATATAGTAAAAATCATTTCAAATATAAATAGAATATTCTCAAATCTCAGTTAATCATATAACAAAGCATTAAAAACTATGTGCTACTTTTATACTACAAACTTCAATTTTGTTTATATCAATTTTACTATGTAAATCAACATATGCTTTAAGTTATGCAGATATATTTATATATGTACTAAGCTATTTCTTATCATGAAGGTATTTTAAGATCACAAAGGGCATAGTATCATAATGATAAAGCAATTAAGATGCATAATCACCATTTTGGTTAGTTTATCAAAACCTATGGCAATGCAATTAATCTGTTGTTATTATATAATTAAATGGTCACATGAATCTAGTGAAACCCATCATGTAATTACTAACCTATGTTATTTATTTGTGTTATTACTAATGTTGTTTGTATTTGAATAGTTTAAATAAAGTTAAAAAATTTCTAGATATTCAACATTTAATGATAGATGATATAAATAGTCTAGCATATCACATCTAATATACTATCATCACATACATTAACTTATCATTTACATGACTTGGATTCAAATTCAGATCAAGTAAATGTTGGAAATTCTTTACAATTCAAACAAATTTTTTTTCAGTTAACCACCTGATGGCTGACCTAGCTATCCATCCAATATTGGTGAGAAAATGAGTATTTATCTATTCCTAATTAGAAAGTAAAATAACAATGAGCAACCAGAAAAACAATCTCTACTCAGTATTACTTGAAGTAGATGATTGGTGCCTTCTAAACTTCACTTTTTCTATATGAGAGATTAAGAGATCTTTATTCTGCAGTTGTATCTATCGGCTGTTAATATAATCTGATCTCATGGCAAATGGCAAAGCATTGAGTTATTTATATTACTTATCTTTACTTATTTAAATATACAAAATTATCATCATTTTCTAATGAATAATCAAATGTATATATTGTTTGTGAATTCATAAGATGTTAAAAGATCACAAATTTGACAGAGCGAAGTCACAATACACATTATTTGAGTTCCTGAATCCATCATTCTATCACTGTCCTAATCAATGCAGATCATTATCGTTATTTAAAAAAATCTAGAAAAAATTTAAATAGGTGAAAAGATTGAAGCCTGTCCATTAAAGTTTAAGAAATTGCTACCTTAATATAAACCGAGCACTGATTGTATAGGTGATTATGTAGGAGATTATGATCTGGCCAAACTGATGTGTGTTGGTTCTATATGAAATACGTATATTGGAGATCATGTATTTTTTTCGCATGTGTGTGGTCATGTGTATCGATTGTTTGAGATAGAGTGGAAGATGAATAATCTGAAAATTTCTGAGTTCAAATCCCTCTATTTATAAAGTTAGAATCAAAACTTTATTCTGTTTAAAAAAATGTTCAGAACTAAAGTTTATATATATATTAATAAAACAATTTGTTTAAAAAAATATATAAAGGTGTTTATCTCATGCTTTGTTTTCTAAATATTGAGAGAGAAAAAAAATTTATGTATGACAGCTTCAATTTTATAAATGAGAATAAACTAAATTTACATTTATTATTTATCTCTTCCTCTGTTTTTCTTTTTAAAATGGCATTTTTATAGAATACTAAGGCAAAAATGATTAATTTTAAATAAAAAAAGAAGAGCGTATAAACTTGAATGTTTGTGTTATTACTGTTTGGAGAATCATTCTCACGTATTTATTAGCCTAGTTTCAACTATTTTTTGAAAGCATCATAAAAATATTGACTTATAAAATTTAATGGTCAAATTGATGTTATGGAAATTAAACTTCAATTTACTGTGTTGTCTTTTAAACTTTTAGAAATGAGTTTTTCAAGAGATGAGGTAATTCGTAAATACTATCTTATTAATTATTTAATTTAAAAAAGTATGTTTTAAAAAATGGTGTACTACAAGTTTCCATTTGCATTAATTTAGCTTTATTTATTTTTTTCTCAGTTACATGCGCATTATAAAATAGTATTATCTGTTTTCATCACAGCCTACTTAAAGTAATCTGAAAATTAAATAACTAGAACTAGATGGTAAAGAAATCAATGCTACAAGATTCCAATTTATAATTTTTGATTGTCATAAATCCTTTACATTTATTAACTGGAATAGGTTTAAAAAGTTTATGAAATTTCCAAATCATTAAACAATGAGGATTGCCAGTTCCTCAACAAGCTTTGTGATAAATGCTTAGCTAGAGCGAGCATTTAAAATATCTCTGTCAGGCTCTCTCTAGCTAAGCATTTATTACAAAGCTTGTTGAAGAATTGGCAATCCTCATTGTTTATAACTTACAAGCTTAATATAGGGGCATGTGATCTATGACTCTTATTTTGACTATTTATAGTCTCTGTCCCAAATCATTAGCTTGGATAATATAATAAGCTCAAAACCATTTGAAGATGAATTTTTTAAAAATCTAACAATTTTTATTTGGTTATGGAATCTTCTGGGATCAGTATTTGTACACATTAAACATATAAAATTTGGTTTAATTGTTTAGTTGCAATTTAATTTTAAGTATATTCTCACACAAAATACATAAACATACAAATATAATTTGAAATATTTTTTATCTATACTCATTAAAGGCAATTTTACAATTTATTATTTTATACTGACAGACATTTTTATGAAAAAATATTAATATTAATAATCATATAACAGTGTTTTATTTAATTTAATCTTGTCTAAGAATATAGAACTGACCCTGTATGATATTCATTGATCACATGATAATTTTACATTTATTCTGAGTCTACTTGCTGATATTATATATATCATCTAAAAATTTTAAATATGTAAGCATCATATTCTCAATCTATATAGATATGTAGAGTTATTATATTAATTTTTAATTGTTAAATATCAATTAATGCTGCACAACATTTTTAAAGCCAAATTTATAATAAAAATAATGTATGCATATATTTAACTCCCTAAGATAGTAACTATAGTGCAATATTATATGCATTCTCTATTATTGAAATGTGGATATGGAAAAGAATGGAAAAAATCATTTGGTTGAATAAAATAAAAACCAGGTATGTTTTGAAAGTATAAATGAAAGAAGATTGCTTGAAGAACTTAGAAAGAGAAACTGGATTGGACATATATTAAGAAGAAAGTATAGTGTAATGAAAGATGTGTTGGAGGGAATCATGAGTGGAAACAAGAAGAAAGGATGGAAAAGATTGTTATTGTTGGATGATGTAAGAGTTGGGAAGAGATATGTAGAATTGAAGAGTTGGGCAATGAAAAGAATGGAGTGAAAAAATGGGTGTATTGAAGATGTGAATACCCTCTAGACCTGTACATGGGACAGAATACTATTGATTTATTGATTGATTAATCATTCATAATCCATTATCAAATAAAGTTTTCATTTTTTAAGCATTATTATCATATTTTATAATTCAATTTTGCATATTTGTATTTTATTTGTTAATCTAATGTTTTCTAAATTATTTACTTGGTAAAATCAACCTTAAACATTTTTTTATGTGTATGGATAGTCAAGCTGTATTTTAACCCTAGATTCTAATGATGCTAGACTGATCTGTTATTATTATGCATGAGACACTTTCTATATTTATATACATATATTTTTATATAAATTATAATAAATAAATAAAAAATAATAATATTTAACAGTTATATAAATATATATATATTATTTAACAGTTATATAAATATATATATATTAAAAATAATTATATGTAAGAAGACTTTTTTGGCATAATTAGTTTCCTTTTCAAGTGTTAACAGTCTATTTTAATATTAACCAATTATTGCATATATAACACTGTCTAGTGTTCCATAATAAAAGTAAAATAATAAGATAAACATCAATAAAACAGAATAAAACCACCATATAGAAATCTAATATTACTTCAAATAATTGAATATATAACAATAATATTCAAAATAAATAATACATATATTATACAACTTTATATATATTGTCTTATATATATATAATTTCAATTTTTGATGATAAATTTTTATATAATAAACAATAATCATTAATTAAGTTTTGCAGATGTTTTTGAAGTGATTCAGTCTGCACTAGTTTTGACAAATTTTGCTCTTCCATTTTTAGTAGGTAGTCTCAAAAGGATCAAATTTCAAAACCTTTAGCAATTTTGGTGAGTGACAGACACATTTAGATGTTTTATTCTTTACTTGGTCACCCATAAAGCTTACCTCAGATTTATATAAATAATATATACATTTTGATACCCATTCCTTATTATTTCTTTAAGATACTATTTTATGCTAAATATTTTTATACTTGTGCTAAATAATGATATATATGTAGTCACTAACGTGACAAGTACTTTTTTCTTGGCTATTTTTTGTATATAATATTAACATAAGCATCTGTTGTAGTTACATATATATAAAATAAACATATAACAATACAATACTAGCCAAAGAACTAAATATTTACTTAAATTCTTTCACAACCATGATTTCATATATCAACAAATAGACCATTTCAAAGGTTTGTTAATGGTTGAAACCATGGTTGTGGAAGAATTTTAGTAAAGTTTAGTTATTTTGGCTAGTATTGTATTGTTATATGAATTTTTATTTTATTTATAATTTCTAGTATAACATTATATATATATATATATATATATATATATATATATATATATATATATATATATATATATATATACTGTATAAAAACCTATTTGCTCTAATTATGCATCTATAAATATAACTTTTTGATGCAAGCAAACATTTCTGAACATTTAAAAATAAAATATTGTAGCATTTCAGAATATGTCTTGAAATAAATCACTTGATATTGTAATATATATATTTAAAATCGTTTATGCAAATTTATTAATTCGAAAGGGGTTTTTTTTTTTTTTTTGCTAATTTATGATGCACTTAATCAGAACGCATTATTTAAGCATATAAAATGCTTCTATTAACAAACTGCTACCATAATAATTATGTTAGGTAGCTTGATCATAAAACTATTATTTTAGCCATCTCAATCATATTTCATTTGCAGACCGCATTTATTAATGTTAACAATGTTCATTATATTTAAATTCTTTATTCTGAATCCTTTCGGTAGCCTGATTTTTTTTTTTTTTTTACATTTGCTAATCAAGTAATAATAGCTAACAAAACAGAAAAAAGAGAGACAGAAAATGATTTTTTTTATGATTATAATTTTAAAATTCTCAATGTGATCGATATTTTATTTTTAAAAAAAATGAAAAAAATATTTTAAATAATTCCATTTTATTATTATTATTTTTTTTAAAAAAAAAAACATTTTAAATAAAAAATATCAAGCATGATTTTCCAGAAACTACTTTTTCTGATTTGCTTCTCTTGCTCTATTCATCAATTTTAATGTCTTTGAATTAAGATATATAAAAAATAATATTTTTTTTTATAACTTTGTTTATAAAATTATTTTTAATTTATAGTGAAAATCAGACCGTTGTTTAAACATTTTTACCTCAATAATGAAGAAAATTTTATAATTTTTTTAAATCCATAAAAACACGGCAGTCGTTTTTAATATATAATATTCATATAATTAGTTTATTCTTTTATCTCTTCTTATTAAATAAATAAGAATGATAGTAATAATTTTTGAGAAAAAATTCATTAGATAGATTTAGTAAAGCGTATTTTAAAAAAGATCCTTTTTTCATTCTAAGAATAAAATTTTATCAGCTTTTCATTTATCCATTATATATATATATATCAGTCTGTTGGATGATTTGACTATCAATCCATCCATTTGTTACACATCTAGCTATAGGAATTTATATATAAAATATCAATATCATCAAATGCTAAGTTATTCCAGAAAAGCTACCTGTAAGACAAACATAAAGTTAAAACCAGCAATTTTTGATATTTAGGATAACTGAAGAAGCTTGTTTGGTTATAGGATTCATTAGCATAATGTTTTTCAGTGATTTAACTTTATGCTTAAAACATTAAAAGTACATGTTAGTCTTATTTATATTATGTATATATGTAATAAAATTATTTATGATTATGTAATTTATGCTTTGTTTTGCCTCACTAAATTAAGATTTGTCAATGAATCCAAGTGGTTGACATAACAGGCATGAACCTTCTCACTTTGACAATAGTGTTTATTTCATTTTAGTATGTAAGTGACTAATAGATTTACTAGCAGGGAATTTTAAACTATAATTCTAAACAACATATGCTGTATTGTTATATTAAATCAATGGTATTGTTGAATGTGAGGAAATTCTCAGTCCAAGGTATAACCAATTTAATTTGACTAATTCAGATTATTGCATTATTTCTCAAATCCCTCTGAATTCTAAATATCAACATACTATAACTATGAGATAATTATTTTTTATATTGGAGATATTACAATATGTTACATTTATTTTTTTGATATGTTGTAAACATGAATTAAATTTTAAAATAAATTATACAATACTGTATTGCCACTTTTTAATTTGATATATTGACTTCATTTCTTACAGTTCTACAAGCTCTAAATATCAATGTAATAATTGCTTAGTAAACAATAGATATTTTTTTTTAATATTTGAGATACTGCATTTTATTACATTTATTTGCTTCATAATTCACAGTATATAAATTATTAGAATATTATACTTAATAAATTTAATCAATAAATAAATATATTTTAAGTTAATAATATCATTGAACACTTACCATTTTATTTTATAAAATATCAGGAACAATAAAATAATTTGCCCATTTATGTATACTGGACTTTTTAAAAATTAAAAATAATATTCAAATATTTTTTAAAGTTATTATTCTCCATATATATATAATAAACTAGAAACACAAATTTAGAAAACCATGTATAGTAATTAAAAGAAGTATCAAGAAGTAAAACATGTCTGAGAGAGCAAAAAAATACAGAGTAACATTTAATGTGTTAGGATTAGGATATTAATTGTAAAGCCATGTTGCTACAGTCAGACAAGTTTATTGAGTTCTTCCTTTAACATCATGAAGACGTTCTTTGATGTTAAAAGGTCTATTTGTTAATAGATGAAATCATGATTATGAAAGAATTTTAGTAATGTTTAATTTTTTTGACTAGTATTGTAATGTTATATGAATTTTTATTTTATATATATGAAAATGCTATATATTTATCATTATTATTTACAGAATTATCATTTTTAATCTTTGATTATTATAAATAATTAAAGTATTAGGGTAATTGTACATCTTGTAAGTTTTTGTGTAATTTATTTTTATTTAAATATACTATATCAAGAAAGTATTTCAAAAAGATATTTTTAAAGTACATATATATATATTGTTCATTTATATCTATTTTTATAGCTAAAAATATAAAATAGACTTTTAAATAGCCTTAATCCAGTGCAAAAATAGACCTGTTATTTGATAATAAGTGTAATTTTTTAAGACCTTAATGTAAATTACAGTATTTTTTTTTCAAAGAGTAAGACACTCACATGAAAACATGTGCTTATATATAAGCTTACTAATTATAAGGTAAGTCTGCATATTAAATTAAAAAAAACTGTGTACATGAATGATAAATGGCATTATAATTTGTTTTTGCTTGAATTTCTTTTAAACATTTTAAGTTTTTATATTAAATTTTATAAGTAAGTTAGGATTAGGGAGAAGATACGATAAGCATAACACATTCTCCATTAGTAGTAGTTTATCATTATTTGCTATTTTAGTGTAATCTTTATCTTGAAGTATTGTCTCAGTTGTAAAAGTAGATTTCTAGGTGAGCAAAAAGTCCTGATTCAATCCCCCTTCGACAAAAATGATCTGACTTTTTGCGCTTGACAATTTTGATGCTTACACATCATAACAGTTGACTATATAAATAAATTATAAAGATTTTATTGCTTGAGTTTTATTTATATATATGTTCAGTTTTTCAAAGGCAAATTGAGTTAACTGGATAACAGAATACTACAAAAAAGTGATATCGTATTAATTGCTGATGATAAATTTTCATTGTTTACTGCCTATCAAAGACATTTTTTTAATATCTGATTGTATTAGAATTGCGTAAGAAATTTTAATGAGCCTCACAGAATTAAAGTCTTTAAATCTAATGGTTAATTTTTATGGAAGTCATATGTTATTCAAGTACAAATTGAAAATTAATTCAAGAATATATATATCAATTTCTTTTCTCTATCACTGTAGTAAACCACTTAAGACTTATATTATAAATTATTCGATTTTTCCACAATTTATTTTAGCATTTTTCATTTCTCTTTAAACAATATCAGATAATATTTGCGCTATTTTATCTTCTAAATTTTTACAGTTTAGTGTGTATTTTATTAAACATATTTTAAAGAGAGAGAGAGAGAGTGAGTGAGGGCGAAACAGAAAGTAAAATGTATCTAATGTAGATTGTCTTAATTTATTTAAATATTAAATTTTCGATCAATAAATACTATTATAGAATATAAATGATAGAATTTTTTTGTGTGTTTTATTATTGATTTTAAAGTAATAGAATGAAACTTTTAAATATTTTATTGATTTTAAAATGTAGGTTAAAAGGAAGTGCACATACAAATGTTTTAACGAAAAGTATTTTAATAAATACTCTGCACGAAGCAAAACAGTTAAAAGAGAAAAAGCTTCGCAATTAAAAAAAAAAAATGACAAAATAAAATAAACAAAAACTTGAAGATAAACAACTTACAAAAAACTTTATTTAGCGTAAATAATAATTATAGCATTTTCCCGCACACATTCCAAATTACTTATTTAATTAGTTAATATGATACCAAATTTAAATTAATCTAAAATTGTAGGCTTAATTATTTTTTTTTTTAGTTATTTTTTTTTTAAAGAATATTTTTTTTTACATTACGTTGTTAAAATTCGACTGTTGAATGCATTAAAAATGTATTCATATATGCATCTTATGAATATAGTAACAATTAGTTCTCTTATATGTGTATGTAAGCTTAATGAACTAAACCTTGTTAACATTTTATATATTATATGTATGATATATTGTTAAAATAAATAATATTATAATAATATATAGGGTATATGAGCACAGACTTTCAGATGGCCCTTCACTCTCCACTCTATCTAATAACACTGATACACTCAAGCACATATATGCTGAAAAAGTTAATATCCCACTCCATTGTTAAAAACATTTGATAAATTAAATTTTGATAATCGGTTCGAAATTTTTAAAAAGTGTAAATTGAAGTAAAAAGGTTTTTATAGAATCAATATATAAATTATAATCCAATTTGTAATTTTTTTTTTTTTTTTGATAAAATTGATTGGATTAAAATTTAAAGCACAAAAAATGAAAAGGTATAAAATATTTATTTAATAAAATAAAAGAAAAAGAAAAAAGAATGGATGCTTTTAAAAAATATAGTAAATAACAATTAGTAAGAAATATGTTAAAAAAAATTATAAAACGTAAAGACCAAGTTAAAAAAATCAATAAATGGAAAAAAAATTAAGGATTGTGTGAAGAAGATTTGAAAATATCATCTGAAATACAGTGTGAAATTCATTTTTGTGAGAGTCATTGATGATAATGTGTTGAAATTTATTAGATATGTAAACTTTTAACAAGGTTTTTAAAATCAATGTACAACCTACCATGAAAATTTTGAGATAATTAGATAAATTATTTAATAACTAAATAGAAATCTTTAATCTACACTTCACAAATGTAAATTTTATTTTATACAGTTCTAAAAAAGATATGTATAATTTTTAAGCTATTTTTATTTTTGATTCCTTAATTAAATCTTTCATTTTATTTATCAAATTTCCACTTTAATATTTTTTCTATATTTAGGCATTTTATTTATGCAAATCGTCTTTTGTTAGGAATAATGTATTTTCATTTTCATTTCAGTAATATAAAATCAATTTAAATTGATTTTTTCAAAAAAAGAAAGCAAAAACAAGGAAAGACTCAAATTATTGATTTACTTTGAATATTATTTTTGTTTCATGTTATTATTTTTATGTTATTATTATTAACTCTATAATATTATTATTTGTTAGCTATAAAAGTATCTTCTATAAGCAAAGCACTGTATTCCTATTGTATTTCAAGAATTTTGAAAAGGAACTAATTGTTATATTTATATATCAACTTGAAGACTATTATACAATATCTTTGATAACGTTAATAATGATAATTATACTATTCACTTATCACATGATTTTAATTCTGTATTATAAAATTAATGTTGATGTCTCAATGAGTATTTTGAAGTTACAAATATTTGTATTAATTTTATACTGTATCATCTCATAGACAATACCACTTCACATATTAGATGTTTATATAATTGTAAACAGTGCCATCGCCATATGCATGTCATTCTAATCTAAGTTACTGCATAAATATTGAAAATTTATATTAATGAACTATTTACTACAATCATTTTTAATACAAGTTCATATGTTTTCAACACAAATATACAATACAGATACATATTTCAAATATAATTAGTTAAAAAAATTACATGCAGTAAATTATCAACAAAAATAAATAAAAAATATATGAACTATAATTAGCAATTTTATAATTAATTCTTTCACTGCCAGAAAACTGAAAACAAAAATATTATTTTTATAACTGTTTCTGCTTAATGATTAAAATGTGAGCAAGTGGCATTATTTTTTGAAAATTTAATTCTCTAATTTAATTTTTGAACTATAGAGTTTTATATTTTGCTGACAAATTCTAACATCTATTATTAAAATGAAAATTAAAATATATAATATTTATCAATGATGTAGACAAGGCTGCAACACAATTACCAGAATACAGATCATTCAAACACTGTCTAAAGTAAATCAACTCCAGTGAATTTAATTGAAAGTCAATTCTGAGATATCATGGAATTTGCTAGGAAACAGTTAATAAAGTAAATGGTGCACCTTAAAATTTTTTTTTTTTTTTTAACATTCTTGTTGTCAGTAGTATTTTATCAACATAGAGTAATTGATTTTAAAATTAATCAATATTGTGGGAATCCAGAAAAACAGTGTTTGTGTATGTGTATTTTTTTTTATCTTATAGATAATTGCATATAGTTTTAAATGAGATGTAAAACATGACAGTTCAATTTGTAATTTTTAACCTCTATGCTGACAGAGTAGCCATATTAAATATTTAAAAAATTATGTTAAGCCACAAATTTTATCATAATATATGTTTGTATTACTAAAAAATGATGTAATATATATTATTTGAAACATAAAACATCAAAGAATGTAATGAAGCTGAAAGAAATATAGGCATTGATTTTCAAAGTAATAAAAAAAGTTAATATTTCTAATAATTATTTTTATATTCATTTACTTCTGTTTCTAATCACGACTCAATCCTTTTTTCTTTTCAAAAATATACAGTACATATAGCCATATAATTCTATAATTAAAAATCACTTCTTTTCTTTTCAAAAACTTTATATATATACATCAAATAAAGTTTTTGAAAAGAAAAGAAGTGATTTTTAATTATAGAATTATATGGATATTTTATATTATTTCATAAATTCAAAATTATCAAGCATGCAACTTAAAATTATATTTTTGTTAGTAGGTTAGTTGGATTCATCATAAAATGTCTAAAAAAATGGTATATAATAACACTTACCTAAGGTAATCCATCACTTGAAAACTTCATAGAATAAAGACATTAGTACCTTTCATTTTTCCTAGTAACCCTTCAAATGTATTTCTATACAGGGGTTTGCAGTGAATATGTCATCACTATTAACATCTGTTATAACAAGTAGTTAATATTGAAAAATAATTAGTAAAATTTGAATATTATAATAAAGAACTTCAATACAGTTTTTAATTTATAAAAAATCACTTCTAAAATAGTCACTATATACAAAATAAAATAATAAGTGAATGAAATATTAAATTTATTATAGAGTTAAGCTTGAGATATATAAGTTAGTAGTTTATAGTCAGTGTGATGTAGTATTATTTATCCTATCTTTATATGTTTTGAGGGCTCATATTGCTTCATGCTACTATGACCATAAATTTAGTAATAGCTTCATCAACTGCCACCTCTCTTTGCATTTGATATGCAACTTTGAAATTTACATTTCAGTAATGTATAATTGGCCTAAGTTTATGTATTGTCAAAATCATTACTTTTAGCATTTGCATAATTTTATTATTATTAAAATGCAACAAGACATTATAGAAAATATAAATTGCATCATAATATTTGCAAAATGTGTTTATCTTTGTCTCATATCACTTAATTCAAATACTGGAACCAAGCTCCATCATAGCAAAAAATGCAGTTAATTCACAATATAAATATAGACAATCACAATCTATTTTTTTTATGTTAGTTTCAATAATAATTTTTTCATATATTTTTTATCAGATATAAAAATAAAATAATAATTAAAAAATATATAAAAATAAAATAATAATTAAAAAATATAAAAAAAATAAATACTTACCATTAGGCCCCCCATAACATTGTTTTCAAAATTTTTCACAATGAAGTCTTTTCCAGTAACTATCAAAAAAATAAGAGAATGACAAAAAAATTCAATTTACTTGATTATAAAAATTATCATAATTTTTTTATTTTTTATCATAGAAAAATAAAACTTACCTTTATGGAAAGTAGAAAGAAAGATGGAAACGGTGTAAAAAGTGCATGTGTAGACTGCACAGGTTTTCATTAATATTATGTTGAAAATGGATGTTTACATTTTAAAAATGCTTACCCACATTATCCGTGTGTAAGAATGAGGAGATTATTAATATTTAGAATTTTAAAATAACTTGATAGTTGAGCTAAGATATATTTGTTTAATAATTGTCATTATTTCAAAATAATTTTTAAAAAAATTATAGTTGTCTTATAATTTTAATTATATTTTTAAATATTAATTTGCAAAAGAAATTGTCCAAATATTTAGATAAAATTATGTCAATGTGATGCATTTTTTATATGTACATTGTAATAATGTGAAGAATACAGAAAAATATCTTTTTTATTTCTTTGCCTTTTAAATTGTCATCTTATAGAATTACAAGTAAAACTAAAAATTTGTTTTGAAATAAAAAATTGCTTGAAAAAGGAGTATTATTTTAAATAATTTATTAAACAATGTAAAGAAAATTTTTGATTGAAAGACTATTCCTGAAATAGTGCATATTATCCCTTGTTTTTGTAAAAAAAGTATATACAGTTAAGAGTAGTTTGAGTTTAAGTGAAAAAATAAAAGTACATAAAAATAGAGTTAGTAATAAATATCTCAATTTTGTTTTAATAGCCATAAAAGAGATACAGGTCACACTATTAGTTTTGATGTGACTAATGTTGTCTTCTTTAAAAGAAATAAAATTAAAAGAAAAAATAAAGAATTTTTACTATTAAAAATGTATGATTCTGAAGCAATTAGCATGTTTAAAAGTTTTTTTTTATATTAAGGGTTTGCGGTATGTAAGTGGGAATTGTGGGTAATATATATATTAATTTTTTTTGGTCCTTTATACTTGAGAAGTCTGTTTGTAGTTGTTAAACTATTGGTTGTTTTAGAGTTTCTTTGGCTAGTTTGGTTTAATTGTGAATTTGGGGTGATTTTTGATTAGGTTTTTCATGTTTGTATATACAAAGGTACACATGAGTAAATCGACTTAATTTAGTAAAGTATTGTTTATTGTTAGTCTATCTTTTTAAATGTCATTATTAAAATAAATCTTTGAAAACAAATTATGAATAATTACTATTAGTTTTTTTTAGAAAAATATGATCCCTAAATATATATAAAAAAGGTAATATCAGTGATTGAATTGAATGATTGAAAGTGTTTCCATTTTTAGAAAGACAAAAATTTATTAACAATAACTGTATATATATTTCACAGAATGGTTTGTATAATCACTGCAAACTCATTTTTAGAGTAGGTTTTTATTTTTCTCTCTTGGGGGGAGGGGGTTGGAATGGCCATACTATTTTTTTAAGTGGCTGTTTATTTATTTATTATTATTTTTATTTAAACATCTTTTTTTTTGTTATTCAGTGTAGACTGTGTTTAGGATTTTAAAAATGTTTTAATTTTAAAATTAATTCAGTGTTAAGAGATAGTTTGGAGAGTGGTGGGTCATGTGAAAGTCTGTGCTCATATACCCTATATATTAAATGTACAATATAATTTTTTTTTAAATTTTAATTGTATGCTAATTTTTATACTTTTTACTTATTTATGGTATGTTAGTTTTATGTATCATTGAATAGTTTATTTTTCATGATGCATTGATAGCTTATTATAAAAATTACATCTTCAACAGATGCTTCGTGTTTTTAATAATAAATTAACTAAAAAAATGAAAAAAAAGTTTCTAGATAAAACATGAAAGAACAACCCTTTTCTTTTTCTTTTTTTTTTAAAAAAAGAGTAAAATTAGTTTGTATAATACAAATGTTTTTAAAAATTATATTCTTTAAAATATGATTCTCTCTTCTCTCTCTCTTTCAAAAATATTAAATAAAGCTACTACACTTTAACCTTTTCGTTTTTTTAAAAATGAAAATCAATAGTGAATTGGAATTGATAAATAGTATTAAATTTAAAATTAAAACTATTTTATTTGTCTAAAAAGGGTCAATCATTTGCTTGAAATATTTAATTAGCAAAAACTTTTAGTAATCACACAATAAGCTAAAAAACAAAAAAATTCATAAATTAGAAGTATTAATTATCATTTTTTTAATTTAATATTTAAAACACAATTTAATGGAAATGCAGTTATTAAAAATATGGAAAAATAGGATGATTTCATATATAATGCAAAATTTAAAAAGATCAAAAGCATTTAAATTTTTTTCATTATTTTAGTTATGATTAAAATTAATAATAATTATGTAACAAATCATTTACTTTAACCTCAAATTCTACTCACACTGAAGATTACAAATATGAATAATTTAATTTTGCAAAATTAGTCTAAATTTAGTTAGTTTTGTTTTCTTGTCATGGATGATGGTGTTTGTGTTTAGGCCATTTGCTGAAAAGATCTTTTTTTTTACAATATAATCAAGTTTTTCTATCTTATTTTAACCTTTTATTTATTAATTAAAATAGAGATGAACTTGTGGTATTATTTTATATGTCGGTATTTATATATAGCATCTTCTTACTAATTATGAATATGTGTTATATAAAAATATGTGTGTTTAGATGCTATAGCAAGAAAAGCTATTAATAACTGCATATTTACTAAAACTTAGCACTTTTGAGAGCGATGTTTTGCTTTATATTCATAGCATTGGAAAATAAAAATAAAAGATGGGATATATATATATATATATATATATATATATTTTATATTTATATATATATTCATATATATATATATATATATATGAAGTGTTAGGGTTATTGGCTACATAGCATGCCTCTTTGTTCTTGCACTTGGCATTGTGTTGCTTGATCCATGCAATGTTGGTGACTGTGGATTAAATAGAATAAATTTTTTTATTGAATTAAAGTAAAAATTTTTGCTAATGAATTGAAATTTTTATGACTCTTGTGTTTGATATTGGACATTTAAGTAGTTATTTCACCAAAATCAAAGCATTTAAAATATTATTAATCATTAATCTGGTATAGCATGTAATTTTGTCTGAGTTTATTTACCCATATGCATTTGAAATTTAATATCAGACTCAAATATGCAGAGACACCTACACAATATGCTCAAATTAATGATACAATATCCTAATTAATCATATGATATTGTCAATTAAAGAAAAAAGTATTGGAAGCCTAGACATCTAATTTAAAATTGAGTTATTTGGAGCTATATTTATAATTAAAATATAGTATGTAGTTTTATATAGAAACTAAATATAACCAAAAGATCATGTTTTCTCAAAAGTGTGAATCTGATTTCAGTTTCCTTGGAGCAAAGAAATATAAATAGTGAATTGTATACTAAAATAAGAATTAAAAATTTGACTGTGCATTATAAAACCATATATTTATTTTAAAAGTAACTATATTAGTATTGATGTGCTAAAACTCACAATAAAATACAACTATGTTTTCTTTAAAAAAAGTGATAAAGAACTAAATGTTAAATAAGAGTTTTGCAATGGCTGTATAAATTAATTCATGATTCCAATTATTTTCACAAATAATATCTTCTAATTTTTTAATGTGTTTATTTAAATTTTGCAGTGCTGTGTTTTAACCTCCTTTGGAACAATTTTTTCTTTTTGAAATACTTCAGCAACTTTTCAACAGAAGCTATCCTTGGAATTCTATCCTGAGCTATTATTACAATAAAAAAAATTTATAGTGCTTTTTTTAAAAGTGAATTTGATATAATGTTTAATTATGAATTGAATCTGCATCTTTTATAAAAGTCGTGCTCAATTTCACCATTAAATACTTTTTTTATAGAAAGTCTGTTATTTTCTATTCATTTCATTCTAACAAAAATGTGTTTTACAACTATAGATTTAATATTATTGCATCTAAAAAACTGAAATATATTGATAATGTTATGATCCTGTTATTAAATATTTATATATTTTATGGAGTAATCATACATATTTTTCCAACTATCTGTATGATATGACAATAAGGGTTTTATATATTCTTTTCATACAATAAATTTGGCAGAAAACAATTCTTTATACAAGTAATTCAGTTTATAGCCATAAACAATAATGTAAGTTGCAGTTTAACATTGATGTCTGACATTTTTATATCTAACAAAAAATATCACAATATATAAAATGATCCATTTTCCAAAATGAGTACCTCTCTAAACAAAATAGTGCTGAAATTTTTTCATTATCACTAAATGATAAAATATCTGACTTTTTTCAATATTGATTATTAAAGTTTTTATAAATTATATAAAAAATGTAAAAAAAAAAAAATTCTATATGTCATTATTTGAATTCACAAAAATAATATAATCATTAGCAAATTGTAATTCCAAAAACCAAAAAAAAATTAAAATATTATTTTTAATCAGTTAAAATTACTTATAAAGCCAATTGTAAACTTTTTTTATAGACTTTTATCCAAAAATTGGAAAGAAAATTAAGAATTAGTACAATATTTGTTTAGCACCAATTTTCATTTCAAATTCTTTAAATTTTCCATTACTAGTAATAATGCTTTCTCTCATATTGAATAATGATTTTTCTCTTATTGGATATATCAAATTTTTAAAATTAATAAACTTTTAAAGACAACCAGACAATTTTCAAATATTCCCATATAGTTTTTAAAATAATTGAATCAAGTGTACTGATTAAATAAACATAAGCATTACATAAACCATATTTTTGCTTCCAACACTTTTCAAGCAATTGCCTGCCCATAAGGAAAAAACGTTTACATTGCTTAATGATTTTCTAAAAACTACATTGAATCTTTAAAACTATTCACCTATGACTGCAAACAATCTTTTCAATAAAATCCTGCAAAGATTCTATAGTAAGAATAGTTAATTTTAGATATTCTGCATTAATAATTTAGTAAAAACATTTATTGTTAATACAATACTTATTTAGTAAATTGTTTTGTTTTAATTAAAAATTTTAGTCACAAAAAAAAAAAAAATTGAAAAATAATAGAAAATGCATGTCTAAAACTTATAAAGTGTGCTTATTATTGGTATAAATATTATTTTGATTACAATATGTTAATAAATAATGTAAAATATTGCACATAATTATTCTATCTTTCATAATATTTATTTTGCTATATTTTTTTCTGTAGTATTTCTCTCCATACAGTAGTGTCCCCAAGTGCAAGCCATAGTAATCAATAGATGGTAGACTATTTATGTATCAAAATTTTTATCTAGTGTTGATCATCCAATATCCCCTTGCTAAGTATTTTGATGCACAAATCTACTAATATCAGTTGATTACTATGGCTTGCACTAAGCGGGTCTACTATATGGAGAGAGTCGCTACTGAATTAACAGTTTGTGTAAAATATATGAAATGGTAGTCATGTGATGTTTTATGTTGTTTTATATTTTTTTCTGATGATCTAAACTATAAGAGGAAGGAAATATTCAAATCAATTCAATTTATTTGAAATCAAAATATTTTTTTTTATTTAAAAAATACGTTTTAATATTTTGTTGTTATTCTAGAACTAGAGTTTTGGTTCAAACACTTCATTTGATTTATTTCTTAAACAACTGCAACGTCTGTTGTAAAAAAAAAATCACTCAAATTTTAATTCCTGAATAAAGTATAGTAGCAATTTAAACTTTACTTTTTTTAGATTACTATTTTATTATCAAAATATTTACTTATTTAAAAAAATATTTGAGTCGTTTTATTTGTAAACCAAATAAATGATTGGAGATAGAGATGCTATTTTTTTTTATTTAACATATTGTGAAAATCAGAACAAAAATTTGTATATTTTTATTTGAAGTATTTTTTAAAGATTGAAATGAATTTTTAGCACTTTTTATTCTATTTAAATATGTATATATATATAATTATTTTTAAATTAAAATTAATATTTTAAAAAAAATGCATTAAATGAGTTTATAAAAATATTTTCAAAAGATCATTATGATATGATGTCAACAACCAGGATTTCAATCTGAACTGGCTAAATTTAGGAAATTTTTCAATGGGTATAGAAATTTTTTTAGGTAGCCATCTTATAACTAATCTAAATAACATGTCAATATTAGGCAGTAAAAGAATATTTAGTCATTCTTTTCTAGAGGGAGAAATAGGAGTGGGAAAAATATCAAATTTTACAATCCTGCATTGGAAAGTCTGATAAATACTCTTTTCTTTTCATTATTGAAAATGACATTTTCCTGCAATAAAATATTTAAAGTCTGTTTTACTTTTCATCTTAATATACCACAAACAAATATGATAATTCTAAAAGCATGTTAATCAAACTCATATTTAAACATTTTTTTCTCTATGTATACAAAGTTAACACATTAAGATATATGAATAAATGTTAAATATGAAGCCAAAGAATGTTTATTTTTATTTACATCCCTGTGCAGTTTTGTGCAATAGATAAAGCATCCGAGTTGGGATTGAAAGATCCCAGGATTGATTCTGGCACTTGGTGCACTGACATTCAAACTTCTTATAAACTCCTAAGCAATAAAGCTATATATATATATATATATTACATTTTAATATTTAAGGCAAAAAACGCATATATAATATCATGGATATGAAAATACATCTATCCAGTGCTTATGATGCTACATGATATGAACTATTAGTTAGCTTTTCATTAGACATATGGGAGAAGAAGGATAGCCACATATAATAGGACTAAAATGTTTGCCAAAACATATTACTAGGAAGCATGTGGAAAGTACTTTGTCTTTATAGTGTTATAGTTAATGCATTTCTTATCATGTCTGATCTACAATTTAGATTAATGGATTAATGTAAATCTCTGTACTTATTTTATGTAACTGAGAGATTTTTAACAAATTTAACAATTTTAGATATTAGTTAAAAAAAATAGAATGGAAAAAATAACATTCACCATCTGGAAATGCATTAGTTTGGTAATATTGTTTTTCTCCCTGTTCCATATAAAGGGATTTGAATTAGTGTTTATTATGCAATAGTCTTGATAGTTATTATGTAATGATCTTGTTTTTTTTTCAAGTTAAGAATGTTAAATCAAAAAGATATTGAGATTGCTATAGAATAGTCACTATAAGGCACATACATATATCTATATCACCATGGTATCATAATAATATTTTATTTTTAAAAAATTAAACTGTACATTTACATTTTTGTTCATGTGTTAATATTAATTTTTTATTTAATGAAAACTGTCTCTAGATGATCATTTTGATTACTTTAAGCCAGATTGCTTTTCTGGAAAGGCATGCATCGAAATGCCCCCAACTATTACTGTGTACTATTAGATAATTTTTATTGTAATGATTGTATTAAAATCATATGAAAGTTTTAATAAATATTTGATGAAAGACCAAATGAGGCATTTTCAAATGAAAAGTTAATTTTTTATCCAGCAATCAACATTTTTATTAGTTATTTTTGTAACATTTTTATTTTTAAAATGAGTTTGAACATCAGATAAACCAATCACAATTTTAAAAATATTGTTTTATCTCAAAGTTGTTGAAGCAGCATTTCTAATCAGCAAAAATGTGAAAAATTAAATTAATGTAATTATTTTTATTTAATTGTCACTTTTGGAAAATGAGAAAGTCAAAAAGGTTTGTTCTTCTGTAGATATATATAATAAAAAATAAATCACAATTTATAAAGATCATGTTTTTAAACTTTAAAAGAATTAAAATCAAATGCAACTCAAGTAATAATTCCATTATATATATGTATATATATATATATATATTGTAACGAGCACAGACGTTCGTTACATTGTTTTTTTTTATTTATTAAACATGAAAGTAAATTAAAAAGTTCGCATTTAAAAATTTTCTTTAAGAATTAAAATTTGAAATTAAATATCATCTTAAACTCGTATATGTTAAATCGCACAGATAATGAAAAATTATTAAAATAAAACTTTATTAAAGAAAAAGTATTTTAAAACTAAATTTTAAAAAGATTTGGAGATAAAATTATATCTTTAAATTTATCTTTAAATATATTTTTGATTTGGAAAACAGGTTAATTAATCAGAAATGGAAATGATTGTTAATTAGTTAAATGTAAACCAGCCTTGGGCATCTAAATGTAAAAACATTGGTCAGATAGGAAAACAATAGAAACTGTTAGCAAATAAGAAGAAATCCCTATGGAATCGGACCGCAGCGAAAGGACCATCGCATCGGTGACGTAATGTAAATTCAATCCTTCACATTAATATAAAAAGGACAAGTTTGGAAATTATTAGTTAGTTAATGATTATTTACGATGTGACAGATATGTGTTAGTGTGGAAGTGAAGAAGAAGGGATTGAAAAAGACGCACGTTCAATCCCTTCAGGTTAAATGGAAAAAGAAAACGTTTTTATAAGAGGACCACAGGATCATCGGGAAATTTAACGCTGGATTTCAAATGGCAAGCAACTGTAAAAGATGAACATTTTAAACTGTAAGAACTTTATAAATAATGAACATTAAATTAAAACTTTCCAAATTTAAATGATTGCAATATTATCCTATCTGACCAACTTAATTTATTAATAATGTTATTTGATGTATTTCTTTTTATATATATATATTTAAAATCATTTCCATTTATTTATTTATTTTTTGTTCTTTAAGTTTTATCATGATTTTTGTTTTTCGTTAAATTAATTATATAAATGTTAAACTTAAGTCGGGCGTGAATGGCTGTATAGATTTGTAAAGTTATATTAGGGGAGGGTAATCTTAGGTTATTTATGTCGTTGTTAGATTGGGTCAATGGATTGGATATATTGATGTAGTTAGTAGATGTAGTCGGAGATTCGCTACTGGCAGAATCGTTTATATTTACGCCGCACTCACCCGTTTGCCTATGAAAGGAATTATAAGACGGAGAATGCAGTTCCTTTCTATGGAGTTTTTTTTTATTGTTCTTCTCGTTAGATAGATGTAATATCCCTATCTGATGAGAGTCAATGCCTTCTCTTAATCTTTTTGGTGCTGTCGTATTCCATATTACATTTAATACATCGATGTATCAGATGAATTGATGCCAGTTTGACTGCGAATTTTAGCCTAAGGTTAAATAGGGATATAATATTTTATTTTCAAATGCAAATCTATGTAGTCTATTCATACTCGACCCTAAATAAAAATGCATTAAATTTAAGTTGTTTATAGACGCTTGCATGGATTGGTTAATGGTGAATTGTGTTTCGGGTTTTCATATTTGATCAAAATATATAGACATTCGATAAATAATGATACCGTATGGGGAGTATCTAAAATGTATTTATTCGGATGTCTTTTAAGTTATTGGTGACAATGCAAGTATCTTATGCTGAATACTAGAGGGTTTCTTATATTTCCCTATGCAATTGTCAGTAATCAATAATTTTGTATTTTGATCGTTTATGTTTATTTTTGAAATGTTTTTGACCGTTGAAATCTATGTAACCGATCTATAGCAACATATTATAACAAGCTTTTATAATCCCATCTGTGCGAACTTAATTAAAATGTAAACTTATAATATAATAGAAATTAAAATGTAAATTAAAATCTAAGGTAAAGTTAAAAATAATGTTAAATGTTAAAATGTAAAACTAATACTAAAATAATTTTAAATCTTATATATATGTGCATAAATAAATGTTTGTATGTTAATTATTGGCAGTGGCTTATTTTATTCCTCTTATATATATATTTTTATATTATTTTTTAAATCTCTGCTATTCCACTGAGCTAGTGACATGGGCTAATGACCGGATGCAAAAAAAAAAAAAATTTTTTTTTACTTATGTATCTGCCTACTCTATAAATTTTTCTAGGTTCGAATGCCTAGATGGCGCCCTGTAGTGCAGATTACGTTAAGTGATATTCTCCGGATCATTACAATTGGCTTTCCCTCGGGCGTTAACACGGGTTTTTAATTTTTTTTTTTCTTCTGGAAGGTTGAAGAGATTTTTTTTGGGGATATATATATATAATTGCATGGTTAGTTGCTTAGTAACTTCATATGAAATTTGAGCCTCGAAGTGGCAGGTTGAGGGGTTAAAAAATTTCATTTAAGTTAAAAGCAAAGTAAAACTTTATTAACAATGAGTATTGCAAATTCCTCTAAAAGATTTGGAGATAAAATTATATCTTTAAATTTATCTTTAAATATATTTTTGATTTGGAAAACAGGTTAATTAATCAGAAATGGAAATGATTGTTAATTAGTTAAATGTAAACCACCCTTGGGCATTTAAATGTAAAAACATCGGTCAGATAGGAAAACAATAGAAACTGTTAGCAAATAAGAAGAAATCCCTATGGAATCGGACTGCAGCGAAAGGACCATCGCATCGGTGACATAATGTAAATTCAATCCTTCACATTAATATAAAAAGGACAAGTTTGAAAATTATTAGTTAGTTAATGATTATTTACGATGTGACAGATATGTGTTAGTGCGGAAGTGAAGAAGAAGGGATTGAAAAAGACGCACGTTCAATCCCTTCAGTTATTATAAAATGGAAAAATGAAACATCGCTTTTCTTATATTCAGAGGACCACAGGATCATCGGGAAATTTAACGCTGGATTTCAAATGACAAGCAACTGTAAAAGATGAACATTTTAAACCATAAGAACTTTATAAATAATGAACATTAAATTAAAACTTTCCAAATTTTAATGATTGCAATATTATCCTATCTGACCAACTTAATTTATTAATAATGTTATTTGATGTATTTCTTTTTATATATATATATTTAAAATCATTTCCATTTATTTATTTATTTTTTGTTCTTTAAGTTTTATCATGATTTTTGTTTTTCGTTAAATTAATTATATAAATGTTAAACTTAAGTCGGGCGTGAATGGCTGTATAGATTTGTAAAGTTATATAAGGGGAGGGTAATCTTAGGTTATTTATGTCATTGTTAGATTGGGTCAATGGATTGGATATATTGATGTAGTTAGTAGATGTAGTCAGAGATTCGCTACTGGAAGAATCGTTTATATTTACGCCGCACTCACCCGTTTGCCTATGAAAGGAATTATAAGATGGAGAAAGCAGTTCCTTTCTATGGAGTTTTTTTTTTATTGTTCTTCTCGTTAGATAGATGTAATATCCCTATCTGATGAGAGTCAATGCCTTCTCTTAATCTTTTTGGTGCTGTCGTATTCCGTATTACATTGAATACATCGATGTATCAGATGAATTGATGCCAGTTTGACTGCGAATTTTAGCCTAAGGTTAAATAGGGATATAATATTTTATTTTCAAATGCAAATCTACGTAGTCTATTCATACTCGACCCTAAATAAAAATGCATTAAATTTAAGTTGTTTATAGACGCTTGCATGGATTGGTTAACGGTGAATTGTGTTTCGGGTTTTCATATTTGATCAAAATATATAGACATTCGATAAATAATGATACCATATGGTGAGTATCTAAAATGTATTTATTCAGATGTCTTTTAAGTTATTGGTGACAATGCAAGTATCTTATGCTGAATACTAGAGGGTTTCTTATATTTCCCTATGCAATTGTCAGTAATCAATAATTTTGCATTTTGATCGTTTATGTTTATTTTGAAATGTTTTTGACCGTTGAAATCTATGTAACCGATCTATAGCAACATATTATAACAAGCTTTTATAATCCCATCTGTGCGAACTTAATTAAAATGTAAACTTATAATATAATAGAAATTAAAATGTAAATTAAAATCTAAGGTAAAGTTAAAAATAATGTTAAATGTTAAAATGTAAAACTAATACTAAAATAATTTTAAATCTTATATATATGTGCATAAATAAATGTTTGTATGTTAATTACTGGCAGTGGCTTATTTTATTCCTCTTATATATATATTCTTATATTATTTTTTAAATCTCTGCTCTTCCACTGAGCTAGTGACATGGGCTAATGACCGGATGCAAAAAAAAAATTTTTTTTTTTTTTTACTTACGTATCTGCCTACTCTATAAATTTTTCTAGGTTCAAATGCCTAGATGGCGCCCTGTAGTGCAGATTACATTAAGTAATATTCTCCGGATCGTTACAATATATATATATATAATTGCATGGTTAGTTGCTTAGAACTTCATATGAAATTTGAGCCTCCAAGTGGCAGGTTGATTAAAAAATTTCATTTAATTAAACAAAGTAAAATTTTATTAACAATGAGGATTGCCAGTTCCTCTACAAGCTTTGTGATAAATGCTTAGCCAGAGCCAGCACTAAAAATATCTCTGTCAAGAACCCCTCCCCAAACTCCTGACCATGGTTTCATGCTTTGGCACTTTTCAGAGAAGGGTCAGGGTAGGTTCAGACACTAGATTTAAAATTACCAACCCAAAGCCAAGCACTTATCTCAAAGTTATCTATTGAGTGGGAAATCTGAAATTTTCAGACAATCTACATGTCTTCAAACCCCGATATCCAACTCAAATAGTTATATGGGGCTGATAGATCTTCAGCCATGCCATATATTAGTAGTCTTAGCAATATAAAATTGCATAAGACTTATGGCAGATACTATAAATAGTCAAAAATAAGAGTCATAGATCACATGACCCTATCTCTTAAGCTTGTAATTTATAAACAATGAGGATTGCCAATTCCTCTACAAGCTTTGTGATAAATGCTTAGCCAGAACCAGCACTTATAATATCTCTGTCAGGAACCCCTCCCCAAACCCCTGACCATGGTTTCATGCTTTGGCACTTTTCAGAGAAGTGTCAGGGTAGGTTCAGACACTAGATTTAAAAATACCAACCCAAAGCCAAGCACTTATCTCAAAGTTATCTATTGAGTGGGAAATCTGAAATTTTCAGACAATCTACATGTCTTCAAACCCCGATATCCAACTCAAATAGCTATATGGGGCTGATAGATCTTCAGCCATACCATATATTAGTAGTCTTAGCAATATAAAATTTCATAAGACTTATGGCAGATACTATAAATAGTCAAAAATAAGAGTCATAGATCACATGACCCTATCTCTTAAGCTTGTAAGTTATAAACAATGAGGATTGCCAATTCCTCTACAAGCTTTGTGATAAATGCTTAGCCAGAACCAGCACTTATAATATCTCTGTCAGGAACCCCTCCCCAAACCCCTGACCATGGTTTCTTGCTTTGACTAAAATTTTATTTAGTTCATCACTGTGCTATTTAATGTAGACTAAACATCAATTTAATGAAAAGGTAGTTTATCACAAAATATAATTTGATATCAATTTTTAACACATTTTTACAGATTTAAGAATTTTTTTAACATTATCACCTAACTTAAAATTTCAGATAAAATAATGTTAATAAAATTCAAACAAGAAAAATATTTATGATTGTCATTTATGCAAAGAATTGTGGAGAGAACTATAGCTGGTAGTTGTTACTATTACATTATAAAAGAATAAGAAGATAGATGTTTCAAATTTTTTGACTATATTTTATTACTTTTGGTGATATTTTATACACTTTTATTTCCCATGCCTGCTTCCCTAAAACCAAAATAATTAGATCAAGTGAAATGAATATGCATTTTTTAATAACTTGTTCATCTTTCCAAACTATTTAGAATAATTATGAAACAAAAGTTATTTCCATAATATTAAAAATGTAATAATTTGATGACAAGTCATCTCCAGGTACAATGGAAATGCTAGCGTAGATCTATGGTATTAAGAAGGTGAATAACCTATAATTGATGATGCTTTGTGTACACATCGTTTATGATCCAATTAAATATTACTTTGATAGCACATGGTATAATATATTGCACAGGTTATAATAATTCATATGACTTATGCACTTTGATGAAGCATTAGAACTATAAAATAAAGAGTTAAAGATTCATGATCAATTATTATCTGAGGAAAGTAAAAATTTCCGTTTAATCATTTAAAACTATTCATCACTATGGTACTGAAGCATCACATAACAAGAATATGCACATAATGTTACAAATTTTAATATCCAATTTAATTAAGAGTACAATCTTACATTTTTTTAATCTGCTTTATTATATAATAAGCAATTATAGATTTTATCTTATATGTACAATATATATTTTTCTATAGTAAGTGGGTTTTTAAAGTCAACATTTTGTAGGTAATAATAGGACAATGGTGACGGTTTTTTTTATATAGATATAAATAATCTTCTGCCTAATATATTTTTTATTACATGATAGTTAAATCATTTTTTCCTTCTTTCTCAATTCTATAAATCTTGATCCATTTTTTATTAAAACAGCTGGTGAGTCTTAGAAAATACATGATGGAATTAATGATTTCATAGATATATTACTCTTTTGCTATAGCAGTAAATAATAAATCTTTTTTTTTTTAAATTACAATATTTATTTGTAAGCAGACATTTTAAAAAATCATTCTACAGTATATATAGATTGTAACAAATGTTTTAATAATAATAATAATAATAATAATAATAATAATATATATATATATATTGTTCAATAAATAGTTCTGCAAAGTACATCCAGCGAGATTATATACATATATGTGTGTGTGTTGTTAGACCTTAATTATGATAAGAACAAATTATAATATTAATTTAATGCTTAGCTTTAAACCTTTATATATTTTTTTCTATATATATATATTATCAATGTAATATTCTAGGAAGAATGTTTTTAGGAAAAAAAATCTTTTAATTTATAATAATTGCATATCATGTTTAGACCCAATCAACCCATAATATAATCTGTCTGCTATAACTACCAGTTGAGTGAAATTGAAAAAGTATAAAGATTTTTTTTCTAAAATCATTTAACAATTCAACTAAATAATGGAAGCATTTCAATGTAAAATGTTATTATCACATATATTCAGACAAACATTACTACAAATAATACATATATACATCTATTTAATCTTGCTCAGGTGCAATCTTTTCAGTGTTTTTTACGAGTAAATATCAAAAATATTAAATATAACATTAATCCATCTTTAATGAAAATAATTATTTTTTAAAATAAATGCTATATTTTAAATAATAAAAAAGAAATACAAACTTCTATATTCAATTGAACATTAATAGATTTAAATAAAATATAATTTTATCATTAATATTATCTAAATAGAGGAATTTAAATTTAAGATTTTTCAATCTATATTCATTCCCATTCTATCTCAGGCTAGCAATACACATATCGACATACATGTGAAAAAGGGAAATGATTCCCAGATATGTATATATATATATATATATATATATATATATATATATATATATATATATATATATATATATATATATATATATATATATATATTGTGCAGAACAAGCATTCATCAGTGGGGCTAGATCATAATCTCCCACACACATATACAATCAGAGCTCAGATTATATTGAGTGTTCCATCATCACTTTTTTAATGATATGAATGGTTGAATAGGTGAAAAGATTGAAGCCTATTCATTAAAGTTCAAAGAACTGCTATCTTAATATAAATTGAGCACTGATAGTAAATGCGAATGGGAGATTATAATCTTGCCTAACTGATGAGTGTTGATTTTGCACACTATAGATATATTGAGGATCATTTAATTTTTTGTACATGTACATGGTCATGTGTAAATGTTTCTGAGATGGAGTGGAGGATATATATAGACTGAAAAATCCTAAGTTCAAATCTCCCTAGTTATATATATATATTGTAACGAGCACATACGACGTTACATTATTTTTTTATTAGTAAACATGAAAAAAATAAAAGTTCGCCAATAAAACTTCTTTTTTAAGAATTAAAAATTGAAAATTAAAAAATCATCTTAAACTCGTATATATACATATAGAATCACACAGATGAAAAAAAAATTATTATTAAAATAAAACTTTATTAAAAATAAAAAATAAAAATATTTTAAAAGCAAAAACTTAAAAAGATTTAGAGATGAAAACATATCTTTAATTTTGGAAAACACATTAATTAATCATAAAATGGAAATGATTGTTTTAATTAGTCAAATGTAAACTAGCCTTGGGCATTTAAATATATAAGCAGTGGTCATATAGGAAAACAATAGAAACTAATAGCAAATGAGAGAAATCCATCAGGAAATCAGACCTCAATGGAAGGATCATCATCATCGATGATGTAATGTCAATTGAATCCTTAAAATTAATATAAAAGGAAAAGTTATTAATGCGAAGTTGTGGGAGAAGGGATTGAAAAGACGCACTCTTCAATCCCTTCAGTTTTGTTTAAAAAAAGAAATGACATTGTTTTCTACATTGAGGACCAGCCAAAGCAAAAGACCTCCGGATGAATAAATAAATTGGCCAACAGAATTTCAATCTCTTTAGGACGGCGTGGGAATTCTCGTTCAAACGGCAAGCAACGGATAAAAGGAACGTTTTGAAATCGTAAGAACTTTTTGAACTCTCAGCTTTAAATATATATAATTAATGAACATTTCTAAACAATAAGAACTTTACTTCTAAACTTGTTCCATATTTTAAAAAAATAGAAATAGATTCCTATCTGACCAAACTAAATCATTGATTAATTAGTTATAATTTTATTTAATGTATTTCTTTTGTAAAATCATTTCCATTTATTTATTTATTTGTTCTTTACGTTTTATTATGATTTCTGTTTTTCATTAAACTAGTTATATAAATGTTAAATTTAAGTTGGACGTGAATGGTTATATAGATTTGTAAAGCTATATATATAGTTTAAGGGAGGGTAATCTTAGGTTACTCATTTTGTAGTTGAATTAGCTCAATGGATTGGATATATTTGTGTAATTAGTAGATGTAGTATGAGATCCACTATGGGCAGGATTGCAGATATATGCCACACACCTTCTGTTTGCCTATGGATGGGTTTGTAAGTCGGCAAAGGACTGCAGTCCATTCCTATGGAGTTTTTTGTTTATTGTTCTACTCGCCAAAAGATGTAGCATTCCTGTTGGTGGAGAGACAATGTCTTCTCTAACTCTACTTACTGTTCAGATGTACATTCCTGACAGTATAGTATTTTGTGTTGTCGTATTTTCATGCTACATTGAATACATAAATGTATCAGATGGATTGGTGCTGGTCTGACTGCGAACTTTTGGCCTAAGGTTAAATAAGGGAAAGAATATTTTCTTTTCCAATGCAAATCTATGTAGTCTATTCATACTTGTCACTCTAAATAAAAAAGCATTAAATTTAGGTTGGGTATAGACGCTTGCATGGGTTCGTTACCAGTTAATTATGTTTTTGTTTTTCATATTTGATCAAAATATATAGACATTCGGTAAATACTGATACCTTACGGTGAGTATCTAAGATGTATTTATGTTGGATGTCTTTTAAGTTATTGGTGTCTTGCGGCATCTTATGATGAATGGTATTGGGTTCTTATAAATTTCCCTCTGCAATTGACTTTATCAATGACTTTGTATTTTGATCGGTTATGTTTATTTTGAAATGTTTTTAACCATGTAATCTATGTAACCAATCTATACTCAACATTATAAAACAAAATTTCATAAATCCATCTGTGCGAACTTAATTAAAATGTAAACTTATAATATTATAAAAATTAAAATGTAAATTTAAATTCTAAATTTAAATTAAAATCTAAAATAAAAGTTAAAAATAATGTTAAATGTTAAAGTAAATATCCTAAAATAATAATGTTAAATTTTATATATATGTGCGTAAATAAATGTTTGTATGTTAATTACTGGCAGTGGCTTATTTTATTCTTTTTTATATATTCTTAGATAAGAATTTTTTTTATAAAATATAAATCTCTGTTATTCCACTGAGCTAGTGATAATGGGCTAATGACCGGATATCAAAATATATAAAATAATTTTTTTTTGACTTACGTATCTGCCTACTTTATAAATTTTTCTAGGTTCAAATGCCTAGATGGCACCCTGCAGTGCAGATGACGTTAAGTCAAACCATTCCGGATCATTATAATATATATATAAGAAACATTCAGTGTAAACAAATTACATTAACATTATAAATACTTTAAACAGGCATTAATCTGTGTTCAATGCATTTTAAAATTCGTAATAATCAAGCACATTTTGCTGACAGGGAAACCTTCCAAACCACGACACAAGATTATTATGAATTTTAAAGTGCATTGAATACAGGTTAAAGCCTGTTTAAAGTATTTACATATGCTTTCTGTGCACTCAATAAATTAATTACTATTCTTCATTAACCTCTTTTTTCTGATTATTTTATTGGCCAGGTGAGGTAAAAGTCTAAACTTTTAATTGTCAATTCACAAACTCAAGTGTCAAAATATTCATCTTTAATATTATATTCACTTTAGTTTTGTTTGTAAAAAGTATATTAATAATTTGTCAGGTTATGAAAGTGAAAGAAAGTTTTTTCAAAAATAAATTTTTATTTATAATTATAAAAATATTCGATAGCGGCAAATCTAAAATGAACATTACTCACCAACCAAAAAGTTTTGCTGACATCAGTGATTTCTTTCCCAATTTTACATTGTGAATAAGTAAATAATTTTTGCTAAAGTCTTAACTATTTTTCTAAAATAATTTTATTTTTAGCATATTTTATCAAAATAATTTATAATTTGTCAAAAAATACTTTTAAAATGGTCTAAAACATTCGTTTATCATTTTCGAAATGAAACAAAAGAAATCGTAGCAGTAAAAGTTATTGACGTTGTCGAAATTTAACAGCCAATCAGATTCAAGAAAGGATGCCTTTTTACTTTGTTAGACCTTCAATGTCAGTTTTATTGATTTTTACTTGTAAAATAATTCAAGAGAGGGCAGCATCTTACAGAACTTTTTTAACCTTTAAAAATAACACAAAATCTTAACGGTAGTGTTAAAAATGCCTGATTTAGAGCGACTGGAAGCCGTCACATTTTTAGCCATAACTAGCAAATTTTTAGCTGTAACTAGCAAAAAAATGAGTTAATATTGTAGTAAATTTGTACAATCTATATACAGTTTTAACAAATGCTTTTTACATAACAATGACCCTAAGAGCAAACATTTTTCCATGTAAAAAACTGATATAATTGCATACAGATTATTATATTATAGGTATAGGATTATCATAGTCTACTACAATTTTATAAATTAAAATGTAAATTTTATTTTATAATCATTTTCAAGTTTATAAACTGCAATTATTTTATTATGAATTTGAAAATGTCTGTGATATTAAACTTAAATTTTAAGTAATTTATTGTAATATTAATATTATATATTTACATATATATATATATATGTATGTGTGTGTGTGTGTGACTATTCATATAAATATGCAAATAATCATAATGGATATAAACACATACTTTCAAGCTCCATTCAACTATATACTCTATCTCATACAACTGACACATATGAGCACATACATGTAAAAGATATAAACCAGCACTCATCAGTTGGAGCAGATCATCTCCCACACAAACATATATAATCACTGCTTAGTTTATATTAATACAGAAAATCTTCAAACTTTAATAAACAGGCTTCAATCTTCTCCACCCTCTAACTCTAAAGTCATCCATACCATTGAAAATTTGATGTTGGAATAACCAAATCCCTTGTTGACCCATATATAAATTGTAAAACTGATTTCATCTGTACAAAAAAAAATCTTTTATGCTTTTTTTTGCACTTATAAATAAACACAAACTATATTATTTTATCAATAATTAATATTTTAGCAAACCTTATTGGCCATCTGCAGATTTAGCTACAAAAAAAGAAATTACAGAAAAAAGCTTGAAATGGACAAAATAAAATTGAAAATGATAAAAGATAATTGTGTAAAAAAATTCAAAACATTATTTCTTTTATCCATTAATATATCTAAATTTTTCATTAATCAATTGTATGATCTATATACAAAAATTCCAGAATTTACTATGAGATGAATAAAGAAAATTGAAATATCTCAGTTTAGTTAATTGAATGGAATTGTCAACCTACCATTAGAAATGTTCATTATTACATAACTTTTCAAGCATATAATTGTATGATTATTATTTATATAATACACATTGAAAAATACTTTTACAGAAATCTTAGCCATCTCTAATGATGTGGTTTATAAAAAATAATATAATTAGCATAAAGAAAATTGAAATGTTAAGATTAATCCTTAATGGCAACAGCCAGTATTTGATGCCACAAAACATTTTCATATATCTTAACTTAATAGAATATTTAAATTGAAGTATCCATCTCAATATTTTTCTAGTTATATCTGTATTTTGAAAAAATCAAATTAATTTGAATTTTGCTTACATTAATGAAAGTTTTATGTCTCTATTTTGGAATTTTTCATAGTCTAAACATTTTTTTTTCTATATTTTACAGTTATTTTTCTTTTACTTTGTTATACAAATATTATAATACTTATTTTCAATAATTCTTATAATAATAAAAAGTGCATTTATTTAATTATAAGAACTGATCATAAAACAATAATCAATTGATTATATTTAGAATTTATTCTAAATAAAAGCAATTTTATTTTTTCATATTTGTGATTTTATAATTATAATTTTTAAAGTTTTTTATACAATTCTTATAATAAAAAAACCTAATTATGCAATGATAATTATATGAAATAAATATTTTTTAAAAGTTATATGCAATAAAACTTCTATTATTTACATTATATAAGCATATTGTAGCTATTGCAGATTAAAAGTGATAATAGAGAATGAAAATAGTAGCAAGTATAGTTATTAGAAAGGCTTTAAAATAAATTATTGGCGAACACTTTCAGCAGAAAGGTATTAAAAATTGATCTGGTCATACATAGATAATAGAATGTCTCTGAACATGAAAATGTGATACTATCAACACAAGTCAAATCATAACTTAGTAATAACAAATATCAATTTGAATCTTAACATTAAAGTTGAAAGAATAATCAAAAAATGGCACTCAGCATTTCCATATCAAAAATATGACAAAAGAGTTTTATTTAAGACATGAATATCTATCTCAACAAAGTTTTGAAAAATTAATGATTATAAATATAGAGGAAAAAAATATTAAAACTGGTTCAAGAAAAGAAAATGCTGAAAATCAAGCCAGAGAATTGAATATTTTTAATCTAATAATAGTTAAGTTTGAAAAATCCAATGAAATCTGGCTACAAACATTATATATACTATATATGTACTGATTTACTAGCAAAGGCTGTGAATATCACAATTAGATGATGTCAAAATAATTAATAAAAAGATTACTGGCATTTAAAAATCATACCACAAAAATATTAATACCTGGTTTTATAATTCTTCATTAGAAATTTTAGCCCGCATTTCTAGTAAAGAATTATAAAAAAAATTTTTTTAACAAATTTGTCTGAAGAAAAGAATTAAAAGAAGTTACAATTGCCTGACTATATCAATCAAAAAGGTTAATGATAGCAAACTAGAATTCCACTCTATAGTATTGCATAATGTATAAAGCATAGATGATATTAAAGTCTGTTGAGACAATAGCTTATCTTTATTAAGATTTCCTGGAAAAAACTAACACAATTACAAAGGCTTGATATATATATGAATGAACCTATAGTTCTGATAATGACGTATTCTATATATTGCGCTTGAAACGCACTACATGAAGCTATATTATGAATTAATAATTGCTTAGCGCTTTCTGGAGCTTTGTATTCCCATATTCAAGGTTAATAACGTTCATATATTTTCTTGAATAACTTCAAAAACAACCTAATTATATACATATAACCGACTGCTTGTCTTTTAATAAAAGGAAACTTTAATTAGTGATTTAGCAAAAGGAATACATTTTAAAAATATATTTATATAATACTATATACCACAAATTTTACTGCCGCTCTATGTATTAAGAATTTTTTTAAATATAAATCCGCTATCTAAAAATAAATTATTATGATGATGATGATGATGATGATT
>JAQFVV010000798.1:0-215437 GCA_028023455.1 Epiperipatus broadwayi | reverse complement strand
CAAACAAACATGACATAGCCGTAAGGCTTTATTTATTTTCTTACATCGACAGTTATTCACGATCCACATAAGGGGCGCCAGATACGATTATTTAAGTTGATTTTAATTACTCGCATCACCTTACATCATGTCAAAACGATTTCAAGTCTAATCCCACCCACTAGCTCAACACTCCCAGCATGGACCATTAAGGTGTCTCAAGGTTGTTGCACGATTGTTTCTAGAACGACTCCTCCCGGAGAAGACGCATTGTCCGCTAATGAAAATCAGCAAGGTTTTCTAATAAGTTCGATCACGGCATAAAAGATCATTTATTGATTATCACTGACGGCTTTGAGGTTGTTCGCTAAAGCCCCAATACAAGGCTTATGGCTCATCTCTGCCTTATCGTGAGGAACATGGGATTAATTGACGCTTGCTTTGATTGATTATAGACCGCCCGCCTAAAATCTAGTCTTAACTAAGGTGAATAAGGAAACATTTGTGACTCTACGCACAATGTTGACATACTGGACAAAGTAACTAAATGAAATTAAAAATTAACTAAATCTACTTCAAAGATCTGTTATCAAAGAATAAATAACTATGGTTTTGATTGCGTGAAAAAAGATTTGAGATATGCTCGATTTGATTAGATATTGAACAAGTTTTTATGAATGAAAAGAAAACTATTATTAATTGATTTATTACACACGCTACACATACATTCACGCTCACAGAGAATCATAATTAGCTGGCAATATTAACTTGAATAACGCAGAAAGTTCTTTTCTATTTGACAAATATATAATTTTTCCTTAGATTCACTAAAGTCTACAAAGTCTATGTCCATAAAGTTCAGAAAACAAAGATAAATCGTCTATGACGATTAATTTTTAAGATTTATTTGAGTAAATTCTATGTTGGTTAATTACGATTATTTTCTTGGCCGGTTTTTAAATTGAGTGAGTGGAACATAATATAAAACATATTTACCTAGGGATTTGTCTTGGTTACAATTTAACGTCGATTGGTCTGACGAGTTTCAGGTATTTCATTGAATATTTTTACTATGAGGAGCATTCGTTTCAATAATTTACGTATGTTATCAGAACTTCATAGCTTCGTAGATATCTATTTTTAGCAGTGGAGCGCCTATCAGTCATTGAAGGGTTGTATTTTAGCCCTCGCGACAGTCGATGCTCTTGGTATTACTCTTATAATGGTCATCGGAATCCTGAGGAATAATTCAATGCTACCTCAGAATAAACTGGTTTCAAAATGAAACCATAAGCATCGAAATAATGAGCAGGGTGATAACTCAAGGTATCGAGATTTCCAAACTTAAAAAACACAATAATGAGACTGCAAACAATTGAATCTGAATCAAATCTAACCGACCCAAACCATTGAATAGGTTTTGACTGGTATTTATAAGTGTTGGGTCATTGTCTTGGGATCCACACCCACCCCCAGAGTTCCTTACTCCTGGAGTTGTCGCTCAGGTCCGCTTGAGGTACCTGTTCACTCACTTTTAGTCCAATTGCAATATTTATTTGGAGACAATCTCATTTTGGTGCAATCTCACTTAACCAACTTTATTCCTTCTCACACTCGAATGCATTCAGGTATGGTGGGTTTTACCAGAAAATACAATATATTTTAAATTTAGGATTTTTGTATATGATCTTTCCCTAAAATCTTTTCTATAAGTTTTATTCTAGTTAAAAATTCAGGCTTCCTAAAATAATCATTTTTTACTTCCTCGTGTGACTTTGATTGGCAATTATATTTTATTATTTAGGAGTGCACATTTATTTTATTATTTAGGAGCGAGCACATTATTTTTGCATTATTTTTTTATTATCTAAAGGTTTACTGCTCTCTTATTTTATCAATGTGTTTTATAAATGTATTTATGAGAGAAACTAAGACACGAAGTTACTAAAAATAAATTATGAGTGTTTTGGTGTTGCTGGTGTAAAGCGCCAATCGATGCTTCCAAGATCTAATACCTTTCAATTTATTTTACTAACAGTTGAATTTGTTTTATATATAACAAAAGAATAAACTTCACTAACGCATTCTAACGCAATTTTTGTGTAATATATATATTAAGCACAATTATGTAAAAATTGTTGTGGCAAGTGAAATAAAAACATAAAAAAAAGAAGTGTGCTTCCGTTCCTAAAAAACTCACGCTTTGTCACTGTTGTATACATATTATTAAAACCACACTCAACAGTGACATAAACTTTTAATGTAATATTTGAATATGTACGAGTGTGTACAAATGTTAGTTTCTTTGACATATTTAAATTTAAAGGAGTATTATCTAAAATATTTAGATAAAATTATTATTTGTAATAAAATGCAATTTACAATGAGAACAGTAAATAAAACAAAATGATTTATTTTAATATTTGTAATGTAAATAACTATTTTTAACATTATAATGTGTATATCAATTTTATTAAAACAATATTTTATTTAAAATATAATTAGTAATTTTAAAATGATTTCACTGTATTGGACGTTAAAATATCTTCAAAATATCGTCTGCCAGCATATCGGATCTTACCAATGCTCTGACAACAGGATCAAGATTTGGCATAAAAATATTAAAAGAGTGAGAAAACTTGGGAAAAATGATGACGGAAGTGGTCATAAGACTATAATCTACAAATATACATACCAGAGAGAAATCTCTCTTTCATCACTTGTTATCGACAGGAAAACTGCATAAAGCCTGAATTTAAATTTAACCAGCTTGGTATTGCGAACTATGATGGAGGAGTAAACCCAACAAGCATTTGCCTATGCAGGAAAATGCATGCCTATCTAAACTGTTCAAATAAATTATCAAAACATCTGAAGATATTCATCATCTTAAAACGCACGAGAAACAAAATGAAACTTAAAAATTTTATTGAAATTAAAAAGTTTAAAACTACTTCGGAATGCTATTCTTTGTTTAAACTACTTCGGAATGCTAAAACTTCACTTATAAGGTTTTCTGATACTCTTTTTACTATAGTTAATTAAAAAGTTTTCAGATAAACAACTGCAGATTGGATACTTATTGTCAAATATTTTAAAACTGATAGAATTTGCCTTCATAAATAATTTTATTTTTAAGAAATGTTCCCCACATAACGAAATGACGTAAACAATTTATGATTTACATAAATATTTTCAAGAACTCGCCATTAATGAATTTGATCCAAAAATTAAATTTTCATCAGTATGTATTGCTCCATAAGGATTAAATTTTGTTCCATTCACTGAGACTTCACAATTAAAATGCCTAAGGATTTTAATCGTTTTAAAATATTTGAAAAGATCGTGACAGGATAAAAATATTGGAACTTTTGAAAAGACTTTAAATTACAGGGGATATAGGCTTAATTATCATATATGTTTATTTATCATTATGTAAAGTTGTTTTGGTTAAATAAAAAGTTCTCACAAGAAGAAAGCAAGAATAAAATGAATATACAGGTAGTCTATTTAAGTTGTATTATTACAATTTAGCATTTATAACTTCAGGGTACATATGTATACCAAGTGTATTTTGAAGAGGTTGTTAATTAATTAATAGTAATTACTATTATCTACAATTAAAATGTTTTATATGTACTTTCAATCTCAAATCCAATCTTTGCTGCTGTAATAAAATGCTATAAGGTATTTGAAGCATATATGCAAATGAGTATATTTATATATAGTTGAAAGAGTTTGTAATAATTATCCATTGTTTATCAATATAGATACAACAAGGTTCATATAAAGAATAATTTGTATAATGAATTATGTTTGTGACAATAAGACTTACAGAAATAATATTACAGAAAACTCCTAACAGAATGTGTTATAGTCTTTTATCGATAAATGTTAACTTAGATAAGCATCTGACATATTGTCACCTATAGCTATAAAAAAAGTTAGGCAAGGTACTGGCACATCTTTAGAGAATTATATTATAATAGAGTAAATGTTCTCAATAATTTAAAGAATAATTAAGTTTATATCAGCCAGATATCTAGAGGAAAACAGATTAAACTATTTTGTTTAGAGATATAGTAATACATCATTTTCGCTTTGTTTATTAATGATTATTATAAGGCTCAAGCTTCTTTATTCTTTGCTTAACAACCTTCTTCAATGAAGTATTTGTCCCCACATCACATAAAGCTATAGTTGTACAGTTACATGATAGAAAAGTAGGCATCAAACTTCCCTAATTAGCACTGTGAGAAGTTATTTATTTTGAGTGCCGAGAACTTAATTATTATTATTACATTTCATTTTATATTTTTCTTTGTTAATAAATTGATTTTATATTTATTAAATTATCTGGTTTTTGTCTTTCATTATCTTAATATTCATCATCTATCTAACAAATATCATCACTCAGTCTTATTATTAGTACTGTATATGTCTATTTAAAAGAACATTGTTTTTAGTAGTAACATTATTTATATTTATTTCTAATACTCACACACAGTTTACGCATTACTCCTTAATTACTTAAGATAAAATACCCTTTGTTATTTAGTCATATCAATAATACAGATTTATAGTTAAAGACTAAAATTTCAAGAATCTTATTTATTAGATGTAGTTGTTTTAACCGCTGAGATAATTTTGGATTTGATGAATGTGATATGAAACTTAGATTGAATACACTAGCCAAACACAAATATTATTACTTATTTAGTTTATTTACAAATATACAGTTATATTTTTAAGTTTACCATAACCCTGACATATTATTGTGATTTATTAATACTTATAGATATTTATATATTCTGTGTATATTAAAGAGTCTCATTAACAGTGACCATCCGCTTAGTAAAGGTTAAGCTAATAGTATGCCAGTTGACATCTGACCACCTCATCATTCTTTCATTTGTTGTAATATATATGACCACAAGTTTACATCATTAACATTAAGTATCACTTGGTTTTGTATGCAAATATTAAATTGATTCAACCTTCCTTGATCTGATGAGCAAAACTACAATTTTTTCATAACATGTTTTGAAAACTATCAGTTATATATTTTTATGTGTCATATTATTTTTGGATGGATGTAAGATAGAATATATATGTGCATGTTAGTTAAAATGTTCTTACGATCATTTCAATATATATATATATGCACATTTCTAATTCCTCCTTTCTCTGTTTTCTATTTTTTTATTTTGGGTTTTTCTACCTTTGTTTATTCTGAAATTAAAAATGGTTATACTTGTTTTCAATTAACTATTAATGATATTGATGAAATAGGCACACATACACATGCATATTAGGAAAGTCAACATTGAGAAGGGTGTAAGACAGGGTGACTCCATATCTCCAAAACTTTTTACAGCAGTGCTGCAAGAAGTATTTTGTGGATGAAGCTAAAGGAGAAAGTAAATGGAGATTATTTGTCATTTAGATTTTGCAGATGATGTAGTTGTTTTTGCAAATAATGCTTTAGAGCTACAGGAAATGTTGCAGGAGTTATCAGATGAAAGTAGGACTAAAGATAAATTTAAAAAAGACTAAAATCATGGTTAATGGATTTTCTCAAAATATGAAAATAAAGATTGATTATGACGAGTTAGAAGAAGTTAACAGCTACAAATACCTTGGTCAGGTTATTAATACGGATGGAAACATAATGAATGAAATTAAAATAAAATTAAACTTGGTTGGAGTGCTTTTGGTAGAAATAACTTGATACTAAAAAAAAATATGCCTCTGTGTTTGAAAAGGAAGGTTTTTAATAAATGTGTTTTACCAGTTATCTGAGACTTGGACACTTAATAGAAGAGCAATACAGAGACTTTAGACCACTCAAAGAAGTATGGATAGATATATGTTAGGAGTTACAAGAAGAGATCGAAAACACACTATATGGATAAGAGAACAAACAGATGTTACTGACATCATTGAAAAAATTAAGAGACTGAAGTGGAGTTGGGTTGGACATATTACTAGAAGAGATGATAATAGATAGACAATTGAAATCTTAAACTGGATTCCAAGAGATTGTAAAAGATTCAAAAAGAAACTACATTTGAGATGGATGGATGAAATAAAAAAGTGTGCAGGAGTAATGTGGATAAGAAAAGCTAAAGATCGGAAAAGATGGATTGAACTTGGAGACCTTCATCCTGCAGTGGATTATAATGGTTGATGATGATGATGACACATGCATACAAAAATAATTTACAAAGTCTAATATAATATTTTGATAACCTACATAACATAGTATACAAACAAGAAAACAAATGAGCATGTAACTAGGTTAACCAATCGTACTTAAACAGCAAAGAAGTGATAAGTTTTGCATAATCAGATGACTACACTTTAAGTAAATGTGAGATAACTAAATTCAGGCAGAATGTGCAATTCAAAATAGATGGTCTTATATGCAATTTGAGTATTACATTGCAGATAGAACCATCAAAGCTACATTGAAGATGTTAATCAATAAATAAAAAATTTGTACCATAACACATTCACTACTTATTAGAATTTGTGAATAGAAGAAAAAATAATTCAAAAAATTTTCATTATTTATTATAATACTTATAACTCTACTTAGACAAGCAGATGTCTTAATCTCACTCACAGTTGGACATTGGACGTTACTCTTTTGGAAAAAGATCTCGCAATGTCAAATATAATTATAAAATTTATTGTATAGTTTTATATTAATAAAACACAAATTATAAAAAATTTGTGCAACTTATTAAAAAATAATACATTGCCAAATAAACTTGCATAACTTCTCTTATATGTCACAGTGTTGACCGGGAAGCGAACACGGACCAGCTGCTTGGAAGGCAGCTATGCTAAATGCTAGGTCACCGACGCTTGACAAAACATGCATAATTTAGTAAAAAATAATACAAAATAATCAAGCCACAATGTATTAGCATTAATATTTGAATTCTTTTTTTAAAAAATAACGTAAACTAATGAAGAGTTATTCTTTTAAAAAGAATCCAAATATGATTTTAAAAATAAATCTTCATTCGTTTGTTATTTTTTTAATAAATTAGACAAACTTCTATTATTCGTTAAAATATTAACAATTTATAACTTCACTATTTGGTATTATTTTTCAGTAAATTATGCAAGATTTTATAGTTTATATTTTTATTATAACACTATGCATGACATTTTAAAATTACATTGTCATTAATAATTTTTATGATTTATTCATTAGATGAGATTATTCATTTAAATGGATAATCTCTAGTCTAACGAATGACTAATAATAATTATTAATAAACTTCCATTACGTGGTTTATTTCAAAGTCGTAAGGACAATAAGTTTGACATTTATCAATTGAACTGCAGTAATTCTCTGTCTACATATATATGGAACAATGATAAAGACATGTGTAAGAAATTGTGATCTGGGCCAACTGATGAGTGCTGGTTCAGCATAAAATGTGCGTCTTGGGAATCATACATTTTTTTCACTTCTTTTGTCATGTTTATGATTACACCCCTCCACAAGATGTTAAAGGTGGATAGAAACCAATTCCTCCCTACCTTGCATGAGAGGGTTGTAATGAATATTATACATTATCATTAGTTTGTACTTTTTAGAAAAACGATTACACATCATATTAATTTGTATAAAATTTCTTTAATATTTTCTTCGCTTTGGAAATGTTAACTTCATTGAGTAACATTTTCAATATAACTTTAATGGCTCTACAACATGCAAAACTCACTTTACGTATTGCCACACACAGCAAGCTAGAGTAATCAATGGATGCCAGAAGGCTTGTGTATAAAATCCCCATCTAATGCCTACTCATCCAATATCCCCATACTAGTTTCTGGCTTGTGGCCTTCATCAGTGAGGAGTCTTGGATCTGAGAGCATAAGCATAAGAAGTGGTGGTGGTCATGTGATATTTATTGGCTCTACAACATGGTATGTAAAACAAATCTGTTATATGGAATATCTATGCACATAATATTAAAACAAACTGCCTACAAACATTTTTCATAGGTCACATTTTAATTAGAATATCTACACAATGCTATACAACAGCTAAAAATATAGTTAACAACAGTCAAGAACACGGGATTGGTCGTATAATCAGTGCTTGAGGATTTCTCCAAACATGTTATTTGACTACCAATCTTCTAAATAAAGACCAAATAATCACAAATCATTGATTGCACTGATAATCTGGTGTTTGTGATGATCTTAGCCAAAACCTTAGGATTATGATGAACATAATTAGTACCACTACATATAGTTTATGTTTTGGCTGGTAAAAAAATGTGAAACTTTATTTTCACATAATAGCAACTTCCGTTAACATAAAATCAGTTATCACATAATCCTATTGGCTGAAAAAGGTTGGCTGTGTCTAATACAACTAATGATTATATACGCCCATCATTGTATATCTGTACCAATTGAGCTGCTGTTACACAGTATATTGAAACAAAAGCCCTCTTGGTAAATTACACAGCAGTTAAACAATATTTAAAAAAAATCACCTGATTGCTGTCATCATATGGTCTGCAAATGACATATTCAGGATTAAAGATCCAGTAATACAAAGAATACACAATCTTATTAAATGACAGATCAAACTCGTTTTTATAATGTATACCTTTAGTAAACTATCATAGCAAAAAATGCTATGAAGACCAATAAAATGATGGCGAGTAACATAGTCTTCCGGTTCTCTCTTCTAAGCCTTGTAAGGTCCGTTTCTAAATTAAATAAAAAAAATTGATAAAAATGAAATTGCTAATATAATAAAAAGAAAAATCAGAAAATGACTGAACAATTTATAAATACTAATACTAAAGTTTACTAAAAGATAACTTTAATACATTTAATACAGATGTTTATTGATAATATTTAAATTTTTTTTTTTTTTTTAATCTTAAAACTCGTCAATAAATGTAAATTCATAGAAAGCAGTGTATACTTATACCACACAATATGAATAACAATCAACAATCTGATAGCAAGGTAACCTCATTTTTTAACAATAAAGTAGGTCACCTTGACAACAGATTGAGATTGTTATTGCTCTGGTTTAAGTGTTGGCTGCTTTCAATGAATTTATATATATATATATATCACTGGTTTAAGTGTTGGCTGCTTTCAATGAATTTATATATATATATCACAAATTTCTTAACCAAATTTAAGTAAAATGAGAAAATAAATGTATTTTGATAAATGAAATTTTAATGCATGTTACGATTGAGATCCTATATTAAAAACAAGCATTAAATAATATTTTTTATTCACCCTGAACAATATATCCCAGAGGTACAACTGAGGAAAGAAAAAAAAACTGCTGAATGAACTATGGAATAGAACTACTGCAATCATCATGTTACTTTCATCATTGAACATCTTTTGACCTTTGAGAAACTGGCCACCTTATTTATCTTCTTTTTTTAAATACTGTAATCATAAATGGAATGAATTCTGCCATAAGTAAGAAATTAGCGTGTGATAAGAAGTGCAGCAAAATTGACGCATAACCTAGATTAAATTAAAATTACCTTTGAATTTTTGACTCTCACATGGAATAGTAAATATGTTAAAAACAATTTTTTGGTACAGTTCTATTTGCCTGTTCAGGCTGCTTGATGGCGTTGTTTCTATGCAAATGCATACAAATGCTCACCAAACTTATGGTCTGCTTTGTGTGTTGCGCACTTTATGCAAATACTCACAATTGACACTGAGATGCTGTATCATCTGAGGATTGCTGGACTTCAACTTCCCACAACTATTGAAATATGCATTCCAAACTAATTAGTTTACAGCTTACCCGACGTAGTATTACCTACTAATAATTGTAACCCCAACACCATGCTTCTGTACACAGCTTGGAAGTTTGCGAACAATTTGGAAAGGGTACGGTAAAGCAAAATTTTGCCAACCTCACACAAAAAGTCATGTTTTTTACAAGAACACTTGCAAGACAAATAAAACGTTTGACGCTAAAAGCGAGCCTTTCAAATTGTGGCAATTACTGGCTACAGAAGCAGCTGGGTGACCTTTTTCTATGAGAACAGAATACTCCCAACTGTGAAGAAAAGGTTGTGCAGTGAACCAATGAGACTGCACAATTCTAAAAGCTAGCACTTGAAATGCCTGTTGGGTTCCTGTCAGCAAAGGTGTTCTATTTGAATGGAGGCCTGGTTTGATGGCTTCAGAATCTTTCTTGAAAGCCTTATGGCTTGTCTACGAGCCGGGATGAGCTGACCATAGAACGAGGCCATGCTGATTTGGAGAATGTCGAGGCACCCTAATGAAATGGACCACCAGTCTGCAGGAGCTGTGCCATGAGAGCCTCGTGTCTTGGCCCTGCCATCAAATTGGAGGGCAAGGTTGTGGAGATTATTCAGCTAGCGAAAGAACCATCAGGGCAGGATGCTTCTGCAGCAGTGGATCTTCTGTGGGTTGTGCCGAGAAATGAGTGAATACTTCACCACCATCCTTCCCACTCACTCTGCAGCTACCCTGCTCCAGGCCATAGATGAGAACATCAAGCCTGGATTGGAAGGGCTACAAAACATTCAAGCTGGAGGCTGCAGGTTTCAAATATGAATCAACCACCACTACAACTTCATAGACCAAACCACAGGCGCCCACCCTCAGAACATTGAGTGACTTTGACATGCTGAAATGGTGCAATAAGAAGCAGCAGCACATCTATGCAATACCTGGACAACTACCTGGCTGAATTCATGTGGCGATGACTGCACAAGGGAAGACCTCTTCTAGTCCATCTTAGCGGAGATGAGTCTGTACCGAGGAGAGAAGTGAAATGTAGAGCCAGTAGCAGTTTTTTTGCGGATGGTACTTTTTTGGTTTGTTTTCTAACTTGTTATTGAATAAACGTGTGTTGTGATTTAACACAAATAATTGTTGTTGTTGTTAATTTATAAAGTCAAACAACTTGTTTCCCTTAATTATATAAAGCAAATCACTAAATAGATAAATGAATCCCATATGATTCTGATTTTATTTTCATCTTCAAGGTTTATTAAATTTATTTCTTAAATTTATTCTTATTCTTGTTTATTATAAATCGCGAACAAATAATTAATGACAAAAAAAGAACCCTGTAACATTATATTTGTGTATGTTTTGGCTACAATCAACCTCATCAAGCAGCCTGCACAGGCTAATAGAACTGTACCCATTTTTTAAAAAAGAAAGTTACATCCATGTAAATAATCTATATAGTGTAGTTTTTAAAAATATATATATTAAGTTTATAAGATTGTTGATCGGTGGTACAGCTAAGAAATGCAGTCACAGGATGTTTTGTTTTGACCTAAGACTCAATACTATATCTCATAAAATAAAATAACCATAATTATAATAAATAGTATAATTATCATAATTTATGCAGGCTCTTTTGTATAAATAATAACAATCAATATAGTAATTATAAAACTCGTTGAAACTTAACTACATTAATGTGTGGGATAAATCATTACAATCAAAGATTACTTTTTTTACTAAATGTTTTTATATAAGTTCGAAACTTTGTATAATTATTTAATGTTTCATCAACACCAATCAAGAGTGACAGTGATATTCCTTAAAAATGTGAGAACAAAGCCTAATAGAAGTGCTGTCAAAAATCAATGCTTACCGAGAAGAACCAATGAACCATTAAACATCACATGATCACTATTTCTTATGCTTACACAAGCTGTTTAGACAGACGCTAAACTCTCCATACAGTAGCACTACCAGTGCAAAAACAGAGTAATCAATGGATGCAAGCTACAAGCTTGAAACTAGTCTGGGGATATTGGATGAGTAGGCACTAGATAGGGATTTTATACACAAACCTTCTTGCATCCATTGATTACTCTGGTGTGGTGCTACTATATGGAGAGTTTAGCCTCTGCGTAAAAACAAGTGAACATTACTAACCAAATCGCTGCAGATATCTAAACCATCCAGCCTACTAAAACAAACCATAAACTTCATAGGCAGAATCTCCGTGACGGAACTGCTATTTCAAAGCCTTTCATTGCCTTCTAATGCAAATGCTGTGACTAGAAACCAGTTTTATCCCAAGCGATGATTTGAAGTATGCCATATAGTCAGACAATTAATTATTTATACTTTTTTTGATCATCATTGGAGAGTTTATACCAGAGAATGCTAAAAAGTCTTAACTGTCTTCTTCCAACTTAATGGCACTTTTATGATTTGGGTGGCCACACCATGACATTTTCTTTCATGGCTGTAATTAATTTAGGAAATCAGATTTCTTTCCTGTTATAGATATTGTTTTTGAATATCGGCCATCTTAGCTCCAATTCATACTAGTCGAATCCAATATTAATCTGAGAAAAGTAAAAGTAATTTCCCGGTCTTCCCCAAAAACCAGATTTATGGACTAATTTTGAACAATAAATGAGAGATCAATGATGCATCTCGGAACTTGAAGTTTTTACGAAGCATAATTTAATATTTGTCTCTGATTGTCCGTTACATAAGCAATATTGTCAATGTTTATTGTATTATGACGGATTTATATCTCATTTCATTTATAAGTCAGATTACTAGATTTCAGATGGGTATAGCTAGCAGTTTAAATTCTATTGTGCTGAAAGTATTCAAAAACCACTATGATAGTAACCTAAACATTTAGACTTTTTCTCCTCATTTTTGGCATGATGGAACATTTAGTACAAACTTTAATAAGAACTAAGAATATTTAATACTTCAATAACTTTGTAAGACTCTATAAAATGGGATAAATAATTATAAGATTAATAAAAACACAAAGAGAATATATAAACAAATGTATAACGAAAAGAGAATATACTTTGGTAGATTTAAACAATATTACTCATCAAAATGTAATGCAAACAATTCATCAGCTCATTATTCCTATGACTTGGGTTTCATCATCTGAATAGACACAAAAGTATCCATCTAATACATCAGTATAGCTAATTGAACTATTCATCCTATATTGATCAGTAAATGGATGTCTTAGCTATTTTTGGTTTAAAGGCTGCTAGAAAAATGAAAATGATAAAAATTAGTCTGATGACAAATGTCTAAGGTATAAAATTAAACCATAGCAATATAACAATTTCTTCACCAGTAATAAAAGTTGTAGCATTACGGTCAACATTACTTGGTAGGTTACAATTCAACTAAGAATAACTAAATACCCATCTACCAACTAATATTGAATGGTAGCCATTATTATCCACCTACCTTACAATTTATTTATGAGTAAGCTATAATCCAGTTATTTAAAAATCATGAACGTGCTTGGGAATCCTCCATTACATTGAACAAATCTCCGCAGCCCTTTGAACTCCAAATCATGTGTTGCAATTTCTATTTCACCTGCACTCTTCAATGCATATAAGGAAACCTTTGTCTGCAATGGATCATTTAAGGCAAATGAATATTGTAGCAACGGATGTGAAGATAAATACAACATATTTTAAAACTGAATTGATAGCGTTAAAAGTGAAGTGAAACGAAAAATTAGAAAACAGCAAACAAACATCATTTATAGTAACATAGTTAAACAGAAACATGTTTGGAAAAAGAACAGAGTTAGATTGGGAAGAAAATAGATTCAGATTTAATCAATGTAATTTATATACAAACCACTAAACATCACATGATCAACATTTCTTATGCTTGCTCATAACTGTTATTGAAACAGGCAAAACTCTCCATACAGTAGTGCCACTCAGTGCTAGCCAGAGTAGTCAATGGATGCCAGAAGGCTTGTGCATAAAATCCCTATCTAGTGCCTACTCATCCAATATCCCCAGACTAGTTTCTAGTTTGTGGCTTTCATCAGTGAGGATCTTTGGATCTAGGTGTAGTGCTCTCAAATGCAAAGCTCCTCACTGACAAAAACCACAAACTAGAAACTAGTCAGGTGATATTGGATGAGTAGGCACTAGATAGGGATTTTATGCACAAGCCTTCTAGCATTCATTGATTAGTTTGGCTTGCACTTAGTGGCACTACTGTACGGAGAGTTTTACCTGTTTCAATAATTTGTATACATAAAAACAAATTTACTTATAAGATAATGTTTCTAACTAATAAATAATTGAGATACGACAAAAGTAATGTCAAAACGTTTATTTATTTATTTATAGCAATAATATATTTACATCAATTGAAATAAATCGAGACACTGCAAATCTCTAGCACTCGTTACAATACTTAAATGACAGCCAATCAGATGGCACGAATAGCTGTCATTTAAGTATTGTAACGAGCGCTAGAGATTTGCAGTATCTCGATTTATTTCAATTTTCAATTATCGGCGCTTTGCAAATTAAAATATTATTTACATCAATTATGAGAGTTCATGTCCCATTACAAATGGCAAGATATATAATCGTTGTTGTCAGTAACAACCAGTGGTTTGGAGAAAGATCACGACTCATTCGAAATAACCTAATATTTTCAGCTGTTTTGACTTGCTTTGTGAAAAGCTGATATTATTTGCTATTAGCAACTTCTTGCTTCACACTTAAGGGTGTCTGACTGCTCTCATCAAGCAGTGGATGTGCATTACATAATTCCTTATCAGTAAATTAATGCAATGGATGTGGTTTGCTAATATATTCGTCATTCTCTCGAATGGACTTCAGTTTCACACCCAGCGCCCATACCTTACTGTAAATAATTGAATTTACTGAGCTAGTTATTTGATTGGCCTGCTTATGTCATTGGCTATTTGTTTATAATATTGTTTCATTCATCAGCCATATTTTGAAACCGATCTATTTGAGTCTGTTACTATAGTTTCATTGGTTAGCTATATTCTAAAAACAATTTAGAGTTTTATAATTTCAACACAGAATCAAGCATAAAATTTAAGAAAGTGCCAAAAACCCAGTAATCTTAATGCAATATTTTAAAAAAATTAAAAATTTAAGCAAAAAAATTCACGATAAACAAGATTTCAAATAAAGAGTGTCCAATTCCATACTTGCACAAGGCTGCAAATGAAATGATATATATAAATTTTTTCGCTTAGTTTTACAACCATTGTTTTTTTTCACATTGATTATAAATGACACTAATAATACTGCAGATTAAAATAAAAAGTTTTATAATGTTACAATAATGAAAATTTCTATAGTGTAATTACCACCATCATGCAAGGTAGGAACTGGTTTCTATCCTCTTTTAACACCTTGTGGAGGGATGTAATCATAAACATGTGAGCAAAGACGTGAAAAAGATCTATGATCTCCAAGATGTGTATTTCGTGCTGAACCAGCATTCATCAACTGACCCAGACCACAATCTCTTATACATATCTTTATCACTATTCAGTATATATATAGATAGCAAATATACTACCCTTCCAACTTAGACATAAATCATTTAATGAAGTATATTAATAATTTTTATTAGTCATCCATTAGACTAGAGATTATCCAATAATAAATAATATTTTTGTAGTGTAATTTTTTACTATCCCATTCTCACGCAAGGTAAGGGCTGATTTTTATCCATTCTTAACACCTTGTGAAGGGATGTAATCATTAACATATGACCAAAGATACGTGAAAAAGATCTATAATTCCCAAGATGCGTATTTCATGCTGAACCAGCGCTCATCAGTTGACCCAGATGACAGTCTTTTATACATATCTTTATTATTGTTCAGTGTATATATACAAATAGCATCTGGGTCAACTGATGAGTGCTGGTTCAGCATGAAATGCACATCTTGGGAATCATAGATCTTTTTCACATGTCTTGGTCATATGTTTATGATTACATTTTTTCACAAGGTGTTAAAAGTGGATAGAAACCAGTTCTACCTTGTGTGACGGTGGTCTGTTAGTGAAAATTACATTACAAAAATTATTATTCATTATTGGATAACCTCTAGTCTAATGGATGACTAATAAAACTTATTTTATAATATTACCATTAGCTAATTATGGTTATGAAATATGTAATGTTGAGAATACAAATTGGTCATGAACCAAATAAATTACTAAACATTACATGATCACAATCTCTTATACTAGCACATAATTGTTATTAAACAAGGCAAAACTCTCTCCATACAGTAGTGTCACCCTGTGCCAACCGGAGTAATCAATGGATGACAGAAGGCTTGTGCTCTCAGATCCAAGGCTCCTCACTGACGAAGGCCACAAGCCAGAAACTAATCTGGGGATATTGGATGAGTCGGCACTAGATAGGGATTTTCCATTGATTACTCTGGTTGGCACAGGGTGGCACTACTATACTGTTGACCAAATAAATTCAAATATATTAGCAGAATTCAGAAAACGGGTGTTGTTCACCAATCTGTTATGAAATGATTCTTTACAAATCTGAGTTTATCCAGGCTTAGTTGGTCTATGAATAAGTTTATATTATTACCAACATGATCATAAAAATATTTGAACACATTAAAGCTAAAGAAAGACTAAAATCAACTATCAGCGATGCCAAATAAAGAAGTGATGAAATGAGAAGAGTGGATTAGTTATGAATATTTATAAAATAAATCAAAAAAGTTGTTCAAAGTTTTGCTGAATCTGTGTTTTAGCATATAATTATGGAAGATAATTTTCTTAAGTAAATGAATCATCAGACCAATGATTAATTTTAAAAAAGTAAAATTGAGAAAAAAGAAAACCAGCTAGTATTGGGCATGATCTCCAATGTTTTGCAAGTTTCACGACTTAAGACACACCATAAATTACGATGCCTTTTCCTGAATGCTCAACCAAGAATCCTTTCATGCAATTAAAATATCACGGTGTAAGAAACAGATTTCTTGTAAGGCCAGAAAAAAATTTATTTGTATAAAGCTAATAGAATTTGATCTTAGTTGTTACTAAGGTATCACAAATGGATTCCAAACCACCCATTGATGCTGTTCTTGAAACCCAATTCAAAGTTTCTGACTTTTTCTGGGCATACACAAACTATAAATCATACTTAATAACTGTCATAATAAAATTTATCTCTTGATGGGAATCTCTCCAGATTCCTTTATAATGTTTGTTAGTAGTTTAGCTAATTAAAAATAAAATCCATAGAGCAGATAATTAAGTAAAAAAATTTTTTTATTATAAATAGTGAAAATATTGGGGGGAAAATACACTCACCATGTTCTAATAATCGCTCTGTCAAATCTTTCAATTCGGTAAGAAGTTCATCTCTGAAATATTTTTAAAAAAAATTAAATTAAAAAAATTAGTCTTAAAAATGTGTAGTTAAATATTACTAAATACTTTAAACCAACAAAATATCACAGGATCCCAGCTAATGCAATGGTGTTCCATAGCCAATGCTCTTTCATTCAGGTTACGCCACCTAGTGTAAGTTTGAGTAATCAATAGATGCTAGTAAATTACTACCCAGTGTTGTTTCATCCAATATTAATTATTTAACCTTACATAAGGTGCCATAACTGGTGTGAGAATATATTTGTTACTTATCAAATATTAACTGAGCTAATTAAATTAAAGTGAAATAATATACACTCAAGTTATAAATGATTGTAGGCAGTTTCTCATGAAATCAAATGATGTTTGAGCACCAAAGTAACAGGGCACAAAAAGTACCATTTTAATTGGGCAGATATATATATATTTAATTTTCTTTAGGTGAAACTGAATAAGAAACTTTGTACATCAAATTACTTTATATACATTGCAACAATTTGTCATGTGTGTGTGTATATATATAGTAATAGACAAAAAAGATGTGGAGGTGTGGTCAACATCAATCACTAGATGATGCCAATAGATTTACTATCTAGAATTTCCTATTTATATTAGTAAATAGTTTTATTCTATTATCTAGTAGAATCAGGCTTCAATAGATGCTCCATGTATTAATCTTTATAGGACATTTAAGTTTACTGGTTGAAGATGTCCAATCATTAATCTTGCAGACAGCAATATCCAATATTTCTATATGTATGCTTTTATTTGAATTTTAGAAAAGTGAATAGTCTTTTCACTAACTATACAAAATAAACAGCAAATTAAAAAAAAAAAAAATTTGAGAAATTTAAAACAATCAAAGAAAAGAATGTAAAAGGAGAAAAGAGTATTATAAATTCTTTGATCCTATCTTTCAGAATTATTTAATTAATTTGAAACATAATGTTTTTTTTTAAGTGTCATAGCATCGGCCTGGACGCGAATCCGCAATCCGGGCAGTTGCGCTGACCTCTCGACCACCAATGCAAGTGTTATATTGTTATTTAAATATAATAATCATATTTTATGAATTATCAATTGTATCTCTAATAATTATGTTTATGCTTGATAATTAAAACAAAAGAAGTAAATCACCTTTCCCCAGGCTATGACTTAAAAGCACTCTAAATGTTGAAGAAAAAAATCAAGAATAGAATGAATCCACCTATTCTTAGTTGCTCAGATGTTTATAAGCATACCTTTGTCAACATTGTTGATAATTCAAAGTGAAATTAATTTATCAACCAGATGAAATATGACTCTATTAAATTCATAATTAATTATACAAGATTTAATATGCAAACTTTGAATTAAACATAGTTCAATGTATATTAAAAAGGAAGTAAATCACATTTCCCCCGGGCTATGACTTAAAAGTGCTCTAAATGTTGAACAAAAGAATCAAGAATAGAATGAATCATCTATTCTTAGTTGTTTTGATGTTTATAAGCATATCTTTGTCACTATTTAGAGTGCTTTTAAGTCATAGCCTGGGGAAAAGTAATTCACTTCTTTTGTTGACATATACATGGAATTATGTTTAATTCAAAGTTTAAAACTTGATAACTGTCAAATTAGATATGAAAAAAAAAAAAAACTTGATAATTAATTAGATATGAAAGACTTTTGCTTTATTATTAATTTATTTAACTCTATCTTAGTGGCTAAGACTGTTGTCTCAAGCTATTTTTAGGAATATATATGAATGTATGGAATTGCATAAACAATATAAAAGGTTCTGGTAGGTTTATGTCTTTGCTAGTTTAATTAGTGATGGATATTATCTTAAACTTCTGATTGATGACATTTCTTTCTTATAATATTCTATGACTAAAAATATCATAGACATACAATCCAAAATAAGCTCAAATTGTATAAATGTTAATCAATTTATCCAAACCGCTTCAAACACTTTTTAGCAAAACTCTTTATTTGTACATATACAAACACTGCAGGTCAGTCGAAACGAAGGTGTATGTATATGTACAAATAAAGAGTTTTGCTAAAAAGTATTTGAAGTAGTTTGGATAAATTGTATTTATAGGATATCACGGCAAAAATAAAGAAAAGTGTGATTTTGGTAATATAAATGTCAATCTTTAGTAATATAGCTAGAAAGTTAAAATATTTTATTTTCTGGTAAATAAAAGCATTAAAATGAATTACATTTCCGCAAAAAAAAATAAAAATAAGGCCACAGAAATTGAAATTTGACTTTGGAAAATTGGAATTGATAAAAAATAAAATGTCTACATTTACTGTTGAATTTATACTAAAAAAGTTTATTAAATAGTAACCTTTAGCTTATTTTTATTTTTTATATATATTGTGTATGTACTACTTTTTGTTTTCTTTCATTTATTTATTACAGTTTTTACTGAAAATATATCATTTTCTTTATTTTATTTAATATAATTTCTAGCTGTAAATTTGGAAATAAATGTACAGATTTTATCAATTGTTTTTATTCAATTATGTAAGACCAAACTCGACTTAAAGTAAGGAGTAAGTGTCTGAAAGTTGATGAAACGTCATCAAGAAAATTTTGAAGAATAAACTCTAAAGAAAACCTACAGAAGATATCCAAAAGCCATACCAATAAAACAATCATTATCTATCAGTAATCTCTGAATATAAAAAAATTTGACAATCCCTAACAATATTGCAGATGTTATGAAAGGTCCTATGTTCAAAGACACCCAATTGACTATTGCTCTCACTAAAAAAATCTGCATCAGTATCATAAGCCATTTAGAAGTGAACTTGTTTTTAATGCATAAATTAATTCTTATAAACTCAACTGGAAAACAAGCGGCAACATTTCATTACAAAAATATCAGGAAAAAGTGCAACTAACGGTACTAACCTCTTAAATCGGCACTTTACCGCTATAAAATTTTGAAATATATCTATATTTTATATAGTTTCATTGTTTTGGGTGTATGTGTGCAATATTGTTCATTTTATATTAAAAGTTTAAATTGTGTATTTGGGAAATACTGCCAACTTAAAAAAATTAAATCGAAAATAAAATTAAATGCTTTATAGTATATAAAAGAGATTATTCATAAGAAAGAAAAAAAAGAATTAAAACTTCATGTATTTTATAATTATGTAACCCTATATTGCTGCTTGGAATAATTGCTTATGTCTAAGTTCTTTTAGGTACTATGAAATATAGAAGTTATATCTTTCATGTTTAGGTGAATATTTTTATTACTAGACAATAATGATCATCCCTACTGAAGTATCACCTAGGTGGAAAATCAAAATCGTATTGAACAGGTCTAAAATCAATAAGAAAATAACTTATATTCTATTTAAAAAACTGCAAGAAAGATAACTGGTACAAAAAAGCATATATCTCACAGAAATAAAATGAATAATGTTAAAAATAACATTAATAATGCATGTTAGCTTTTTATATATTTTAAATATCTATGCTTTTTATATATCAATAATACGCGATGCTTTTTATATGTTGAAAATATATGGTTTTCTTTTGTAACCTGTGTTCATTAATGCATGTTAGTTTTTTATATTTTTAAAATATTTTTTGCGATCTCAGATCTATGTGTTGATTTTAATTGATATTATCGTCACGTGCCCAGAGTTCTAAATTTTTAATGTTTTGGCTTTTTTTTTTACAATGCCATGTTTTGGGGGGTTTTTCCAAGTCACGTGACCCAAGTTCTAAATTTTTTTCCCATTTTCGCGTACTTTTTTATCACTTAGATGTGTCAAACAATGTTTTTGTTTGTTTTTGAAATTCAAAATGGCGGAGATTGCGTACTAAAAGAGCACTAAAAAAATCCATCCAGATTAGTCAGTAATCTGAAGTAATGGATATACTTCTGGGTTTTTTTTTTAATATTAAAAAAAAAAAAAACAAATAAAAATGAGTTAGAAACATTGTGAAAAAAAAAAAAAAATTCAAAAAATAAAAGGTGAAAAGAAATTATAAAAATCAAAAATAAACTTGCATTGAAAGAGTTACTAGTTTGGTTAATAGCAAACAGTGAAAGTAGTTTACAGAATTGTGATTGATTACTAAAGAATTTGAAATTGTAAATCTATTTCTTCTACTTCAGTTCTGCCACTTAGTGCAAGCCCGAGTAATCAATAGAAATCAGATAGTTTCCAACTTATGGCTTTCATCAGTGAGAAGTTCTGATGGAAACAATAAATTTAAAATAAGTTTGGGGGTTATGATAGGAAAGTAGCAGATATGCATCTGTAGGTTATTCAAGTTTACATCAGATGGCAGAACTGGAGAACGAAAATAGATTTCCTAGTTAAAAATAATGTGAAGGCAGAGATTGTGAAGTTTTGTTAGTCTTAACTTGTTGAAGTTATATTACAATTAAATTCTCAATAAATTTTAGAAGAATAATACATACATGTAAATAAATAAACAGTGTAATAATACAAAATCTGAAATCAAAAATTAAGTATAAACATTTAAAAAAAAAAGAAGATAAAATCAAGATAAATAAAAAATAATAAAAGTTAATATCTATTTTTTTTAAAAAAAGCAATAAACAAATTTAAAAATCAATAAAATAATAATTATTCAATGATTATTCCTGGAATTTGTACTTACAATGTTCTACATAATACTTTTATGCAACTTAACTTTCATTAATATTTTATAAATTATATGTAGACAAAACACTCCATACAGTAGTGCCACTTGATCCAAAGCTCCTCACTGACGGAGGCTACAAGCCGGAAACTATTCTGGGGATATTGGGTGAGTAGGCACTAGATAGGGATTTTATGCACAAGCCTTCTGGAATCCATTGATTACTCTGGTTGGCACTGAGTGGCACTACTGTACGTAGAGTTTTGCCTGTTTTAATAATAGTAATGTGCTAGCATAAGAAATAGTGATCATGTGACATATATGTAGACATAATAAAAAACCATATATCAAAAAATAAAAAAAGAGATTCCAATTACCTTTGTTGATCTGAAAGATTTTCTAATCGCAAACTTCGCTCTATCCTGTCTAAGCGTTTTTGGCAAGATGTGACATGTTCTTGGGTTACTTCAATCTATTTTAAAACACATTTAATAACTATAAACTAATTATAATATTTTCTTCCTACTCAATAAAATTCTTAAAATAACAAACTTTATTGCAAGATTTCTAGACCAGAGTTGATTCTCAATAAGTTTATCAAATAGTTTTCAGAGAATGTAATTGTAATTATTAAAATTTAGCTACTACTAAAATTCTCTCCTTTCTGTTTATGCGTAATGACGAAAAAAGGTATTTTTAGCCACATTAATAATTTTTTGGTAATTATGGTCAAATTGTTATAATGTTATTGGAGACATCATATAATGTTTAATTAACAAAGCAACAGGAATTGAGCAATGGTCCCACTTGGTCAAACTGAGGATCTTTTTTTTTTTTGCTTTCATCTGTTTGAATAAATCCAGGAATCTCTTATACCTGAGCTCATTATTTTCACCAAAGAACTACACTATATATAATGACAAAGAAAAATCATTTCAACTTGACGCTAGAGGATAAAAAAAGACATACCATAAACTCATTACCCATGGAAGTATGCCATCTTCATCATTTGTGAAGATAGCTTAATATTACAATCAATGTATCGATACCCATCTGACCAATCCAGATTCATCTCGAAATTTCTCATTGGGTGTCTATTGGCTGATTAGATAAAAGAAAAATCTTAAGTATTATTATATACATTTACAATTCAATTACATGTACAATAAATCATTGTATCACATATATTATAAGATTTATAGGGTACTATACTTAGCCTTCTTATGAGATCCACAGGTAATAAAACAATTTTGATACGAGATTCAATATCCAATAAACAGGGTGTGATTAAAAGTACAACCTGCAGTTTTGTAGGATAAGACATTCATTTATCAAGGATATGTACTGTTTCTGATAGATAGTCTTTTCTGTCTCCCTTATTACTGCTGTTAAGTTTTACATTAGTATAGGGTCCAGTCATCAGTCTTACCTCCAGTCATTTTCTTATACTAGCTATACAATGGAATTGTGGGTTTGTGCAATCATAGTTCCATTTTGAGTTATATGCATAAAAATTCCAATCCCAATCTCTTTTTTTTTTTCTGCTTAAGTCCTTGAGGATTAAGTAAACAGTGATTGGAACTAGTTTAGTAAGTTAGGTTTTAATTTTTGCTCCTCAAGACAGTGCAATCTCTAATGAGACAACATAGAACAGGATTTAGGATCCAGTTTGATAAAGATTGTATGTCTAGGCAATTCTATTTAGGGATACCTGCTGTGGAATGGAGAGAACTTAGAAAAAGTGGTGCTATGAATGGTATATCATAATGGTAGAATGTTAGACTCTGATATATATATATATAAAGGTCTTGGATTTATTCCATTTTTAATACTTCCAGCGTTCAAATTTTTTAAGACCTCCAGAGCAATAAAGCCATTCAATTATGTGTTTTATAAAAAGAACATGGCTTACAAATGTTCAGTCTCGTACAGTTTAGTTAGAATGTCACATTGATAAATTATTCTTTAAAAGAAGAGAAGTAATCATACTATTAAAAGTATTGGTACTAAAAATAAATATTATAAATCTAAATTTTTCTAAATATTTAGGGGAACATGGCTATGTGTTCTTTATTTGATATGAATTGTTCCAGTCAATTGAGTTGGAGGACAGCACTGCTGTCAAGATTTAAGCTCGATATAACTGCTCTTAATGAAACTTGTCTTCCAGAGGAAGGAAGCTCAATAGGACAAATAAATAACTAGAAGTGTTTTTTTTTCTTTGGAAGGACTGCTCAATCAATGAAAGAAGACTGCAAGATGTTGGATTTGCTGTACAAAGTCTAATATCTCCTATTCTTGGAATTCTTTGATGTCTAACTTAAAACTTTGATTACATAATAAAACTTATGCTTGCTTTATTAGTGCATGTGCTCTAAGTTTAGATTCAGAGAAAGAAAATCTTTGTTCCTTACTGGATAGCTTTACTACATCAATATCATTACAAGATCAAACTTTTCTTCTTTGAGACTTTGTTTAATGTACATATTGATACCAAAAATAGACTTTGATCAAAAGTTGTTGGAAACAATATTGATGTTGTAAACTTAAATGATCTGCCGCTATTTAATTTTTATATAATATATGGATTTGCTATCATTTTTCTTCTGACAGAAAAATTGAATAAAGAACATAGATGCATCCATGTTAAACAATAAAATTTGATAGACTATTGTAGTTAAAAATCGGAATACAAAAGAAGTACATTATAAGGGCACATTATTGCACAGATGCCGAAGAGGTCAAAATGATAGTTACATTCATATTTGCAAATTTGAAGGGTGTTCTTTAGAAGCTTCACAATAGATCCTAAATTTCAATAGCTATTAAATACCAAAATGGCTGATTGAATTTCTAGATTTGTCAAATCACTGAAGTATGAATTGCTATGGATGCAAATAAATCTATTCATAAATTCACAAAAAAGGCTTTTCTGACAATGATCTTACTATTAATGACTTGATTTAAAAGAATCATGTGACATTTTCTGTTTGGCAAAATAATAAATTGAATGCGGAGTTTCATAATCATTACAGAGAATGACGACAAGAAGGCTTTAAAATGAGTGGTGGATTAAAACTGCAAATGGGTTACAAGTTTTCTTTAATTGTTGTCATTTGAGATCTTTTTTTTAATGCATTCAAAGTAATATAAGAACCCTGAAAATGCTATCATAATCCTATTAAATCCATTAATGAAAACTCTTCCATGATAATATTTTAAATTGATGGAAGAAGTATTTTTCTCATCTTTGAATACTGAGATCAATCATCATCATCATTTTCAATCCTTATTGATCCACTGAAGGATGAAGATCTCCCCAAGTTCAATCCATCTTCTCCAATCTCAAGCCTCTCCTCACCCTAGCACACGTCTTTATTTCATCCATCCATCTCACATGGGGTCTCTTTCTAAGACTTTTTAACAATTTCTTGACTCCCGTTTAAGATTTCAACTGTCCATCTATTATCATCTCTTTTAGCAATATGTCTCTTAATCCTTTCAATGATGTCAATAACACCTGTTTGTCCTCTCATCCATATATTTCATTTTCAATCTCTTATTATTACTCCTAACATGCATCTCTCCATACTTCATTGACTGACCTGAAGTCTTTGTATTGTTTTGCTGTTAAGTGTCCAAATCTCAAATCCATAAGTAAGAATAGGTAAAACATATTTATTAAAAACTTTCATTTTCAAACACATAGGCATTATTTCTACTCAAAGCACTCCAACAAAGTTTAATTCTATGATTAATTTGATCCATTATGTTTCCATTTGTAGTAATAACCTGACCAAGATATTTATATGTAGTTATTAATTTCTTCTAACTCATCATTATCAATCTTTATTCTCTTCTTTTGAGAAAATCCATTGAACATTATTTTGGTCTTTTTAACTTTTACCTTTAATCTTACTTTCATCTGATAACTTTTGCAACATTTTCTGAAACTCTAAAGCATTATTTGCAAAAACAATTATATCATCTGCAAAATCTAGATGACATATAATCTCCATTTACTTTTATTCACTTAATTTCCCATTTTAATCCACAAAATACTTCTTGAAAAACTGCTATAAAATGTTTTGGAGATATGGAGTCACTTTATTGTACACCCTTTCTCAATGCTAATCTTCCTAATATCATTATGTAATCTAAGCTATTCATTTTGATTTGGACAAAGATATTAAAACTTAGTAATCTTAAAATTAAATTAAAACTTGGTAATTTTTTTGATGATACCGGAAAAGTTTCAATATGTGGTAGCCATATGTTAGTTTCAAAAATACTGGAATTTTTTTAAGTATATATGGACTCATAAACTTGTGCTGCCTAATCTTAAGGATAATTCTATTGTTCGAATTTTTAAAATTAAAAGGATGAGACAAGATTGCAACAAATAGTTGCTTCCAGTCATAGATAAATGGTTACCAGAGACTCGATGTGGGTTTAGAGAATCAAGAAATACTAGAGATATGACTTTCGTTGCCAAGTAAATGAAAAAAACAACTCGGAAACAAAAGAGTAAAATTACTAATTTGGTCAAAGTATTTGATTCAGTTGGTTGACCATAAAACTTTATTAGTATTATAGTTTCTATATAATGGAATGAGAGAAAATAGTAATTAATACAAATGACAACTGAAATAAAAATTGGTGTTAAACAAGGATATGTACTAGCTTCAACTGTTTCAATTTTTATGAGAGTGATCTTTGGAACTGCTTATACATTTCTTAATGAAATAGAAACTAAGATGCAGTACAAGTAAGATGATGGAATTTTTAATCTGAATTAGAATGCAAAAACAAGAAGTCTGTCTTCTTGGTTTCTGGATTTAAAGAATGGTGATGATTGTGCTATCTTTTCCAATTCAAAAGGTGATCTACAGAATATCCTTAATATTTTGAATGTAACATAAAAAGATTTTGCTTTATCACTGAAAGCTTAAAAAAAAATCATTCTTTATTAGGTAGTAATGGATGAAAAATTTTCACGAATTTTTAGTTTAGGTAATTATTACATTGAGAATATAAGTCAATTTAAATTTTTCAACGGTTTTTTTAAATAGAAAGTTGGTCTTAAATTCTAACATGCAGAACAGACCATAAAGTACTTTTTTTAATATGTTAAACTAACGGGTATTTTATCACAGTGAAATAAATATTGGAATTAGTTGTGTGTGTAATTGTTATTTTACTTCATTTATTGTAACAAAATGATACACGAATGCCATGTTGATATAACGTAAAGATATTAGCAAAATTTTATATAAGCATGTGCTGTAAATTCCTAAAAATTTGATGGAAAGATAATAAAAACAATCAGTATTATTTTCAACTTGCTACATATGATACTACAGAGTATAATATTGAAATTAAACTGAGAGTGCAAACCTCTCAAGCGCTTAGCCAATCAGATCGCAAATACTTCAGATCTTGATTTGACTGGATAGGTGAAGTAAATATCCAATATAGATTTCTTTAAAAACATAGTAAATTTGAGCATTTTCATAGAAGACCTCGTGTTACAAAAATTATCCCAAAAGACAGACTAAATAAGTGAAATGTTGATTGTTTTCATTGAGAAGATATGGCAGAGAATAGAATATATAGGAGTGTTATAATTAGATATGGACTTGATATATTACAAAAAGAGCCATAATCAATGGAGCAGCATATTCTGAATATGGACATGTTTAAAGTTCGTAGATTGGATTCATCTTTAGTGTACTATTATTGCCTATCTTTTATCTCTCATGGAATGGCATAATCATTTGTAAGTGGTTGTTGATGATTCTGGTAATGAGGTTTATATGTTTAAAGTCTTATTATAAGCCTATAATAACAGGGAGAGAAGATCAATGGTTTATTTTATATAATAATTATTAGATTTCTAGTCTAAATAGGTAAATTTTTAATAATACCTGCACATAAAAGTAACTGTGAAAACTTTACCATATGTAGTTTATATTTATAAGTTGGTAACTAATAAAAATAAACAAACCATATTTATTTCTTTGTATTTAGTAAATATATTTAATTCACAAAAACAGATTATTTAATAAATATTTAGGGGTTAAAAATAATGAGAAAATTTGCCATAAGAGCATGGCATTTTTAGCAATGAGCGTCACAGAAATGGAAATAAACACTAAATAAAGTTGTTTCATTTTACAGATATAATTCTAAAAAGATGATCAACAATGTAAGATAGTAAAAAAAAATGTGTTTTATAAACCTATGGAATGAAATATTGGACTACTTTGAAAGAAATCAAACTATTGTTATTTCATTAGCCAGATCATAGGGATCTCAAACTGCATTCACTAAAGCTAATAGAATAACATTTCTTTTCATCTAAGATAAGAAATCAAGGCTGAAAGAAAAGACCATATAAATCATTTATAGCCAAAAAACTAAACTTTAATTGAACAAATCATTGCAAAGTTACATTTCAAACTTCCAATGTTTACCACATCATTCCAATTCTATTATAAACAAATATTTATAACTGGATTGTCATCTTGTAGCCAATAGTTTACGAATATGGTAGTTTCTACGATAAAAAAAAGTGATATCATAAATGTAAAAATTGAAAACTAGAATACTGAAAGCAGGTCATAAAATGGGATGAATTATCTACCAATGCTTTCATTCAACTGTGAAATATGGTCATAATTTTTGATGCCATATCATAACATCCTTTGAATCCAAGCAATACTCCATGACTACTTGAAGACTTGAAAATAAATGGGATTGCAAGAAACTATTATGCTTACTGAGTGAAAAGGTTTTGAACCTCCACTACAAAGTCACGTTTTAGTTGGACTGGGCTATAAAGTCAGGGAATAACAAATCTTCCTAAAATAAGTATTTTGTAGTAAATTTGAGCAATTTCCATGGAAACAGATCCTGTTTAAATTTTAAAGATCTCAAAGATATTTCTAAAGAGGTGTAAATATTGATGTTAGAACGGAGAGCTGCAAACATGCAAGATGATGATGTTTTTCAAAAGAGAATAACATATCAGGTTAAAGGACTAGCATGTGATATATGTGTGAATATATTTATGGTTCATGATTGGATTATAAGGTCATTGCAAAACTCATCTTTAATTTTTTGTCTTTCTCAGTCTTGCTTTACTATTGAAGTGGTCAAATTTATTTATGAATCATTACTCATCTGGAGATGCTAACTTGATTTTCAGGTAATATTGTATTTTCCAAAATGATAATACAATCCTTTAGGTCTGTCTTACCAAATTGTATATGTACAAATTATTGGGGATTGCCAGATGAAAATAAATAACTAAAATCTTAGAATAATATAATTAAGATACATAATACAAGTCTGATCTGAGAAGTATATAATTAGTAAAGTAAGCATCGTATTTACAAATAACAATCACATTATTGTTGGAAAATCAATCCGCCAAATAAATGAAAGAGATAATCCCAATGTTATCGTAGTAGGACCAGTATAAAAGTCCAGGGAAATCAAAGCAAAATTTAAAGAGAATTGTCGGAGTTCTAAAAATTCTATCAAAATATCTGCTTTTCAAATGTCGAAAAAGACCATAGATCGTGGATTTTTAGTGATATTTTTGCAAATCATTTGACTGATGTATTCATCTTATTGGGATCATTAACATCTTACATTAAGTATTGGATTATCTTCCATTATCTAAAATTATGTCATTTTCTTAGGAAAATTCAAACTTTATTTATACTTTTCAAATATATTCAACTATTAATAGCATATAGGTTAATATGTAACAATAGTTTGAGTGATCTTTCTTTTCAAGTGTCACAGATCTGACCAATGTTAATACTAATATATGAATGAACTTGGGGCATTTAAGATTTATAAATAATTAATTTAAAATGCTGCTCTAACCAACTAAGTCAATGGTGCACAACCCACAGATCCAGACTCCTGGGGGGGAAGGGGGTCAAAAAAATTTCTGGGTCCAGAAATAGTTTTGAGTAATGTTTTTTTTTGAAAGAATTTAATTTTTAAAAATAGATAAAAATCACATGAAAATATAATTTTTGTATGTATTCAATCTATTTTTTATTTCTTTCCTTATTTGTTTGCAATTCACTAGTGAAGATCCACTATGCAGGAAAGATTATAAAATTATAACTCCTTTACAGATTTACATCTTAGCATGGCTTTTGACCAAGATGATAATATTTATAGCACTAAGATAGATATTTAGAAAAGAGAACTTACAGCTTAACCTATAAGTTCTTTCTTCTACATACCTATCTTAGTATATATAACCAGCCTGATTGAAAGCAGTGCTAAGCTGTAAATCTGTAAAGGAAATATAATTTTATAATCTTTTCTTCATACTGGACTTTCACTATCTTTTATACGTATTATAATTCTTTTTGTAAGTATATGATTTGTTTCAAAAATTTCATTTCAAATCGTATGTGCTTAATACTAAAATATTAGAAAGTATAAATTTGTATTTGAATTAAAACTACTATTATTTAGAAATACATACGACAAACAGGAACAACATAACCCAGCAGAGGAACTGATTAAAGACTCAAACTGATCCAGATGGCTTAAACTCTTACTCATCACTAATGAAGCTTAACCTTTGGTTGACATCATGCCTTAGTAATATATAGTTCGTCTGTCTAATAAAAATACTTCAGGATCTCCTATCACTCAACTATAACCTCCTATAGTCTTCGTTCTATATATATGACATCAATCTGTAAGTGGTCTGTATATCACTTGAAATTTATCCCCACTGTAGCTTTTGTAACTCATTGATGTAACCTTATATTCTCGATCAATAAAGTTTAGTGAAAATAAAACTACTGATTTTATTAAAAATATCTTTACATACTCATACTTATAATTTAGATATGATGAAAACAAAGGTAAACATTATCTTTGGCGGGCCAAAACGTAAGCGCTCTGGCAGAATAATTTTAAACTTTTTTTTTTTCGAATTTTATTACTTTTTCTTTTTCCAGAAGTCATCTGTTCCTGCAAATCCTTGCGCTTAAGGCTTTTATTGGACAAATAATTTGCTGTAAAATTACATTGTTCACAAGACTGGTGTAAGTATCAGAATTATCATAGACTGGACAAATTTTGGCTGAGGTGAATGTGCAAAATATTTTGAGCGAAATCCACCTTCGACAATGGTGGAGTACCACTAATTGTAGAAGTTGACAAGACTACACATTTTTATAGAAAATATTGAGGAGAATGGTAAGAAGAGAGGGAGTCAAAAAAGTGTTTCATGACAGAGGTTCTGGACAGGATGGCTGCTATTCTTGAACCCCTTATATAACAATACATTTTGCCAGGACCCACATCATTACAGATGGGAGGGCTGCATATAATAACCTAGGCAGAATTTATAATAGCACATATATGCATTCTGTCATTGTGCATCAGAACTTCGTGGCTCCAGATGAGATATCCATGCACAAAATGTAGGGAATCTATGGTTGCATATGAAATGTAAGATAAAATGGCAATCTGATACCAGCAATACCTTATTTCGCCCTATCTGCAGGAATTTTCATTCAAGATTCTTGGCAATAGTGACACCATTTTCGTGGAATTTATTATATGTATTGCTGAGAACTATGCATTGTAGTTCAAAATTATTCCGCCAGAGCGCATATATTTCAGCTCATTAAACAAACAATAGCTTGTGTCAAATTTTCATCCAAGGGTTTGCAAATGTAAAGATTGCGAACTACTTAAGTAGACTAGTTATGTCAGATCAACATTTGAGGAAGAGAGAAGAATATCATTTAAAACATTTTGTTATATACCAACCTGTATGCTATTACTCTAATATTTTCTTTTTTGCATGGTTTAATTCAATCAATATCAATTTTAATCACCTTCTTTATTATATCTACAATACATTATAGATTTATTTTATTTAGTTATATGTTTGTTATTGATCTGAAGTAAATTGCTGGGGCAATTGAAACTGTTATTAATAAAATAAATGTATTGTAATAAAGTGATTAAAATTGATATTGACTATATGCAATTACTAAGTTTTAAATAAAATTTGAATTATTCTAGAATCTAGATGATAAAAATAGTCCAACATATAATTACAAACATAATGCTCTCATCACAAAATTTCAGACAAAAAATGTAACTTCTATGTTAAATATATTTAATTGAATAAAGTCTATTTGATTTAGTTTCTTGATAAACAACACAATGAAATCAAACAATATGAGGATGATGTTAAACATTTCTCATAGCCTGTTACTGGGTCTGTATGGGCCATTTTGGCAGTATGCAATACTGTAAATATCTCAAATTCAAATTTTTTCTCTGCAAAGGCTCGCATCTTAGACACATAATAATCGCAGGTATTGCTGTTATTTTGTTCCATCCAGTGAACTTTTTTATAATATAAAAATATTATTTATAATAGAAGAAAGATTAATTTTTAATTTAAAAAAAAAATTTTTTTTTTAAAAAAAAATTTTTTTTGAGGTGTTAAATATTCTTTAAAAAAAAAAAATTTTTTAAGCTATAACCTCGATAATATGCGTATAAAATGCGATAGTAGGGAACTCTACAGGTGTTTTATACGCATATTATGGACGTTATAGCCTCAGTAAATATTACTTACGTAATCAATGTGCGTTTAATAAATTTATAATTACAAACAGTAATATACAAAATACGTCGAATGGCTTTATTTCTCGGGTGTTCATAATTAAGTTCGAACCCTGGAAATGCCGAAACTGAAATCGAACAGAGGACCTTAACATCCATGCTAGTGCTGCACTAAACACATGTAGACTACAGCTATTCTTTGGAATTAACAAGTATTATCTATTATCTATTTTTGATATGAAAAACATAAACAGTAAATGTACTTTATTCGGAAAATTACGATAGGACTCTCATTGTTGAATATGAAAAAAAAATTGACCAATTTTAAAATAAATTAACGATTTACCTAATTAATATATTTTTATTTAATTTACCTGCGAACAAATCGACAATTTACTCATAATACTTTGAACTACTATTTAGGAGAAATCTACGTCCACGTGGATGAATTAGTAATTTGTTGAGACCATAGAACACCTAGCGGTAAATTTAATAAGTTTTTATTACTAATTGGGTAAAGGTTTACTTTAGCGACCACAGCATAAAAATCATGTTCGCCCTCTAGTTTTCAAAATTATAAGTAAATTATTATTCGAAAATCTTACTTATATACTACTACATCACAATTACATTAAAATTTATTAAAATGTAAAAGATAAAAAAAAATACTTACCATTTTAAAGAAGTTGGAATAATTACACTAGTTTAATTAAAATAATTAGTTTAAATTATTTGAAACTTAAGAATTTAAACTATCGGCATTTATAACTTAAGAATTTAAACTATCTCGATGGTTCTCGGCAGAATAGATGACAATGGGGAGCCATTAGTCATCGAAATCGACGAAACATATTATTTCCACAGAAAATACCACAGGGGGACTACATAGAGGGCATCGGATCTTTGGCGGTATTGAAAGAGGGTCAAGGAAGTGCTTCTTGACAGAAGTTGCGGATAGAACGGCTGGCTCATTGGAGGCCCTAATCCAGCAGTACATTTTACCAGGGACTCGCATAATTTCAGATGGCTGGGCTGCGTACAATAATATCTGCAGACTTAGCAATGGGGTGTACATGCATTCGGTTGTCGTCGCCCAGGACAACTTCATGAATCCCGAAGACCAAGACATACATACCCAGAATATTGAGAATATGTGAATGAGGGCCAAGCGTAAGCTGAAATTCCAATCTGGTACCAGCAGGGCTTTATTTTCATCGTACTTCCAAGAATTTGCCTTCCGCAGTAGATATAGCACTGCCGCCTTTTTCTCCAACTTCCTGCTATGCATAGGGCATAATTATGCTTAAAAAGGTAAATTATTTTTATTTATTTATTATCTTTTACGTTTTAATTAATAAATATTTACTGTAATTGTAATATAAGAGCAGAAACGTAAGATTTTAGTTCTAAATTTTAAAAACTAGATGGCGAATATGCCCTGGTCGCTAAAGTAAACCTTTACCACTAATTGTATTTATTGCTATTTACAAATGTGTAGTCTTGCATTGGTGGTCGAGAGGTCAGTGTGACTGCCTTGCACTTGCAGGCAATTGCCCGGGTTGCGGGTTCGCGTCCCGGCGGATGCTATGACATTAAAAAAAAAAAAAAAGTGTTATTCATTGGATTAATTGCTCTAAACAAATACGCTAGATACTAAAATTGAGCATAAATAAATAATTTCTGCAATTTGATAATGTATTGCGTATATAGATTTATAAATAACTAACATCTTATAATCAATTTATTTATCGTCATTAAATATAAAGAGTAAGGTCACTTGGAGTGTTTTGATCTTATTATGCCCATATAATGTATGGTCGGTTAATTATTGTTACTGACTAAATCTAGCACTGCGTTCACGGGTATATATATGTGTATTTTGGGTTGTGTAAATAAAGTTCATATATTTATTATTATTATTTTAGCAAAGTTATATACCAAATGTCTAAATGATAAAGATGTACCGGAAGATTGGAAGAATGCAGTAATAATATTAATATTTAAAAAAGGTGATAAAGAAGATATTAGAAATTACAGACCTATCAGCCTTTTATCAGTTTTATATAAAATTTTTACCAAGATAATTACAACTCGTCTACAGAGAACTTTGGATTTCCACCAACCAAGAAAACAAGCTGGATTTAAAAGTGGTTTTAGTACAATAGATCATATCCAGGTATTGAGAGAAGTCATAGCAAGGACAAATGAATATGAGTTGTCATTATGTTTTGGATTTGTAGATTATGAAAAAGCATTCGATTCTATATACATTTCTTCAGTGATTAAAGCATTGGATCATCAAGGTATAGATCCAGGATATTGTCATATTTTAAAGAATATTTATAAAAATGCAACAGCAACAATTAGATTACATAATGATACTGGAAAAATCAACATTGAAAAAGGTGTAAGACAAGGTGACTCCATATCTCCAAAACTTTTTACAGCAGTGCTGCAAGAAGTATTTTATGGATTAAAATGGGAAACTAAAGGAGTGAAAGTAAATGGAGAGTATTTAAGTCATTTAGATTTCGCAGATGATGTAGTTGTTTTTGCAAATAATGCTTCAGAGCTGCAGGAAATGTTGCAGGAGTTAGCAGATGAAAGTAGAAAAGTAGGACTAAAGATAAATGTTAAAAAGACTAAAGTAATGTTTAATCGATTTGCTCAAAATATGAAAATAAAGATTGATTATGAAGAATTAGAAGAAGTTAACAGTTACAAATACCTTGGTCAGATTATTAATACAGATGGAAACATACTGGAGGAAATTAATCATAGAATTAAACTTGGTTGGAGTGCTTTTGGTAGAAATAACTTGATACTAAAAGGAAATATGCCTATGTGTTTGAAAAGGATGGTTTTTAACAAATGTGTTTTACCAGTTCTTACATATGGATCTGAGACTTGGACACTTAATAGAAGAGCAATACAGAGACTTCAGACCACTCAAAGGAGTATGGAGAGATGTATGTTGGGAGTAACAAGAAGAGATCGAAATGCAATGTATGGGTAAGACAACAAACAGGTGTTACTGACCTTATTGAAAAAATTAAAAGATTGAAATGGAGTTGGGCTGGACATATTGCTAGAAGAGATGATAATAGATGGACAATTGAAATTTTAAACTGGATTCCAAGAGATTGTAAAAGATCCAGAAAGAGACCATGTGAGATGAATGGATGAAATAAGAAAGTGTGCAGGGGTGATGTGGAGAAGAGAAGCTAAAGATCGGAGAAGATGGATTAAACTTGGAGAGACCTTCATCCTGCAGTGGATTGATAATGGTTGATGATGATGATTATAGTCAGACAAATAAAATCCTCCCCAAGTCTTAAAAGTAGAACGAAAACACATGCAAAGTATGCATTTGTAATTATTTAATGTATGTAGATTTATGGCGATTATTCTAGCGATATAAAAACTACAGAAGTCTATCCAAAGTGGGTCTATACGCAAAAGAAGAACACAAGTACTGACAATGTAAACAAATTGTGTGTGAAGTAGTAAGAGGATAAAGTTGGATGTTTGCAGAATAAATCTATCAGTAACATCCTTTTGTTCTTTTATCCATGTATTGTGTTTTCAATCTCATCTTGTTACTCCTAACGTGCATCTCTCCATACTTCTTTGATTGATCTGAAGTCTCAGTATTACTCTTTTACTAAGTGTCCAAGTCTCAGGTCCATAAGTAAGAACTGGTAAAACATATTTATTAAAAACCTTCCTTTTCAAACATACAGGTACATTTCTTTTTAATATTAATTTAGGTTTATGATCAAACAAGTTTAAGATTTTTATATGGATTTATAAAAATGCTTTTGGTAAGATTAAATATTTTATATTTGCCATGGATGACTTTAATCCTAAACAATTGAAGGATGAAAATGTTATGAATAAATTTGGTTATGATGATAATAATGTGAAAGACTATAGATTTGTGGAGTTTACAAAAATAAAAAAATCTGTATATTATGACATCTTTCTTTTAGACAAATATTAAATTTAAATGGATGTAGAAGCATCCAAATGAAAGGTGAACCAAACTGGATTATATTTTGACCTATGGAAAATAAATACATCAAGATTGTAATATTCTTAATAGATTTAACACAGGATATTATCATTAATTTGTTAGATATGCATTAATGCGAACTGGAAAAAATATTAAGAAAATCAATATTAACATATAATATTCTTATCCTTCAGAAATAGGCACTAGATAGGGATTTTATGCACAAGCCTTCTGGCATCCATTGATTACTCTGGTTAGCACAAGGTGGCACTACTATATGGAGAGTTTTTGCCTGTTCAATAAATTTAAACTTGCAAACAATTTTAAAATATGAACAGCCCTTGAATTTGGTTTTGTCTTGCTAAAATTATTAAGAAAATAACTGATACTCTATTTAAAACTGCAACACAAATAGTTGATATAAAAACATAGTATATTACCAATAAATTTTCAATTGAGACAATGTATGAAGAAAAGAAGTATGAAATTGTTTTGAAATGATCTATTAAAAATAATTTAATATTTAAATAGAATTTTATAAAATGATACAGAAAAGGATTAATTATAATAAAATAATTATTTTTAAATAAAAAAAAGGTTACAAAAAAAAATAAAAATTTTTCAATTTTTAAAAACCCCCGTCCCCTTTTTTGAGGCCCAGAAAAACTAATATTTTAGAAGCCCTTTAAAATTCAAAATAAAAACATAGGTTGAAAGAAGAGAGTTTTTGCTTAAAGGGCTGAAAACAGGACTCTGGGAGCAGTTAGTTATAAGTTGCAGAAACAAGCATGCAGATCAGATTCAGATAGCAATTGGATATGATGGATTCACTCTATCATAGTGTTATAAAACACTCTTAGTACAGAACTGAGTGCCAGGGATCTGAGACTATTAGTTCGGCTGGTCACTGAACAACAGTGCTTTCATCGCAGAGTCATCAAATTGGCATCTCATCCCTAAACTGGCTTTCATGTTTGACTCATGGTATGCCTGTTTGGAAAAGTTTTTCTCGAATATTTTTTTGGGGAATTTAACTGTAAAATTAAGGCCATTCTATGAGCTATGACATCGCTTTGCCTTTTATATTTCTGTTTAACATAGTGAATTGTCAAGTTGAGGCTCCTAATATTGCAAGGCCTGGGGCAGCTGCTCTCCTGTCCTCCCCCCCTCCCTCGATTGATCCTGATAACAATCAGTATCTTCATAATGAAAAAGTTGTTTTAGCAAGAAAAAATGAAATTGGAAAAGAAAGATGATATCATGAAATGTGTTGGGTTGTTTTATAAAGAATTATACGTGATTAAGAATAAGGACAAAAAGTAATCATGCAGTTACTGTATTTTCTGAATTGCCAAATATTTTAAATTAAGAGAGAAAACATGCAGTTAAATCTATAAAAAGAAAAAATCTCCAGGAATAGAAGGAATTATTATTGATATTTTAAACGAAACAATTGAGGAATAGAAAAAGTGTTGGTAAAGCTATATACTAAATGCCTAAATAAAGAAGATATACCAGATGATTAGAATAATGCAAGAGTAACATTTAATAAAGACGATAATGAAGATATTATAGATATCACTCTCCCACCAGTTTTATGCAAAATTTTATTAAGAGAATTACACTTCTCTAACCAGAGGATGAATTTGAAGTGATTTTAACACTAGATTATACCAGAATATTAAGAGATATTATAAAAACAACCAATGAATAAGAGTTGGTTTTATGCTTTGTAATTATGAAATAATTGTTGTATTAATGTTTTCACAGTAATCAAAACTTTGGATTATCAAGATATAAATTTGAGATATCTTATTATGAAGAATATTTATCAAAATCCAACAATTGTGATTATATCACATGATGACACTTAGAAAATTAACATTGACAAAAGTGACTCCGTTTCTTCAAAACTTTTTACAGCACTTTTCTACAAAATATTTTGTGACATAGGAAACTAATAAGAACTGGATATTTTTTTAGATCATCTGATTTTCAGATGAGGTGGTTGATTTTGCAAATAATGATTCAGAGTTTTAAGTTGCAAAAGTTACCAGATAAAATTAAACAAAAATAATAAAAAAGATTAAAATAATAAATAATCAGTGGATTTTCTCAGAACTAGTTTTATACTTATGAAGTAAAAGAAATTAACAATTACAAATATCTCTGTCACATTGTAAAAATTGAAAAATAATAGTTGAAATAAATCATAGAATTAATCTTGAATGAATTCCTTATGGTGAAATAATAGTAATGATTTAATAGGTGTTCAATGCCTTTTTTAAATATTTAGTGGAGACATTGGCTCTTATGAAAATACTAATGTAAAACAACACTAAAATTGTTACATGGGTAAAAACGTTAGAAATTTTAATAAACAAATAGTTGAATGAAATTTTCTATATTTAAATTAACAATGAAATTTTTATTTTCATAAATAACAAAACAAAAGTAAATCTAATAAAATAATATTTTTTTTTTTAAAAAACAAAACAAAACATTTTCACTAGCAGCATGAACTTTCTAAAGGAAGACTAAAAAGAGATCTGGGAAGTTGCATTTTAGTCTCATATTTTCCAGCCAAAAATTAGTTACGGACTATAATAGTTCTGGGGATGTGCATCTCATTCTGCAAAATATTGACAGGAAAATGCCAACATGGGTAAGTCTATGTTGACTTTGTTCTCTATAAATGGTCTGAAAGCAGTGCTAGAGGTGAGACAGCAGATGTCCCAATGACTGCATAATATACATTTTCTATGAAGTTAAGAAAAACTTGCTAAATTCAACTATGATTTTTTTTTGTTAAAGCACTGTAATTTGAATGCCCTACAATGACTATCATATGCAAAATAATACAATTGAGAAGCACCGATTGCACAGTAGCATACATTTTTCATATATACTACTTTTTTATAAACCTCCTCATATACACTTTAATGCAATTTTTATATAATTCCTCCTTTATTTTTCTAAACAAGGCAAAACTCTCCATACAGTAGTGCCACCCTGTGCCAACTAGAGTAAATCAATGAATGCCAGAAGGCTTGTGCATAAAATCCCTGTCTAATGCCTACTCATCCAATATCCCCAGACTAGTTTCTGGCTTGTGGCCTTCATCAGTGAGCAGCTTTGAATTACTCTGTTTGGCACAGGGTGGCACTATTGTATGGAGAGTTTTGCCTTGTTTATAAACAATTATGTGTTAGTTTAAGAGATGGTGATCATGTGATGCTATGTACAACATATAAGATGTAGCAAATTAATTCCTAAAATGGTGATACCTGTGATCTAAGTGTATTGAATTCACATGAGTATTAAATATTCATGTTAGAACATGTTTAAGTTAACATGTGTGTGAATTTTAAGTAATAGAACTAGTTGTGTGTTAACTATTAAGATAATATCCATGTGTACGCTTCAGCAGAAAAATGGGTGATTAAATTCATAATGTATTTATTGAGAGACTTTTTGGCCATAAAAATCAATAACACAACTAGACTATCCTGCCTCTTCACCTGACTTGGCTCCCTATGATATCCAAAATTAAAAATTTGCACTGAAAAGGCAAAGATTTTCTTCTATAACTGATATCCAAATAAATGTGAGACTGTTGCTCATCAGTATTCCTGAAAATGAGTTCCAGGTATGCTTCCAGAAATGGGAACGCTATTTTAATCAGTGTGTAGATACACAAGGAGACTACTTTGAAAGCGATAGTAGTCATTAGTATACAAATTCCACATGTATATTTTATGGGGGTGCATTTCGGCAATTAAATTGTTACACCTCAGATTTACTTACATTTTTCACAATGGTTCTGGTCAAAGTGACATGCAATCAGTATAAATGAAAAAAATGATTCTCTTCATTAGAAATTTTATCCATGAAATCAAAAGTAGCAAAAAAAATTAAATTACGGTAATGTTATTGACTCGCAATAAAACATTCAAGAAATAAAATACACTATGTGTATTTTATTTTGTTTTCTCAAATATTGATTCAATAAAGTTACACCGAGTCATATTTATAAATAAATAAATAATTATTTATACATTAAAAGTATCAATTACATATTTTTTTTTTTTTAATTTTTTTTTTAGCAAATATCTATCTATCTCTGCAAATAAGACTTTTTTAAAATATCTAAATTTTTATTTTTATGTAAATCTATTATTATAAAGCGCTGAAAATCGCGCTGTAACTTTAATATTATAAATCTCCACACACTCACACGTTAGTAAGTTCCGAACTCTGATAATGAGCTATTTATTACTGTACCTTAAATATTATAAATCTTCGCACACTCACACATCAGTAAGAGATTACTGATGTGTGAGTGCGTGGATATTTATACGCATATTATCGAGGTTATAGCCTCAGTAAATATTACTTACGTAATCAATGTGCGTTTAATAAATTTATAATTATAATATTTAAAGTAATAGCGCATTATCGAGTTCGACTTCCGATCTAACAATTTCAATATATTTTATATATAGGGGATTTAAACTCAGACTTTCAAGCCCCTTCACTATCCATACTATTGATACACATGACCACACACATGCAGAAAAGATAAATAACCACCAATATATATATATATATTTCATGCTAAACTATCTCCCATATATATATATAATCAGTGCTCAGTTTATATTACGATAGCAATCTTTATATTTTAATGGACAGGCTCCAACTCTTCAGCCATCCATACCATTGAAAATCTGATGATAGAATGCCCAAATCTCATGCTGATGCCAATATTGTTGTTATGCCCATGTTGACATCAAGTCACTCGGACTCTTCACATATAGGACAGTAGCCATTTAAATACATAGAAGAGGGATGGGCAGAATGCAGGCTTAATATGTAAGAAATACGTATACTGGTGATGATTTATCTTTCCTGCATGTGTGTGATCATGTGTATCAGTAGTATGAGATAATGTGGATAGTGAATGGGTTTGAAGGTCTGAGTTCAAATCCACTATATTTACAATTAGGCTCCAGGTATAAGAGTGCCTGGTATTTCAAATCTTACATATTAAGCCTGCATTCTGCCCATCCCTTTTCTATGTATTTAAATGGATATTGTCCTATATGTGAGTGGTTAGAGTGACCTCAGGTCAACATGGGTATGACAATATTGGCATCAGCATGGGATTTGGGACTTCTATCATCAGGTTTTCAATGGTATGGATGTCTGAAGAGTTGGAGTAGTTTGAAACCTGTCTACTAAAGTGTGAGGATTTGCTATCTTAATATAAACTGAGCACTGATTATATATGTGTATGGGAGATGATAATCTGGACCAACTGATGAGGGCTGGTTTAGCACGAAATATGTATATTGGTGATTATTTATCTTTTCTATATGCATGTGGTCATGTGCATCAGTATTATGAGATAGTGAAGGGGCATGAAAGTCTGAGTTCAAATCCCCTATATTTACAATTAGGCTTCAGGTGTAAGAGTGCCTGGTATTTCAAATCTTATATATTTTATATGTAAAAGACTCCTTGAGGCATGAAAACCTTGTTCTGACCCTACTTTTTTTACACTGGTGATGAGGCTGCTACCAGAGTCCTACTGAAAACTCTGAGTGATAAATCAAAATTTTCTGTCACTACTTCCACAGACAAAGTGATTTTTGGGTTTGTGTTTCCAAACAAAAAGACTGCCATCAATTGGAGGGGTGGGATAGAAAGGTTCACCGACCCTTCCTTTTTTATACTTGTTACCATCAAAAAACGACCGTAATTAGTTTATTACACTTGTATGGTCATTCAGATCATGATTTGATTATTGTCAATAAATAATAGATGGGCATTTAAAGTTTCAAATTGGATTGAAGAGATTGAGAAATCAGTTAACGAAATAGGAAGGTTGCTGATGTGATGGATCCCACAAGTGGATTTAAATTGAAGAGACCATTATCCTGCGATTTGTTAGACAATGGCTGGAAATGAAGAAATATATTTAAAATTTTTATGTCTGTTTTTAAAATACTGATTTTAAATTTGAATCTACTATATTTTGTGACTTCTATTGAATTCACTAATTTGTAAGAAGATAAAAACTACAATAGTGAAACCGTTTAAAAGGTTTTTAATTGTTGTTTAGGAAATGAACATAATCAAAGCAATAAATAATAAAATTATAATCAAACTACTAAATTCAAATTTAGTATAGAAGCCATATTTTTTCAAGGGATTTTTTTTATTTTTATAACTTATAGATAAAATAACTAAAACCGTTCATAAAAAAAATAAGTTCGCAGATCTTTAATTAACTTTTCATAACTCCATAAACCACAATATAAGTGCTTTATAAACCTTAACTTTTTAATGGCCTTTTTTTCTTCTTTTCCTCGAGATCAACGTCTTGATTGAAAGAATACAAAATAGTCATAGAGTTCTGATTTTGCATCCATATACAGATTGATTTTATGCAGACGTATTTTTGCTTTTTGCATTTGACGAGAGATGGCAGGACTGATTTATTGTCAGGTGGGAAAAGCAATAATACTTGCATACTTTTCATAATATTTTTAAAAATTTCTTAGCAGGATTTACAGATAACTGTAGAAATGACATTATTATATATAATTAAGCGGTACCTGTTTGGTAGCGTAAGAAATACAAGCAACTTGCTTTGATTTAAAAACTTATGTTTCAATAAATATTTCAAAGCCAGACATTGATTTACAAATCAAGTATAAAAGGTATTTTACGATCAGTTGCCTAATGTATTATTTTGTTAAAGAAAATAAAATGCCGAGACCATTGCTGTATGAATTTTCAGTGAAGCTCTTTATCTATTTGTCCATTATCACATCTCTAAGAGAGTTGAGGGATATTTTTCTAAGTAAAACTCGATCATTATTTATAATAACAATTATTTTTAGAGAAAACTCCAAGCTGAAAACGTTTTAAACACATTTCAATATAGTTTAAGAGTTCTTTATTCTACTAATTAGTGGTAATAATGAAATGATTTGAAGTCATTATAATGCAAATTTTCAAAATATTAAAAAAAAAGCAATGTTGACACACATGTTAAAAAATTACATTACTTCAGATGTGCTTCACCGGTACTTATTTATAGATCTAAGTTGGAGACTTAGCAGAAACTTTGGACACCTCAGCAAAATATGGAAAGAGAGAGATGTTAGGAGTAACAAGCAGAAATTGAAATCAGAATACATGGCTGAGAGAAAAAATTACAACACTCCATCATTGAAAGAATTAAAAAAACTGCATAGACTGGATATATTTTTGGAAAAGAAAATAATGCATGAGCAGTTAAAGTTTTAAAGTGGATCACAATAATTGTAAAAGGCTTATAAACCATTATTAAACAGGCAAAACTCTCCATACAGTAGTGCCACAGTGCAAGCCAGAGTAATCAATAAATGCCAGAAGGCTTGTGCACAAAATCCCTATCTAGTGCATACTCATATAATAAGCCCAGACTAGTTTCTGGCTTGTGGCCTGTATCGGTGAGGAGCCTTGGATCTGAGAGCCCTGCACCTAGATCTTAAGATCATGTCTGAAACTATCCTAGTGCACTGAGGAGTGCCAAAGCCCGAAACCATTAGTCTGGGGTTTGGGTGTGGTTTCTGATAGATATTTTAAATGCTTTCCCTTGCTAAGCATTTATTGCAAAGCTTGTTGAGCAACTAGCAACGCTCTCTTTGTTTATATTTTACAAGCTTAAAAAAAAGGGGGGTCATGTGATATGACTGTTTTTTATTGACTATTTTTAAAGCGTTTTTTCTTTCATATTAAAAATACTTTTTTATGCAAATATGTTGTTGGAGTGAAAATTGTAAAAAAAAGGCCATGCATCAACCAGTGGCAGCCTGTGAAATTTTTAAGCAGGATTGCTTTATTACAGCATCGCCTCCAAAAAGTAAACAAAGAAAGCAAAGCGAAGCACTAATTTTATAACTATATAGTCATTTTATTTTTCCATATCAAACCTCGAAAGTACTAGGCCTAGATTAATTTAATTTGATTGTTTTTTTTTTTGTTTTTTTTACTACTGACAGCTTCTTCTTCAGCGGGTGAAATCACTTATATATGCTATATCAATCATTGTTAAAAGAACTAGTGTATTTTTTGTTTTATTAACTACTATTTGGCAAATAATATCCGACAGAGGGTGGCCACAGTTTTTTATGTAACGAAAATTGGGAATATATATATATGCATATAATAGTTACTGATAATTATATTATTTTTATTGTTATTACAATAGTTTTTAATTAATGGACATTTTATTTGTATTATATATACATATATATACACAACACTAACACAAATTATGATAAATTATTTAAAATATTTTTTATTTTGTTATATTTCTCTGTAATAAATATTTATATGCTATTTATAAGGCAATATTTTACTGCTCATCCTAAATAAAAACAATCAAAATTTATTCACTCTAAAGAGAAAGCAAAATAAATATCTTATGCTCAAATAACTATTGACAATGCAGCAATAAGCAGTTCCAATGGCACTAGTTACATGCATTGGTAAAAGGGTGGTGAACTGTTCTATCATATCAGCCACTTGACGGCACTATTGTTAGCTAAATTGCTAGAAATCTGCCATTTCCGTGCCTGCAGCCAAGCAGATAACCTTCTTTCTATGATAAAACATAGAGTCTGATTACTCGGCTGCTGTGGCTTTTTTCTATGCTAAAAGCACAGAAAAATGCATTCATTGGCTGCCATAGTTGCTTGGGTTATGCACTTTATTGTAATGCTGGCTCGTCTATTTTTGCTACAGTATCATGTGAGGGTGTGTTGACTGCATCATTTCTAAATAATTTAACTTTCCAGGTCCAATCTTTTTTCGTGTGAACTGATCTACTGGTACCCTCTAACAGTTTTAACAGTGTTGTCACTGTTCCATCAGGACTGTGTAAACCTCACAAATTGGATTTTAGGGTGCGGCACAGCACTATTTTGAAAATCCCAACGAAAGTAACGTATTGCAAGAAATCATCCATGACAAGAAAGATGGCTGATTCGAACTCTGAAAATTGGCAATTTCCAGACACCGGAATCGGATTTCATTTTAATAGTTTGTTATAATTATTAACTTTAATGGGTAAATAGCAATATTATCCCCATCCCAATGCAGTGTCTGATTATTTACTGTCCAAAAAAGGGTAAAATTTACTTTCTTAAAAAGGTACCGTAACTTTTCTGATCCACTATATTTACTATTATTTGTTATTAAAAAAGTAATATAATTTTTTATATACATACACAAAAAAAAGCCACTCTGATTAATTACTGTCCCAAAAAGATCAGTCAGCTTTCATTGTAAAATTTTGTTTGAATTACTGTCCAAAGAAGTCTTTATAATGTACTTAAAGGTATCCATATGTATGATTATATACATTAAGACACAATGTTTTTAAGTAATCAGAATCGCGAATAGTCTGCAACAACTCTATCTTCAATTCCCACGATGTTCTCTTGCAACGAATGCTCTGCTGTTCTCTTGCAATGAATGCTCTGCAACGACTCTATTTCTACAGTTCACTAAAGTTCAATTCCCTCGATGTTATTCAGGCTAGCTGCTACAAAAACGGTTCACAATGGGCATACCTTTGCCCCAGTCCAGTTTAGCTGTACACGAACTCTTTGTAGTAAGCACTGCGACTGACCTTAAGCTCCTTACAGCTTCCGTCTCTGCAACAGTCTACTTCACTTGAAAACCGCTGGAAACTCAACTCTTTATTCAGCTGCTATCCAGACGGTTTCCTCAGGCTGTGGTCTCCGTCAGCTATACCCGTGAACTATATTTCCACTGGGCGCTGGACATTAACCGCAAGCACTGATGCTACATGTCTCCTACTGGAATTGAACAGTAACTCTATTGTAGCTGCACTCAAATACTGTCTGATACTCCTCACTGCTTACACTGCTCTGCCTAGTTGTTATACAGTCTTTCTATATCTTTCTGATAATTGCAGCAATTAATACACTGTCCAATAAGGTAACGTCTCTTATCTAGAAATATTTGCCAGCAAATGTTTCTTGGAATTAACGTTCGCCATTACGTTAATTAAATTCCTCAGTTATCAGTGCACAATCTAAAAACAACCTCTCGAATACATTCTAGTTTTTCCGGAGTGCACAAACATGTCTGCCATTTTTACAAAATACTACAGTACTATTATTTGCTATTTGAAAGTAACGTAATTTTTTATTAACACACACACACAAAAAAGCCAGTCTCTGATTAATTACTGTCCCATAAAGACCAAAAAGTCGGATTACATTTTGTTTGAAATTTTTTAATTTTAAGGAAATCATAGTTCTAGAGAATCACTGGTCCAGGAACATTATATCGATGTGTTTTTGCTTAGCATTAATGCCATCAAGCGGCTGACATAATAGATCAGAACACTATCAGTAAAAGCAAATAAATCTCAGTGGCTTTCACTGAGTAGCACTACTGTATAGAGAGTTTCATCTGTTTTAATAAATAACCTCTGTTTATTAATAGTAAATTGCTTTCTATCATTTTAAGTTTCCTTCTCTTATATATTAAATTGGCTGTTTTTATATTTATTTTAATAATCTATTCCTATTCCAAATGTCTAAAGATTTTTTCCCCCTAAACTTATGCTTGAAATATATTACTATCACCATTTCATATGTCAACCCACATCTTCAACCCTTTCTGTTCCTTATTCTAAACTTCCAAATACTAATAATTACTTCCTTCTTTTAGATTATCATAATCTCTTTCTTTTACCGTCTATAGACTCACTCCTTTATAATTCCTTCTCTAAGTCTACATCCAATCCAATTTTTTTTTTAATCTTATAATTTTTTCAATAAATAACTTCTTCTTTGTCTTAATAACACATAGACATTTATATAGTGTACTTATGGCAATAATGTTCTTTCTCCACAATTTTAGATTTCAATTATCATGCCAGGAACATTAAATTAAAATTTTAAATAAAAAAATTTATTTTTTTTAAAAAAAATTTTTAAAAAATAAATCAACTTAAAACACATTCTATTTTATTTTATTATTTTTTATAATTTTCTTCCTTCTTCTTTTTTTTTTATTTTTTTTTTTTTTATAATATAATATTTATTATTAAAAACAACAGTTTTTTATACTTTTAAAAAAAAAATTTTTTATAAAAATAAAATTTTTCCCTGTTCCTGGCAGTCTTTTGAGATTTTAAAAAGCCAGGAACAATCGAAACTGTTATTATATTAATAAAAATTATTTGCTTAAAGGTGTAAGAAGATTGTGATTATTTAATAAGATAATATCATTTGATGTTAGATAACATGAATTACTTAAACAGAGTTCAATCTAAAGATCATTGACAGCTGTTTTCTTCTAAACCAAATGTTGAAAATGTTACATGTTTTATCGTAAATCTCAGAATTTGATAAAATTTGCAAAGTAAAAGTTCTTCCAAATTTAGATTCTATGTGTAATATTTCTAAGAGTGAATATTTTTCCACATTTTTGAAAGGTACACATCATTGAGAAGAGTATAACACAGAGTGACTCCGTATCTCCAAAACTTTTTACAGTAATGCAGCAAGAAGTATTTTGTCGATTAAAATGGGAAGCTAAAGAAGTAAAAGAAAATGGAGATTATTTAAATTTTGCAGACAATGTAATTGTTTTTGCATATAATACTTCAGAGTTTCAGGGTCTGTTGCAAAAGTTATCAGATAAAAGTAAGAAAGTAGGATTAAAGGTAAATGTTAAAAAGACTACAATAATGTTCAATGGATTTCCTCAAAAGATGAACATAAAGATTGATTATGATGACTTAGAAGTTAATAACTACAAATACTTTGGTCAGATTATTACTACAGATGGAAACAATGGATAAAATTAATCATAGAATAAACAATATTAAAAGAAAATATGCCCATGTGTCTGAAAAGAAAGATTTTTAATAAATGTGTTTTACCAGTTCTTACTTATGGATCTGAGACTTGGACACTTAATAGAAGAGCAATACAGAGACTTCAAACCATTCAAAAAAGTATGGAGAGGTGCATGTTAGGAGTAACAAGAAGAAATCAAAAATAAAATACATGAGTATGAGAACAAACAGGTGTTATTGACATCATTGAAAGAATTAAAAAACTAAAATGGATTTGGGTGGGACATATTGCTAGAGATGATAATTGTAAAAGATCCAGAAAGGGACATGTGAGAGATGGCTGAACGGAATAAGAAAGTGTGCAGGAATAATGTGAAGAAGATAGGCTAGCGATTGGAGAGGATGAATTGAACTTGGAGAGACATTCATCCTGCAATGGATTGATAATGGTTGACGATGATGACATCCTATTTATATTCACCAACCTCCTATCCACTACTCATTGTATAAATATGATATCATAACCAAGATATCGAAAACGCCAAACTCAAGTTAAGATATGTCTACATTAAAGCTTTTCTTATTTAGTGTTCCTAGTGCTTAGAATTTAAAGAAGTTATTACATTAGACAATTTTTTTATTAAGATTTTCTCTTTATATATATATACATAAATAAAGCAATGACTACAGAAATATATTGGCAGTAGTATTATCTAGATAACTATGAATTACTATTGACAGCCTTCATGCTAAATTATTTGTCCTAGCGGCTAAAGGCTCTCAGCCATTGTTACTTAGCAACACTATTGCTCAAATATTTCTCTAACAGCGAAGAAGATACAGATATTTGCTGATTGTGATCATTCTTTGATGCATTGAAAGTAACGAAAGCTGAGAAACGGCATCACAATCCTATTACATCCAGCAATGACATTCTCTTATATGATGACAATAATATTTTGAACAGGTGGAAAGAATATTTTATCTCATGTGTCATAGCAAGCGAACCTGCTAACCTGGGACAACTGCTTAATAAAGCAGCCGTCGCTGACCTCTCGACCACCAATGCTTGACAATTATAGAATATTTTTTGAATAATGAAATAAGACTTGATATGATGACTTTTAATGATACATCCATTTTATCTACTCATTTGGATCTGGACAAAGATATCCACATTAATAAAGTTAAAACAGTTCTTTGTAATCTTAAAAATGGAAATACCCGGAGAAGTTTTAAAATATGGTGTTGATATGTTAGCTTAAAAATATTGGATTTTTAAAGAAATACCTGGACCCATGAAGTTGTACCTTCTGATTTTAAAGATACTTTTATTGTTCCAATTCATAAAAACTAAACGCATAGACAAGATTGTGGTAATTATCATGGAATATCATTATTATCCACAAAAGCAAAAGTACTTTCAATAAGACTTCTTCCAGTTATAGATGGTTACTAGAAACTCAATGTGGTTTTAGAAAATCAAAAGACACTATGAATATGATTTCTATGGCATTATTTGAAATTAATTGCTTGACCACCAAAATTTATTCATACTAAATTGCTTTTACATGTTCAAATGAAAGGAAGTGTTATTATTATAGATGGAAAAATAAGGTATTTGAAATGAAAACTGGTGTTAAGAAAGGTTTTGTACTTTTGCTCCAACATAGTTTTCAATTTTTATGAATGATCTTTGGCATTGTTTATAATTACCAAGACAGGGACCAAGATATAATATAGGTGTAATGGAATCTGAATCGATTAAAAACAAAAAAAAGAACTTCAACTTCTTGGGTTCTGGATTTACAGTATGCTGATGATAGTTCCATTTTTGCCAGTTCAAAAGACAATTGACCGAATGTTCATAAAGTTTTGAATGCAATTTATAAAGACCTCAGTTTATTAATTAATATTCAAAAAACTCAAATTCTTTATCACCCTGGATGGAAGAAAAATCCTCAGCAACTTTCAGTTTAGGTCGTTATCAACGTGAGAATGTAAACCAGTTTAAATATCTAGGTAGCTTTATAAGTATAAAAGTGAACTTAGATGTAGACATCCAACATAGACTCCAAGATGGAACTGCTGCTTTTAACAAATTAAAAGATAAGAGTATTTCATCATAAGAAAATTACTACTGCCATTAAGATAGTTGTTATTTTACCTAATTTATTATATAGATGTGAAACTCGGACATCCTATGAGTGCAATATAAAAATATTAGAAAATTTCATTTAAGGATGCTTTGTAAAATTTTAAAAATACAATGAAGATTGTAAAACCAATCAATATGTTTTTCAGCTTATTGGATATGATATTATTGAGCCCACTATTGTAAAATCACACTTTTGTTAGATTGGATATGTAAAATGAATGAACAATGGAAGACTCTCTAAAAGAAAGTTTTGTGGTAAATTTGATCATTGATTTCATAGAAGACTTCATCTACATTATAAGGATTATGCCAAAGATATTCTAAAGAAGTACAATGTTAACCATTTTCATTGGGAAGTTAAAGCAGAGAACAGAATAGATCGGAGAGCTATAATTAAACATGATCTTGAAGTATTTCAGAAAGAAAAGTTTTCTGCTGAAAAAACTAAAAAATAATACCGTGAACTAACAAGCAAACAGAAAAATAGAGCAGCATATTCTATATGCAGATGTACATGTGTTTCATAGATTGGTTTGTAGAGTTTTCACAAAATTGACTTCTAGAATAGTTTTTTCCTCTCTCTCTCTCTTTCTCTATCATTTCTTTTCTTTTTGGAACGGCCCCATTCATTTTTGCATGACTGTTTATTATTATTATTGAATTAAAATATCTCCACTTATTTCTTTGTTTATGTCGTAATCAACAATCAATGAAAATATTTAACGTATATATATTCATTTATGAAATATTTATATCTCATTTAACATATATAAAATTTTTTGATAAAAAAGCTTATATTTCTTCTGCTTGCTATTTCATTTATATATTGTGTATTAAAATATGTGTGTTTCAATATTATTCACATTTTTGTGTAAAATATGCTATGGTTAATTTGCATGTATAAAACATCTCATATCTGTGCATTCCTGATATTAGGATCCAAGGAATCTAAAAATCTCTAGATCTGGTATTAAATATCAGATCAGAACTAATAATCATCAAATTTTTTGGAATATAAAACATTTTCTTATTAGATATTTTTCAAAACGTAATTTTCATGTCATTTATATAAAACAGATTTTCATTAGAAATAGTAAATTTTCTATCTTTAAATGATAAATTATTCCTAACTTTGAGTTTGTTTCAATTATGCCTTTATCTACAATAGATTATAATTTAAAGCAGAGCTTTCATTCAATAAAAATCAATAGATTCCATTTATATGTTTTTCAAAATAAAGTTCAAAGAGATAAAATATATGTCTTTAAATTTTTAAAAAGTGAAACACCAATTATTTGCATTAAGCAAAGAATTCTCCAAGAATATGTATAAAGAGATAGATATAAACGCACAGTATGGTATATGTAAGATATATATATATCTAGACCCCCACATAGGAGCTTTTATATGAGAAATCTCCATAGTGACCATCATCAATTTGTATTCATTATTTCAGTTAACAATCCAATCAACTATTCACTATTGTAACATTTAAAAAAAATCCACCATTTTTTTTAAATGGCGGATATTTTGTAAGATTTTTGACATCAAAAGATACTGACATAATCGAAAAATTTTTTTGCAAGATTAAATGACAGTTGAGTTTCATTTCGCCCAAAGAAAAAAAAGAACGAACAAGGTTTATATAAATTAAAAACATGATGATATTCATTAATTATAAACATGCATAACTTTTATACAGTATTCTCATGTTGCAGTCTGTAATAGGTTTTCTAACACTTTGAAAGCAAAGATAGCTTTCGATGCGAACATAAAACTGTAAAAAAAAAAATACAAATCTCATTCAGCACTTAATTAATAATAAATTTTCATTAGTCACAGAGTCAAAGTATTGTAAAAATAAATATATTTCATACCACCAATCAGTTTTAATTTTTCTTACGTATATGACGTACACTATGTTTATTTAAGTATCATTTTTCATACAAAATATTTTCTGTCCCTTCTCAAATAATAAATTTAAGTAATCATCAGTAACAGAACAAAAAAAAATGCATTAAAATTTTTGAAATGAATCAATCAATATATTTCCAACATTTAAAGTGCACTATCAATAGATATAAAATATCTCCGTCCAATACCAAAACCTTCGAGAAATCATATTTTCCTCTCAAAACTTCCGCTTTTCACAAATACTAACAAGATTGAAATCTAGAATGTGCCTCAATTAGGATTAACATGCAGCAATCGGTAAAAATTTATTAGTAGTTTGGCCATGGTTACTTCTAAGAAATAAATTGAAGGCTAATAATATAAGTGATGAGATGTTAGATTATATTCTTAATGTTATATTGTTAAGTGCAATAGACACTTTTCTTTAACTAATCGCATTGCCACTAAAATTTTTCCACGAATCAGATTTCAGTAATGGGATCATCAGGAAAACAAATTTTTGTTTAGAAAAGATTTTTTTACATTTCATTAGCTTTTACTATCTATAGGAATGGATCGTTGTCACTCCACAAGTTCATATTTACACCATAGGTATATACATATTAATTATATCAACTTGAAATGAAACGTTGAAACAAACGGAGATAAAAATGGGAAAAAAATTCAAAGTTCTTTGAAAGATAAATTTGAAACTGTGATAATATATATATCAAACAGCAAAATAATTCATACCTCAATGATATAATGCAATTCTTATTTAAAAACAGAATAATTTTGTTCGAAAAAAAAATTAAATAAAAAAAAAAACAAAATGAAACAATTTGTTTAAAAATCTAAATAAATATTCAGTTAATATTTATATGCATTATATACATTTTTGTTTAATTTAAAATTTACAAATGGTAATTTGCGTAAGCTTCAGATTAACCGGCCATTTGTTTACAAGGCCTAAATCTTATACTTGTATGAATTAATTAATCGGAAGTCTACTGTAATAATATATTAATATTTTAAGTGCTTTTAAATTCACCTTTTTTTTTGTTTTTTAAATAAAATATTTCTTCAAAAAAAAGAAGAAAAAAAAACCAACAATAACAATAACAATTTTTTTTTTTTTAGAAGAACGAAACTTCTAAATGATTTGAATAACAATTTTGTATACTTTCTACACCTCTTATTCTTAACAATCATTTTGTGACTTGAGCAACCTTAAAAAAAATAATAGTCCGTTGGAATTATTTAGAGGGGGGAAAATTACCTTAGTCCTAACAAAACCTCTACCAGATATCTGTTATTGATGTATTTTGTTTTACAGATGTAAAGTTAAAAAAAACTTTCATCTGTTCTCGATGATAATCTGCATAGCAAATGCTGCTAAAAATATTTTTAATATATTTTGTTTTTAAGTAATGTTATAGTTCCGTGTACATTGTCTCTCTAGCAATATTCAGAAGCCGGAACACCAATGGAGAAAGATAACAAGCATTAAAAGCTAGTGCACAATACGTTATAAACTTATTTGGAAATTCTACTACAGCTCGCTCTTTCGTTTTAGAGTCTTTCCGATCCAGACGTAGAACAAAACACACAAATGCATAAGTGACAGTCTTAAAAACTGCACGAGTAGCGACTAGAATCAAAATCCCAATGGTAGCTCGTAGAAGCATCATCCCACCTTTTTCAAAATCTGGCCAAATAATAGGATATGGAGGAGGAGAAGATGGTTCCTTAAGATAACCTTGTTGGAAGTTGAGCCATGAGGCCAGTGACACACCAGCCCCTACTCCCAAAATTAAAACAGTATCGCTGCGGGCTTGACCCCAGTCTCGTTCTGGATATAAAATGGCCATAAGAAGATGTAGCCCAACCATTACATACGGAGAATATAAACTGGTCAACTGAAAATGGTCAATCAAATCCACAAAAGGTATTAAAACTGCCATCAGAACTGTAATTAATGAAAGACCTCCGACAAGATCCTAAAAAAAAAAAGAAAAAAAATATTACCAAAAGCCTACCGCATTATTAAATAAATTAAATATAATATAACAATTCGTCAATTGTTAAAACAGAGTTTCTTTAATATAAAAAAATAATAACTAAATAATTATTGCCAAGTGCTTTCAACTCTTACAAGTCCTTATCAAGGCAGTGTAAAAAAAAAAATTATTATATTATTGTTATATTATATTTATGTTATATATTTACAGAAGTATTATTTATTGATTTATTTAAATAAATTAAAGAATTCTTTATTTTCAGTAATATATTTTCTTTTTAAAAATAAAAATATATTAGACATTTTGTTGCTAGTCACATAGAACAAAAGACCTTAGCATACATAAATATGTTATATTTTTTAAAAAAGGGTTTGCTGGTGTTTAAAGTTATATTTTTAAATGTACCAAAACAAAAATTAATACACTGTAAGATAACTTAAGTCCATTATATCCAAAATATAGTATAATGAAAGTTGACTTTCTATACATTTATATGAGAATTGCTAAATAAGTTTTGATAAGAATGGAATTAAAATTCATAAGACAAAGTTTTGATTTGCTAATTTTGCTACCAATATAAAAATTGTTGCGGATATATCTCAGGAAAATATTAACTAAGAGTGACGACAGCTCAGGAGTGCAAAAGAAGTTTGAACCTTGGAAATGGTAGTAATGGAATCAATCTGAGGATCAAGGCTCTGGAATCTGACCCTCTACCATTACACAAAAATATTCATTGAACGGCTTTTTATTGCTCAAGAACCAAAAGTTCCGGATCTGAATTCAATCAAAAACCTTACACTAGAGTCGGATATCTACCATTGCACTAAATCGTGTAAATAAAATTTGTGAAAGATTTGAATTGAAAAATAAATACATGTAAGAATATAATGATGGCAGGTATAAGTAACAAATGGGTGAGAAGTTTTACTATTGTTTTTAAGTAATATTTAAGAAGTTGTTTGTCTAATACTGCAAATTTTAACCAAGATATTAGTATCCACGGCAATAATAAAACAGACTTTTAATTTTGTAGCCCATTAAAGCTATTTAAGAAAGAGACTCATCAAATATGCTGTTTCAAATGTAACTGTAAGTAAAACAAAGAATTGCAAAAAAAAAATAAAAGAGGGAAGTTTTTGAAATTAGAAAAAAAATGAAAACACTACGAAGGAAAAGGTTGAAAGAATGAATGAAAAATACCAAACTATGAAGTGAAATCCCACAGAAGTACATTATAATTATAAAGGCCACAGTAATTATAAAGGATGGAAACTGCGAAAATAAAAAAAGATAAATAATGAAAGATGATTAATAATCTAAAGAAGTAATTGTAGGTGTGTTCTCTTACCCATATATTGTGTTTTCGATCTCTTCTTGTTACTCCCAACATGCATCTCTCATTACTTCTTTGATTAATTGAGATTGCACTTTACGCAAAAAAGTGAAGCTTTACTTCTTTGAGTGGTCTGAAGTCTCTGTATTGCTCTTCTATTAGGTATCCAAGTCTCAGATCCATAAGTAAAAACTGGTAAAATACTATAACAGTCGACGCACCTCCCCAATCTAATCTGCCATACCAGGGCGCCACCAAGCCATTTGAACCTGGAAAATTTACACGGTAGGCAAATACGCATGGGAGAGGTTACCTTTTTATCGAACCGAAAGCACCAGTCACTAGCTCAGGGAGAAGCTGAGCTTAAAAATATCATACTGTATATTCAAATTTCTACTGCTTACTTTTAAATATTGATAAAATATATAAAATAAGTTACTGCCACAATTAATTCAACAAAACATTTTATTATAATGCACACACGCATTAAAAAGATTCTGAAAATCAAATCCACTAAATATATTTGATTTGGATTATATACACAGATGGAAAAGTTTAATAGATTTAAATACAATTTTAATATTTTATTAAGTGTGAACATGCTACATAGATTATGCAATAACCAACCCAATCCCTTTTAATCTTAGGCCAAAAATCTGCATTTAAACCAACACTAGCTTACTGATATACCGATGTGACCAAGGCAAAATGAGATTATTAGCATAACACAATCATGCTAACAGGAATTTTACATCTGTAGCATGATATTATTAGAAAACTAACGAATCATGGTGAGAAGAAATGAGCATCTTCCCCATGATACAAGAATAAAATTATATGAGAAGCTCTGTAAATGGTGATAGCGGTCTTTGCCGGTTTACTGGCCCAGTCAGAGCGAAAGAACATCAATGGCGTAGGAAATACGTCTATGACCATTGTCAACGTGATAACTACTCTTTTGGATCATACGTTCAGGTGGGTACTATGCCCTGTATGCTAATGCGGTACAAGGGAACGAGTATCCAATGCACCTACTCAAGTTACATTGACATAAAACATCCGTACATCTATCCACTAGCACTGATCCAACTATGAAACAATTAGCCCAAAATTAACACACTTTAAACTAACAATCTTACAAATCTATGCAGCCATTCACGCTCACTTTAAATAATTAATTTAAAAGAAATTACGAGAATGGAAATGATATTAAGCATATTTTTAAAAAAAAGAAAATAGATAAATAATTTAAAATTTAGTCAGATAAGAGATTTCTTTTAAAAGTTAAGTGACACTTAAAATACTGGAAAAAGTTCACATTATATGATTAATGTTCATACTTCATTTAAAAGAAAAGTTTATACTTTCCAATGCTATAGGTAAAGTCCGTATTTGTAATCCTTGATGCATGGTAGAATTCAAAGTTCTTTCCATTTCCCATTCTTCTAGATGAAGAGAAGTCCGTTGCTGGCTATTTTACAGGAACTGTCCTATTCTGGAGACCGCTTCAGCTGCTGCACATATGGAAAACGTAAATTATTGCTGATCCCTACATTTTTGAGATCCGCAATACACCTCTCAATATACTTAATAATACACAATCCCCAAGAGCAATCTCAAAAATCTATTCTCCCTTCAAAGTTTTTTTTTCTTATCTCTGTAAACTCTTATCAGTAGTATTTTTTTAAATTTATTTCTCAACTGACTATATGCCCAAGAGTCTGTTTGCAATTACCTCAAAATAGAAAATCATTTCCATTCTAAGAATAAAAATAACTAATTAACAGCATTTTTTAAAAAAAAAATTAATATTAAAAAGAATCTTGTTTTTACATTTTAACTTTAAATTATATAATTAGCTTGCCATCTGTGTATTATATATATTAATTCAAATCAAATTATTAAATTAGCCCTTTTTTTTATATATATATATATTTCTACTCGAGGGTGATTTTATATTTTTTTTACTTCTATTTGTAAGAAATGTAATGGCATATACTTATTCTGTTACAATACATTTGTTAAAAACCTTTCTTTTCAAACACATAGGCATATTTCCTTTTAGTATCAGGCTTCTCAAGTTATTTCTACCAAAAGCACTCCAAACAAGTTTAATTCTATGATTAATTTCATCCATTATGTTTCCATCTGTATTAATAATCTGACCAACATATTTGTAACTGTTAACTTCTTCTAACTCATTATTTGTAACTGTTAATTTCTTCTAACTCATTATAATCAATCTTTATTTTCATATTTTGAGAAAATCCATTAACCATTATTTTAGTCTTTTTAACATTTATCTTTAGTCCTACTTTCATCTGACAACTCCTGCAACATTTCCTGTAGCTCTAAAGCATTATTTGCAAAAACAACTACATCACCTGCAAAATCTAAATGACTTAAATAATCTCCATTTACTTTCACTCCTTTAGCTTCCCATTTTAATTCACAAAATACTTCTTGCAGCACTGCTGTAAAAAGTTTTGGAGATATGGAGTCACCCTGTCTTACACCCTTTTCAATGTTGACTTTCCCAGTATCATTATATAATCTAATTGTTATTGTTGCATATTTATAAATATTCTTCAAAATATGACCATATCATGGATCTATATCTTGATGATCCAATGCTTTAATCACAGAAGAAATGTTTATAGAATCAATGATGTTAAATGTAAGGTAAAGGAGGCTTATTTCATAGAAGACTTCTTTGCCATTAATCGTAAAGATGCATGTTTTGCTATATGAAAAAGATGGGCTAATTGACTCATTTGCATAGAGTTTGCATTTTATACATATAGAATGAGCCCAATGAATGAGTCATAACAGGCTATAATTATGAGAAATACATTTTCTCAACAGCGCTAAGGTATTGCTATTAATTTATACAGTTTTATGTTATAAGTGTTTCAGTACTATTTATATTATTATAATCTACAAATGCAAAGCATAATGGCAACTCATATTCATCTGTCCTTTCTATAACTTCTCTCAATACCTGGATATGATCTACTGTACTAAAACCACTTTTAAATCCAGCTTGTTTTCTTGGTTGGTGGAAATCCAATGCTCTCTGTATACGAGTTGTAATTATCTTGGTAAAAATTTTGTATAAAACTGATAAAAGGCTGATAGGTCTGTAATTTCTAATATCTTCTTTATCACCTTTTTAAATAATATTATTACTGCATTCTTCCAATCATTTGGTACATCTTTATCATTTAGACATTTGGTATATAACTTTGCTAAAAAAAATTCTATTTCTTCACCTGCTTCTTTTAATATATCAAATATAATTCCATCATTACCTAAAGCCTTTCCTTTCTTCATACATTTAATTGCATGTCTCACTTCTTCATATAAAATTCTGGCCAATTTGGAAGATGTAATAGATATAGGAGGTACCTGTTCTTTATTACTATATAATTCTTGATAAAAGTCTTCTATCCATTTCATGATGTCATCTCTCTTTTTAGTAATAATTTCATCTTTTTTTCTTATTGCAGATATAAATTTCCTATCAATACCAAAATGTTGTTTTACACTCTTGAGACTTTTATTCTCTTCTACAGCTTTCCTTGCTAGTTCACAGTTATACTTTCTTATATCATTTTCAACTCTTTTCCACACCATTTTACAAAATTCGAGATATTCAATTCTTTTTAATGCATCATTTTTGTATATCTTCATATTCCTTCTTTTCTTCATAAATTCTTTAGTCTCAATAGAAATTTTACTGGTCAATTGCTGCTTTTTTCTACCAGCTATTTTAGTTGCAGTTTTTAAAAGTGTCTCAGTTATTTTCATTCAAATCTGCATCATGTTCAAAATCTACTAATACTTGAAACCAATTTTTAAGTTCTAATTTAAATTCATTAGAGTGTTTCTAGATTAGGAATATCAAATGTAAATATTGTTTTTCGTAATAATTTTTGTCTTTCTAGTTTTGCATTAACATGTATCTTACATCTTACTAATCGATGATCACTTCCTGTATTTAATTTATTAAGAACATTACAATCTTGAAATATGTATTTTCTGTTAGTCAAAATATAATCCAATTCTGCTGTACCTTCATTTGGATACTTCCATGTCCATTTAACATTTTTCTCAAAAAAAGAATTCATAATATAGTTTTTCTTTTTCTGCAAACTCCACAAGTCTATGTCCTCTCTCATTTCTATTACCATAACCAAAATTACCTACAGCACTTTCATCTTTCATTTGTTTACCAATTCTAGCATTAAAGTCTCCCATAACAATTTTAAAATGTTGTTTACTCTGATCAAAAGCCTTTTATTTTGTACATCCATATAAAAATCTTCTACTACTTCATCACTGAGAACTTGTTGGGGCATAAACCTGCATTATCTGCATTTGTTATCTGCTATTTAGTTGTAAAACTCATCTTGCCACTCTGTCCGATACATCATCAATGTCCACAAGGTTATTCTTCCATTTTTTATTTATAATGAATCCTACTCCACTTGTATTTCCAATATTTGTGTCTTTATAGTAGGGTATATTTCCACTTTTTAAATCAAATGTCTCTTCACCTTTTCTTCTAACTTCACAAAGTCCAATAATGTCCCATTTAATATAAGACAGTTCTTCTTCTAACTCTTGCAATCTTCCTCACTTGAAAGTGATCTGCAGTTGTAAGTACCTAAATAAAAAGTTGTCATCAAATGGCAGCCTGGGTCTGCAATCAGCAAATTATCCATTTGGAAAATTATTCAAGTGGAAGTAATTTTAAAAACAAATTAACCTTTGTTTTCAAAAATGGATATGCTTTTTTTTAATTAAAAAATTTATAACATATAAAAAATAAATTAAATGCCATTGGACATTTTATTTGTAATATTTTCCCCCTCCCCCAATTAACAAAGGATGAAAATGAATTAACTATTTTTTTTTTTTTTCATGTGTCATAGCATCGGCAGGGAAGCAAACCCGCTAACCCGGGACAACTGCTTGCAAGATGGCTGTGCTGACCTCTCAACCACCAATACTTGACAATTATCTTTTTTTTTTTTCTCAAAAATTTATTATTTATGACAGATTCTAAAACAATTTTCTAAATAAATTTCAGAAACTGGGAAAAGTTTAAAGACTTTTAATTTTAGTGCCGAATAATATATTAAATTAGCAATACTAATAAGAACTATACTTATTAAAAAAAAACATTTTTAATTTTTAAAATGTTGATTTAATACTAATCTAAGTAATTTATATATAGTAAATTAAATTGAGTATACAGTAAAAAATTAAAATGACTATTTGTATGTTTTAAATGACATTTTTAATACCAAAAAATGTTCCATTTAAAATTTCGCAATGTATATATATAAAATAATCTTTTTTTTTACTGTTTTATTAAATATTAAGTCTAACTAAAAAAAAAGATTTTTTTAAAATTTTTATCAAAGAATGACATCATTACCTTTTTTTCATCCTTCAAATTAAAAACCATTAAAAAAAAAAGTAGAGGGAGGAACTCCTTTACACTCAACAGCTCAAATATCATTATGAATAACATTTAAATGTTTATCTCCAAAGTGTTATCCGCAATTTATTAAAGCAGGGGGGTAAAAGTAAATGGAGATTATTTTAAGTCATCTAGATTTTTCAATGAAGTAAGTTGTTTTTGCAAATAATGCTTCAGAATTCAGGAAATGTTGCAAGAATTATCAGACGAAAGTAGGATTAAAGGTAAATGTTAAAAAAACTAAAGTCATATTCAACAATGGTCAAGCGTTGTTAGCCGAGAAGTCATCACAGCCGCCTTGCAAGCAAGTAGTTCATTGCAGACGGTTGTGAGTTCGCTTCCCGGCCAATGCTATGACATATAAAAAAAAACAAAAACAATGGTTTTCCTCAAAAAAAAAGAAGAAGAAGATTAATAATGATGAATTAGAAGAAGTTAACCACAAATATAATTATTGCTACAGATGGAAACATAATGGATGAAATTAATCATAGAATTAAATTTGGTTGAAGTGCTTTTGATAGAAATAACAATATTAAAAGATCATATGACTATGTGTTTGAAGCTTTTAATAAATGTGTTTTACCAGTTTTTACTTATGGATCTGAGACTTGGATACTTAGTAAAAAAGCAGTACAGAGACTTCAGACCACTCAACAAAGTATGAAGAGATGCATTTTAGGAGTAACAAAAAAAGATCAAAAACAAAATACATGGTTGAGAGAACAAACAGATGTTACTGACATCTTTGAAAGAATTAAGACTGAAGTGGAGTTGGGCTGGACATACTGTTAGGTAATAGATAGACAGTTGAAACTGGATTTTCCAAGAAATTGTAAAAATCCTAGAAAGAGACCACATGTAAGATGGATGGATGAAATAGGAAATATGCTGGAGTGATGTGGAGAAAAGAGGCTGAAGATCACAAAGACTGGACTAAATTTGGAAATATGTTCATCCTGCAGTGGATTGATAATGGTTGAAAATGAATGAAAAAAAAAATTAATGTTTTCAAAAAATAAATGAATTTATTTTTAAATTTTAACAAAAAGCAAAACAGTTTTAAACTATATGTATACTAATAGAATATCATTAAACTAGAAGAACTAGTTTAGTTTTTTTTTTTTTGAATTTCAACAATATACTTATTCCTATTATACTGCTAAAAATTTTAATAAATGTGCATTTTGCTATCTACTATTTTAAATTGAAGGCTGCAAACCTCACACGCTTATTACTTATCTGACAGCCAACAGATGTTATGATAGCTGTTTTGAACAGCGATCAAACCGTAAATACAAGACAGAGAATTTTACAAGAAAAGGGAGATCTACCCTCTTCTTTACTTGTCTTTCTATATATCTAAGCCCGTCTGAAGTATTTAGATTTGAAAGTGTGAAGCTTTAAATATCTTCACATTTAACTCTCGGAGTCTAAATTATAAACATACAGCGCGAAATCCTATGATTTACTACGCACTAGTTTTTAGATGTTATAACTCGCAGTAACGTATGTAAATAATATTTATTTTATAAAGCACAAACAGTATTGAAATTAAATTGAAGGCTGCAAACCTTACGCACTTATTACTTATATGTTTATGTGTAGATCTACCCAAGCTATGATATATGATGTTTCAATATAAATTTTACGAGCAGCCATTTCTTTGAAACACTATATCTGACCATGTTTTTAGTAATGTTTCTTTTGAATTACATGAAAGCACATTTTACAATTTGCTTTTTTATTCCTTCTGAATTTTAATATGATACAATATTTGTATAATAAAATCTTTTCTAAGCATAAAGCTAAAAGTTTTATAAACTTTAAGAAATTCTTAAAATGTTTCTCTCAAGCAATAAAATGAAAGCTGTTGATTTAGTAGTCGCAGAAAAAAGAATTATAAACATTCTTGAAATAAGTCAAAAGGTTTAACCAAGAATTGAAAATAAATAATGGTAAGAAAGAGTAATTATATAGATTCTGAAATCTATATCACTTTAAAAACAAAATAGAGTGCTGATAATGAGACTGCCATAGTATTTCTATGGCAATCTGAGACTGCCATAGTATTTCTATAGGGGCAAGGGGTTATTTAAAAAAAAAAGGATATCATCCAGAACGTATTTAATTGTGATAAAAGTCAAGCACTTTATTTATTTTTTAAAAAAACAGGCACAGTGCAGTAAGTTTTTCTGTGCGTAGCGTGGAAAAACAGCGCCACGTATGGGCTAGATTGCTGGTAGCAGATGATGTAAGCTAGATGTGTTTACCTATGGCTATCAGCCCCACCAAGCAGGAATAGTGCTGGCAGCTACTTGGCATAAGGTTCCTCTGCGTATGCATGATGAACAGCGCCACCTATCGGCTGGAACTTGCATCACTGCTTTTTGGCCCCCTACCTTAAATATTTCTGTGGTTGACACGGAAACAGCACCTCTTGCGGCCACATGGGGCATAAGTTGAAAGTACCGTTTTTTTTTTTGAGTGAATGTGAATAAAAGAACGCACATAGTAAATATACATATAAATGCACTCCCTCAACTTATTATTAATAACTATTATTTTAAAATTTGTTTACATTATAATGTTATAAGTAGATTTGGATTTGAACTCAGGATTTTTCAGTCTATTCATCCGTCACTCCATCTCAAGATACTGATAACAAATGATCCACACATGTGAAAAAGGTACATGATCTCCAATGTATATATATATTTCATGCATAACCAGTACTCATCAGTTGGACTAGATCATAGTCATCCACACATATATACAATCAGTACTCGGTTTATATTAAGATAGCAATTCCTCAAACTTAATTTTAACCTAGAATAATAATTCCTCAAACTTTAATGGACAGGTTTCAATCTTCTCAACCTTCCAACTATTCAACCAACCATTTTATTAAAAAACCGATGATGGAATGCTCTAAGTCTTTATTGGATTAGATATTGTAGTTGTAGAGGATGAATAGATGAGAAAAACCTGAGTTCAAATCCCTCTACTTATATATGAGAAACATTCAGTGTAAGCAAATTACATACTGCCTTAGAATAATATTATAATCTTAATTTATTAACGCATACTAATCACATAAAAAAACACGTTATATATATATATAGGCTTATGAAAAATACTGCATACTTGCAATTCGAGAAAGTAATATATATCCTATTGTAATCAATACTTATCAACACACATGTGCCCCACTGTAAATACTTTCTATATATTTCAAACAATCAATAACTTATTGCATTGATTAATCATCTTCTTCACCGTCTTTACGCTAACCTTTTTTAAAAATGGAAGTTTAAACAACTCATATTCTTATTAATTTTTATTAGTCATTCATTAGATTAGATTATCCACGTAATGAATAATATTTCTGTAGAGTAATTTTCACTGCATTACTCTCACACAAGATAGGGATTGGCTTTTATTAGCTTATAACACCTTGTAGAAGGACGTAATCATAACTTATGACCAAAGACATGTGAAAAAGAGGTATGATCTCCAGAATACACATTTCATGTTAAACCAGCACTCATCAGTTGACCCCGTCACAATTTCTTACACATATCTTTAATATTTCTCATGGTCAGTATATAGATAGGGAATTACTACAAATTAATTGACAAATATCAAACTTACTGTACTCACAATTTTGACACAAGCCACCTGGTGGAAATAAATTAATAATTTTTATTAGTCATTCATTAGGCTAGAGATTATCTACTTAATGAATAATATTTTTGTAGCGTAATTTTCCCTACATCCCTCTCATGCAAGGTACGACTAGTTTCTATCCATTTTTAACACCTTGTGGAGGGATGTAATCATAAACATATGGCCAAAGATGTGAAAAAAATGTACGATTGTGCAAGAATGGTATAGTGAAAATTATACTAAAGAAATATTCATTACGTGGATAATTTCTAGTCTAATGAATGATTAATAAAAATTATTAATATATTTTTGTCAAGTAGTTTTTCTCAAACTTGTGAGGGCAGTAAATTTGACATAACAATTAGACTGTACTAATTCCTTATCTATATACTAAGCAATGATAAAGATATGTGTAAGAGATTGTGATTTGGGCCAACTGATGAATACTGATTCTGCATGAAATGTGTATCTCGGTGATCATATATCTTTTTCATATGTCTTTATTCATATGTTTCTGATTACACCCCTCCATAACCCATTAAAAGCAAACAGAAACCTGTTCCTAACTTGCCTGAGAGTGGTGTAATGGAAATTACAACTACAGAAATATTATTCATTAAATAGATAATCTCTAATCTAATGAATAAATAATAAAAAAATATTAAATTACTTTCTTGATATGGTTTGTGTCAAAGTTGTGAGGCCAGTAAGTTTGACAACTCAATTAAATTACAGTAATTCCCTATCTATATAGTGAACAATAATAAACAATAAAGATTATGATCTGGGCCAACTGATAATTGATGGTTCAGAATGAAATGTGCATCTTAAGGATCATACATGTTTTTCACATGTCTTTAGTCACGTTTATGACTACGCCCATCCACAAGGTGTTTAAGCAGATAGAAATCAATCCCTTTCTTGTGTGAGAGTAATATAGTGAAAATTAAAGTACAGAAATATTATTCATTACAGCTGTATTTTTATATTGGACTATTTCCATCATCTAATATGTGTGTTGAATGTCTTCAGAAAAGTTTAATTTTATTTAAATATTCCAAATGCATTCAACTGTGAGTATATGCACCAACTGTTAGTAATATCACAGCAAACAGGTTTAGTATATGCATAATGTTTGAGAGGTATTTTTCTCCCCTCTTTTTCAGGTGTTGCTGGCCTGACCAGTGACAGTACTAGCATGGTATTGAACCTGGATCCTTAGATTCTTGAATTTTAAGGTAACGCTCTAACCAATTGAGCAATCCTGCCAAAGGCAACAGTATGTACTAATTTAATATACTTATCTATGAGGTTCCTCCTGATTTCTCCACTTTAAACTCAATAATCAAAAATCTAAGGACCCAGGTTCGAATCCCATGCTAGCAGCACTTGAAGAAGAGGGGAGAAAAATACCTCTCGAAACGTTGTGCATATACTATCCTGTTTGCTGTGATATTACTAACAGTTGTTTGCTGTGATATTACTAACACTTGGTGCATATTCTAACCTGTTTGCTGTGCTATTACTAACAGTTGAATGCATTTGGAATATTTAAATAAAATAAAACTTTTCTAAAGACATTCAACACACATATTAGATGATGGAAATAGTCCAATATAAAAATACAGCTAGAACACCATCATCACAAACTTTCAGGAAAACATTATTCATTACACCCTTTTATTGCATCAGATTATTCAGTGATTTTCTCCTTCACTGCTTCACTTAGCATTCAAATGTAATCTTTTTTAAGATCAAAAACACTAAAAAAGTTTCAATTCTTTAATGAATCAAATTATCAATGAGATCTCTATGTAGCAATTAAATGTAATCAGTTACAGTTTTGAACATGATTTAAAAAATTGTTAAACTAAGATAAAAAAGCTACAATGCTTATGACAATTATGCTTATTAACATGTGTTTACTTCTTTAATATTATTTTTAAACATGGACATATATTAATTTGTTTATAATCCTGTGCTTATTAATTTTTAATGTGTGAATATTAAATAAGTAAATTGTACATCATGTTTGAATAATTAAATTTGGTAGATGTTAAAAGGTTAACCCTTTCACTTTGCAGAAGTTTACAATTCTATAGATTATTATTTGATAAATAATAATATAAGCTAAACAAAAAAAAAATCTTACCAAAACTGAATGCATGCCCATGTAAAGTCTACTCAAGCAGACTAATAGACACCAAGTAAGAGCTCCAATTATGCCAAAAATGAAAGGATACTAAAATAGACAGAATTAAATAAATGTATAAATATATATATAAATAACTTTAATTAATTCTAATTATATGATAAACTAATTCATCATATAGTTTAATTATCAATATTTTTAAAAAAATTCTAACTTTATTTACACTTATCTCCATTCATTAATAATAACATATAGGTTAATATATGACATGACATTTTGAATGGTTTATTCTTGCTTCTACAGATGGCGTTGGTGCCCAGTAATGATATTAGCATGGTTATCAAAACTGGAGATCTTTAGATTTGTGAATATGCCCTAAATTTATGATTATGCTTTAACCAACTAGGCTATTCTGTCAAAATATGCATGAATCTAAAGATCCCTTGTTCAATTCCCATATTAATACTGTCATTGGTCAGGCAAGCAATAATTGGAGAGGAAAATTGTAAACTCAAAACACCATGTTATATATTAACCTATGTGTTATTGTTAACAGTCAAATGTTATTTAGTAAAGTTTAAGGTATTTTTTAAGTACATTTTGCTGTTAAACTAAATGACAAAAATTGTCTAAGATATAAGTATTATACCATTATCATGAACTTTCTGACAAACACAGAACTTGGTTAAAATTCTATTAAACATAATAACTGTTCACTTTAAAAAATAAGTTTATTCATAATTAAAAAAAAAAAAAAGATCAAATACTGCATTGTTCTACTAATTTGACTTTCATACAAAATCATTAAAAAAAAAAAAGCAAGCAAACGAAAGTATAATTAAAAGACAATACAGACAGTTCTCATTCATTTTATAATGTTGCATAAGTTGAATTTAAATTGACTGATTTTCCTTTTATTTGAATGTTTATCATTAACCATGAAACAGAATAGAAGAATATTTTTAAATATTAAAACACACACTATAATACACCACAAAAAAATTTCTGACATCATAAGACACACAAGAAAATGATGGCTGTGTTGCTGTGGTCATTATATTGTCAAATATTTGGCACTTATACGTAACATATTTTTATAAGTTGGTTATATAAAGGACTACTTGTATATATTTGTATTTACAATTAGTATATGGATTTCTTTAAAACTATTTAACTACATAGCTTCTTAAGTAGAAACTCCAACCAGGAGATAAAATTATTAACGACTAAGAAAAGTTCTTCAATTCTGATAGAGTAGTCCTAAATACCTTATAAAAAAAGACAAAAAATTAAAATTGTACTTAATAGGATAGTTAGCTTAAGATACACAAATACATTAAAGAAATATAATTTGAAAAATATCAATTGATCTTGAAAATTTTGACTTATAATATTTTGTTTTTGAAATGATGTTAATATATACTGTATGGTAAGATATATCTAAAACATTTAGCAATGTTAATTATTCAAATCCTTTACTTTGACAGAAACAGTAATACCCAAGTAAACTAAAAATCAGAAAATAATAATAATTCTTTACAACAGCTATATAATCAAAATAATAATTTTATACATAAAAAGCTTTTTTCAACAACTGCTTTGGTGCCCTTTTCAAATGTTACTAATCTATTTAACGTTAATGAATTACTTGACATAAATTATTATTTGATTATATAGCTGTTGTAAAGAATTATTATTTTCTGATTATTATTTTGTGGAAGAGCAGCATAAGGATTTTTATTCCTTTCCAATTTTGATACAATGAAACTATAATAAGCTGCTAAAATGCTTTATTAATTTGTGCAATTTTATATTTCTTTATTGTGAAATGATAAAAATTAAATAAGTATTGTCTTTCTTTAATTTAAAATATAATAGTTTTAATAACCACAGTTTATTTTAGTTAAAGCTAATATATATGAACAGGCAAAACTCTCCATACAGTAGTGCCACTCAATGCAATCCAGGGTAATCAATGGATGCCAGAAGGATTGTGCATAAAATCTCTATCTAGTGCCTACTCATCCAATATCCCCAGGCTAGTTTCTAGCTTTCATCAGGAGGAGCCTTGGATCTGCGAGCACTGCACCTAGATCTTTACTTAACTACAAAACTACGAGTCCAAAATTGAAAATATAAGTTTCAATCCAAGCTCATTAGCTTATATAGTCATATAGGTCTGAACTCAATTCAGTACCCATACATTTTGGTGTCTTTGGTTCTTTAATAACCATAGCCACTAGTCCCCTATTAGGCAGGATTGGTATAAAACCACTAAACAACACATGATCACCATTTCTTACGCTTGCTTATAACTGTTATAACAGACAAAACTCTCCATACAGTAGTGCCACTCAGTTCAAGCCAGAGTAATCAATGGATGCAAGAAGATTTGTGAATAAAATCTCTATCTAGTGCCTACCCTTACAATATCCCCTGACTAGTTTCTAGCTTGTGGCTTTCATCTGTGAGGAGCCTTGGATCTGAGAGCACTCTACCTAGATCTAGATAGGGATTTTATGCCCAAACCTTGTTGCATCCATTGATTACTCTGGCTTGCACTGAGTGGCATTACTGTATGGAGAGTTTTACCTAAGCTTGAGCAAGCATAAGAAATGGTGATCATGTGATGTTTAGTGGTTTAAACATTCTTTTAATTGTATTTTTATTTTTAAAATAATAAAATTCAAATATTAATTAAAAATAAAATAAATTTATTTGCTAGCGCAAAACTAATTATGGTATTGAATTTGATGCTATTTTTGAAAAATCATTTTTCTATTAACATAGTCTGGACCAACTGATGAGGGCTGGTTTAGCATGAAATATGTATATTGGCGATTATTTATCTTTTCTGCATGTGTATCAATAGTATGAGATAGTGTGGATAGTAAAGAGGTTTGAAAGTCTGAGTTCAAATCCCCTATATTTATTAACATATCAGTGTATAAAAATATCAGTTTGGAAATCCTTCAATAATAGCATAAAATCAGTAGTATTTGAAAGCAGAATGAGGCTTAGGTTGATGGACACACAAATTAGTAAGAGCCGCTATTGCAGTGATCCACAATCCTGCAATGATAATTGGCTAAGAAATGTTTTGGGGAATGTTTGTTTCATCTTATACTGTCTATATATTTTCTTAAGCCGCATAGAAAGTTTACAGAAATTTCGATCTTAAAGATTAAGAAAATTGCCTAAAAATTAATATTATCAAAACTTAATGGAATTATAATATCCATATCGCTTAAATATAATCATTAGAAGTTTACACACAAAACATATATTTAAAGATCAACTAAAAACAGGAGAATGACTTTCTTTAAGATATAAAAAAAATTACCAAAGTTAAACTATCAAGGACTTTATTAATTAAACCATGAATCATATGTTGTTACAGAATTCCCATGAAAAAAAATATAAATATCAAGAAGTATACACAGACTGATTTGTGTGCAAAGCCTGGGAAGAGAAGAGTTTTGTCTGCTTATACAATTTATTTACTGTACTTCAAATTATATTTCTAAAAATTATACGTTTGTAAATTATATATATTTAATACTTTTGATACCTATAGCTATATGTTAAATATGTATTAAATTAAGATGCTTCCTCATTATTATACTGAATAAGATTTATGTACATAATAAATTATATATATGGACTAGTACTTGAAAATATGTACCTGGAAACTTACTTTGAACAATCTTTTTATGTCTACATATTTGAGCAGATATATATGTAACTATTTCATGTGTTCTTTAAATCAACCATTACTGTTAAATTTATGAAATATTTTGTGACTAAAAGTCCGATAATTCTTTATTCTCAATTCAGTATTCCTTTTACATGTTATTAATGATACTGTTTGAATATTCTGACCTTATGATTTCATAAGCTGATAAATCATGTTTTCATTGGAATTCAGTACTCAGACTAATGTGGATAGTATATGACTGCTTAGTAATTAATTACCTTCTTCAAATGGAAGATGTTTCAATCTCTTCAAAGTTTTATATAAAGTTAGGAACAATAGTTTAACTAATGCTACACACACATATACATATATATATATGCACATACTATATTCAATGCTACTTTAATTACCATTATATTTGTTGCACCAACATAAGACTCTATCAACATCACTCATACCTATCCGATAGTTATCACAATACAATTACAATATATACTCATTCTTTTAAAATTAAACTAGTGGTAGCTCATTTCGAAAACAAATATCATAAAAAAAATCTTTTATCATCATCATTATGTGGCAACTGTGACAAATTCAAAGTACAATATATTTTAGAACCAATTTCAAGTTTTATACCACTAAACATCACATGATCACCATTTCGTATGCTTGCTCGTAACTGTTTTTTCCCCCAAGTTTTATGTTACAGCCTATTGATATTGAGTATATTCATCATAAACAAACTTTTTAAAATATATTTTCATTCATTTCGTTTAACCCTCCAGAAGTCGTTGATGTGGGAAATGCCAACTCCTTTCTTAAATATTGTTACATATTTTGAATTCACAGTCACGAATAGCTGTGCATTTGCATGTAACTAACGTTAAACCACAACATTTAAACTGTCAGTTTGGTTATAGCATATATTTTGTAAGAATGTGTAATATTAGATTGCACATTGTATCGGAGAGATATTGTAAATTCCAAATTCAGTGTTCGCCTAACAGTGAGAGTAAATTCTAGATTGTAACTGAAAAGAAATAAAAAATCATTTATTATATAAATATATTCAAGGCAAAATTGCAACAATTCTATTTTATTTTTCCACATTTTAGCGAGCTATTATGAATATATCTGTAGGATATACACGACCTTCATTTCAATTTTTTTTGACTGTGATCTTTACATTTCATTAATAATTTCTAGAACTAAATAATGGTCAAATATTTTTTAAAATCTATAAAAAAGATTATTTATTATTTGTCTAAATATCTGATAGAAGCGGCAATTTTTTTCTTAAAAAAAACTCGCAGAAAATAAAACTTATTTTTGATATGCATTAAAAATACAGAATTCGGTACGATAAGAATCATTGTAATAACAAAACACAAGTCACCTCCAGCTGTGAGTCCTACAATTTTTTATTTTTTTTATTAAATTCTGATTACAAACATGTTACTTGAATATTTCTTTACAATGTGTTTAATTTTATTCTTTTAAGATTCTAATTGCAAATTTATACATACATGTGACTTGATTTCTTTGTAATTTTATATTGCTAAAGTTATTAATATATGGTGTATCTGAACTTAGTTCAGTCCCATATGGCTATTTAAGTTAGATAGCTGGATTGAAAGATATATGAATGTCTGAAAATTTCAGATTTTCTACTTAATAGTTATCCATTAAATAAAGTGCTGGGCTTGTCCTGGATTTTTAATCTAATGCTTGAATATGCTAGCACCTCACTGAGGAAGCCAGTAGCAGAAATCGGTATGGGGTTGGGGATATTCTGCAAAGCTTGTTAAGAGCTTATTTGTGAGCTCTATATATAACATAAATTTATATACAAAATTAGTCTTACATAAGGAAACAAAGTCACAAATTTACAGTATAACATTACAGACGATTTGTTATTTATCAGACATTAGTAAAAATTAAAACTATTATTTATTTATTTTTTATCTCTTTTATTAGGGCAATAGTTTATTCAATCTCGACTAAGTAAACATTAAAACTATTATTTATTTTTTATCTTATTTTCAATCTCGACTAGACCTATTTGTATCAAAATATTTAATTTAATATTTTAAGATTAGATATTAAATATTTTAAAATGTAAGCATTAATTTAAATATATCTATTTAATGAAGTTTGTTTGTATATGTATTGTACCGTACTTTTTTCTCCCACCATTTTTTTTTTTTTTTGATAAATACATATTTATTAAATGTCTGTATATTTTAAATCAAAATTGAGAAATAAAATACACAAGAAAGATTTAGATCAATGTTTGCAATTATCTATATCTTCATATATACAGAATAACCCAGAGAAAAGGGGATTGGCTCTTTCTTTTAAGAAGTCTGCAACGCCATCTTTAAATCAACACGTGTTACATAGCAACATAGTTTAGCAACTCATCACAACAATTTTAAGATGTTTGTACGAATCAAGAGTTATGGCATGAAACATGATAGTAGGTTTCATATCTTTATGGATTGTCTTCAGTACTTTCCATGCCATCACAAAATGTTGAAACCTTAAACATTCTTGTAAATCATGGCTTCCCCGCTGTAGCAGTTTTGCTCCAATTTAAAACTAAATTTAATGATAGTACATTCCATTGTCAATTAAAGTACAAAATACAGTCACATTTTCACATCACAAATCATAATGCAGATGCACTCATATCTTAAAATTTTTGTGATGGATAGCCAAACTGCCATTACATAACACATGCATTGATTCAGTAATGGTAGTGCAGGTGGCTTGGATAGAACCAAATGATCACTAGTTACCTTTTCACAGCCCACGAAATTATGAAAATCATGCTATGTTGTAACTTTAATATGAAATAAATGTTTAATATCATTTTAATAAAATAAATACTATACTGTAATAAGAACAAAACTCTAACAGAAATATAATACAATATAAAAAACTATGATAACAGATAAGCTGATGCACATAAATACGCATAGAAACACATATGAATTTAAACTCAAACTTCTCAATTTGTGAGTTCAAACATTCCAAAGAAAATAGGAGAACAAAAAGTACTGTATATTGTTTCAATTATTTTTTTAAAAAAAAAAAACTGTGTAGAAAAATATCTCTGGATAATTACTTATCAATGCGAAGAAATGAGTTTTAGAAATGACAAAGCCGGAAAATATATATTGTAATCTAAAATTTATGTCTATATAAATAAAAGCTGCCACTACCAGTGATCCAGTGCTTGTAACCTAATACTTTTCCTGCCGGATGATGAGAATATTATATTAAGAAATTACTATTATCTGACTCTTTTCCTGGAACACGGGCTATACTCAGCGGGTTACAATAATTTTAAGGTGATACTACAGAATTACAATGAGATAGAGGAGAAATCAAACAATACTGCAAATAATTATAGCATAATAAATGATTTGGAATAAATGATAGAACCTCCCATTAAATTATATTCTCCAAGTAAAATAAATCTGTACTTGAAGAAATATTTCCTAATAAAATTTCTCTTCTAATATTTACAATGGTCAAATATCCAATATAAAAATAATTTCACTAATATGGTAATATTATCATCATTTCTGAATAGCATGATTTGAAATATTTGATTTGTATAAAACTGCTATAAAACGTACTTTTCTTATAGCACAGGGAATAAATAAAGAATACTTATCTTATCCTACCAATATTTGATACAATGACATAAAGAATTGGATAAATAATTATGAAAATAACAAGAATAAATAATCTCAGGGGTCCTATTGTGATTGTTGTAGATTGTATTAACATGTAATGTTGCCTATTAAATAAATAAATGGATAAATGAATGAGTGAATGATATCCTGGCCGACTATAGGAGGCAAATACTTCCCTTGTAGCTACTGCTTCCTACTATTAAATAACAATACTCATTAAAATTACATAAAGGATATTTGATCTAATATCTAATTGCCTAATTAAAATATTTAAAATTTGGAATAGTTGTAGCCTTTCACCCAGGATATCACTCAAGATTGTAAAAAGACGAGGGTGCTTTTTATGTCTCTCTACTCTCCCACAGACAACCTTCATAAATAATTAAATGTAATTGAACCTTAAAATAAAATAACCATTTGCTATCTAAATAACTTAATTATGTGCAGTCTGAAATAATGTAAATAATCACCTGAACTGTCAAGAAAACTTCCTTTCCATATTGTGCAATCTTCCTTTTTTTAGAGGATAAACATAGCTGAATACATCTTAATGTAAAAATATTATTATTCGTATCTGCAAACATTTAACTATCTGATACCTTGATTTCACTTAGAAATCACAATTTTATGCCTGACTTTATTTTCATTTCTGTGAATATTTGAATATTCTGAATATCCTTAATTCAATAAAAATAATAAATATTGTGAACCTAAAACAATAGTACATAAAATAAATAAATAAACAGAAAAACTAGATTTGTTTTTTTTAAATAAATAATAAATAAGTTTATTTACAATTACTAAAATGATAAATCAAAATTTATACAAAATTTGGAATCATTGCCAAGATAGCCCTGTTAAAATGTTTTCTTCACTATAAATATTACAGCAACATATTTTAGCCTTGCGAACAGACTAACCAAGGTTTTTTAAAAAAAAAAAGATTTTAAACAGATCAACTTAAGTTGTGAGTTAACAATAGCTAACTTTTATACATCTTAATTCCACCAGATGATCCCCTAAACAATTTTGGGTCTCATAAAATTAAACGTTCATACCAGTTTAACAATAGCTAAGTAACATAATTCTAAGCCAATAAACATCACATGATCACCATTTCTTATGCTTGCTTATAACTGTTATTGAAACAGGCAAAACTCACTATACGTATTACCACACAGCAAGCTAGAGTAATCAATGGATGCCAGAAGGCTTGTGCATAAAACCCCCATCTAGTGCCTACTCATCCAATATCCCCAGACTAGTTTCTTACTGATGAAGGCCATAAGCCAGAAACTAGTCTGGGGTTATTGGATGAGTAGGCACTAGATGGGGATTTTATGCACAAGCCTTCTGGCATCCATTGATTACTCGAGTTTGCTGTGTGTGGCAATATGTATAGTGAGTTTTGCCTGTTTTAATAGCATAATTCTATTTAGATTACTTATTTCTCAAAATGATAATCATTAATAATCTTTGTTAATGGGCTTACTTGCTAATAATTTGAATTTTCAGTTAAATAAACTTAAATCAATTGTTGGCATAATAAATTTAATGTCAGATTAAAATAAAATGCTCTCATATTGCTTGATCTTTGGTACTATTAAATAAACTGAATGAAAGAAAAGTATGGATCACTCATCAGAAGTCGTGAATGCATATTATTAATAAATTATTGTCCACATAATACTGATAATACCAAAATATTTAATGTAAATGACTTACACAACCATTGACAAAGATTCTAGGTGAATGAAACAATTGGATAGAATATGTGGATTGCTCTTAATGGACATATGCTTATAAATAAATATTCCTGTTGGTTTGCGTGTGGCTGATTATAACATCATAGCAACACAATACAGACATGCATTAAAACAACAAAGTGCAACCTGAAAAAACTAAATCCTTCAAAACTATCTACCTTATCATTGTCATCATGCATATAGATCACAAAATAACATCACCTACCATAATTGAAATAAAATCCTTATATTTACTTCACCTTCAAGTTGTGGAAAATGGATTTAAATACATTATGATTGATAGGCCAAAGCATACACTCCGCAGAGCTAAACAATATGAACAAATAAATAGTTGATGGCTTCCAATGCTATATATAAAGCTAAGTATGTGTGCACCTTGTTGCAGCACATAGAGGAAAATGGGTAAACACACCAAGAAAAATATCCTGTCTAAGGATTTAGGTACCTTTAAATATATGATAATAATCACGAGAGTAAAGCACTATCAACTCATGGAAAAGTTTATAGTAATGGAGGAACTCGTCCACTCCATAAAGCACAAAATAAACATGAGCAAGTAGGGCCTAACATTATGAGGCCAATCAATACCATAAACTAAACAATGACAAGATACTAATCTAACACGTTTTGAAACTGATTAAAGTAATATTCAAATTTAAACTATAATAAGCAATAAGATATGTCTGAAACCAACAATGTGAAATTAAGTCAAACGACTGTGAAATATCAATTAAGAAAATTAGTTGCATATAAAATTTTAGCATAAAGTTACAATACATACATGTATGGAATATAAAATATCAAATTTATAGAAAATAAGTGGACATGACAGATTAAATGGATAAGAATATGAGAATAATAATTCTCCAGTGCATAAAAATATTAGAAGTTATTACTATTATTGCAATTATGCAAAATATCAAAACTTCTCATAGTTACTTCAGCTGTTCTACTAATAAATGAATGAAATGAAATACCATACATTTAAAAATAATAATTATGAGAGATGAATATCTCTGCTGACTCAAAATATAATAGTTTGGTTTATCCAACAAATACTAACACATATCATAAAAATATTTACCTGACAATGCGTAAAATATCTACACATTTTGATAAACCCATTAAAATTAAAATACACAAATAAATTACCTAACACAATTATAACACTAAAATCATATTGTTGAGAATATAGTGAAATACAAAAGAAAAATATTGCATAGAATATTTTTTTTACCAAACCCAAAACCTTAGATCATTAGTGAACTTTCTCCATACTGGACAGTCTGTTAAAGGTGTGAAGTACTCCTTCGATAGGTAAACTGTTCTGCAAAGCTTCAAGTCAAAACATAATATTCTATTTCTTCTTAACATGGCAAAGGATTTCCAAAACACAATATAGTATAATAGTTCTTAAAACTAAACTAGTTCTAGGTTTAAACACATTTTAATAATATAAAAATAAACAAACATAGAGCAGTAAGCCGGCAAATATGGGAACAGTGATGTTGAAATGCAATAATTTGTTCAGCTGATTATATCTTGGGATCCCATGGGTTTGTTTACTAATAATGTATCTTTATTTTTCTTCTCTTAAAAAAGGATGTTTTAAACTTTTAAATTAATTGTCGTATAATAATGAAAACATTTTTAGGTTTCAACTTCAATAATTTCATTTATATATTATATAAAGCAGTAGTTTAAAAAAAAAGCATTAGTTAGCAAGAAATAATATACAGTATATTGTAATGAGCGTACATGCTGTTACACTATTATAATAAGTAAAATTAGAAATTAAAAATAAAAAGTTCGCAAATAAAAACTTTTTTAAAAAATTAAGTCATCTAAACTCGTATATATATATAAAATCGCACAGATGGAAAATTATTAAAAGAAAACTTTATTAAAAAAAAAAAAGTATTTTAAAACTAAATTTTCAAAAAAATTTAAAGATGTGTGTAAAAGGCTAAAAAATGGAAATGATTATTTTTAATTAGTCTTAAGTAAACTAGCACTTGGCATCTCAAAATTTATAATTAAAGGTCAGATAGGAGAGAAAAACAATAAGAACAGAATAGCCAATAAAAAAATCCCTCAGGAAATGGACCACAATGAAAGAATCATCATCATCATGATGTCATGTCCAGTCAATCTGAGATTTTAATATAAAAAGGAAAAGAATGGAAATAATTTAGTAGAAGTGCTATTTTTTTTTAAGGCTGGGAGAGGTGAAGAAGGGATTGAAAAGATGCACTTTCAATCCCTTCAGTTTTTCCAAAAGAAAAAATGAAATATCGATTTCCTACATTGGGATCCCAGGACACCAAGACCCTGCAATAATATCCTGCAAACAACCATACCCGCTACAGTAAAGGACCTCCAGATAAATACAAATAGAATGGCCAACAACATAATGGTCTCCTCAGGACATCATGGGAATTAACACTGGATCCAAATTACAAGCAACTAGAAAGTATGGACTTTTTCTTTTTAAAACCGTAAGAACTTTATGAACACTAACTATAAAACTATTCCAGTATTTAAATATGAATTCCTATCTGACCAAATTAAATTATTAATTATTTTTATTGAATGTATTTTTTTTTAAATCATTTCCATTAATTTAATTTTTCCATTCTTTTAAGTGTTCATTTTTTAAATATATATATTAAGCTAAAACTTTTAATTAAATCATGTTAAATTTAAATCGGGCGTGAATGGCTGCATAGATTCGTAAAGTTATGTTTGTTTAAGGGAGGGTAAATCTTAGGTTATTTGTTTCGCAGTTAGATTGGGTCAATAGATTGGATGTATTGGTGTAATTAGTAAATGTAGCATGAAGATCCGCTAGGTGCAGGATCACATTATACGCTACACTTGGGTAAAATCAGACCCATTTCTTACTGACCATCGGAAGTAGACGGTATTCCATGCTCCTTGGATCACCCCTTTAGTCTTTGGAATGGGATAGGAAGACAGCAAAAAGAACCGCAATCCCTTCCTATAGAGTTTTTTTTTGTATTGTTCTTCTTACCAGACAGACGTAGCCTTTCTGTACTGAACGCGGGACATTTTTTTCTAAATAACCATGCTGTTCAAATGTATATTTCTGACAGTGTGGTACTGTGCTGTCGTATTCATGCTGCATTGAATACATCAATATATCAGATAGATTGGTGTTAGTTTGATTGCGAACTTTTGGCCTAGGATTAAATAAGGGGTATAGAATATTTTCTTTTTCGAATGTAGCGACACTAATAAAATATTAATTCATCAGTGCGAACTTATAAAATAAAATCAATAATTAAAATGTAAATCAAATTATAAAGTAAACATTATACTAAAATAATTCTAAATTTTATATATGTGCAAAATAAATGTTTCTGTGTATTGTTAATCTGGCAGTGGCTTATTCTTATTTTTTATCTTTCTTTAAATTAAAGTATATATTATCTCTACTGCTCCGCGAGCTAGTGACTGGGGCATAACGGTCTATAATAAAATAATATTGGATCTTAACAGGACGTATCTGCCTACTATATAAATTTTCCAGGTTCAGATGGCCTGGTGGCACCCTTGTATGGCAGATACGGTAAGATTCATCTGATCTCCCTGACCGTTATATCAAATATCTTTAATAATACTTCTGCTAATCCTATGTGCATTTATATTGAGAAATATTTTATTCACATTCATCAATGATTAAATAAATGCCGCTATTCCCTCAAAGCATTTAAATTAATACTAAGAAGATTAGATGTCTTAATTATTCTCATGTATATTTTCTTTATTTAATTCATGCAGTGTTAATTTCAAGTATTTCCTGTGAATATTTACCTTGATAACATTAACATGGAAATTATTATAACAGTAGTGCAATTCCTCCAGTATATTTCTTTTATATACTAAGAACTATGTTCAAATGTAGCTAAATTCAACTAAAACATTTCAAAATCATTCTTAAGATAACAGTTCTTTTAATAATTATCATTTTTATTGTTTAGCAGGTAAAAATTAATATAACGCATTTTGAAACTTAATTCATAGCTTAATAGTCTATGCGTTTTAATTTTACTTTTAATTTTCTCCTTCTTAGAAGACAAATAAGCAAATGAATATGAACTAGAAAATGTTCCGCATATATTTTGCAATAATTGTAATTAAACACATCACCTGCTTGCTATTGAAATACATTTTGAAGTTGTATTGACTAAATTTACTTAAAATAGACATAAAGTTCCTCTGTGGCATTATATTATTGTGCTTTATGGAGTGGACGAGTTCCCCCATTACTATAAGCTTTTCCATGAGTTGATAGTACTTTACTCTCATGATTATCATATATTTAAAGGTACCTAAATCCTTAGACAGAATTATATTTCTTGGTGTGTTTACCCATTTTCCTCTATGTGCTGCAACAAGGTGCACACATACTTAACCTTATATATAGCATTGGAAGCCATCAACTATTTATTTGTTCATATTGTTTAGCTCTGCGGAGCATATGCTTTGGCCTATCACTCATGATGTATTTAAATCCATTTTTCACTATGGTAGGTGATATTATTTTATGATCTAGATGCGTGATGCCAATGATAAGATAATTTTGAAGGATTTAGTTTCTTCAGGTTGCACTTTTTTTTTGTTTTAGTGCTAAGAGGGGTATAACAATGTCTGTATTGTGTTGCTATGATGTTATAATCAGCCACAAGCAAACCAACAAGAGATAATAATTTTAAATATTTATTTGTAAGCATAGGGCCATTAAGAGCAATCCATATATTCTATGCAATTGTTTCATTCACTTAGAATCTTTCCCCGATGGATATGTAAATCATTTACTTTAAATATTTTGGTACTATCAGTATTATGTGAACAGTAATTTATTAATAGTATGCGTTCACGTGACTTCTGATGAGTGATCTATACTTTTCTTTCATTCAGTTTATTTAATAGTACCAAAGATCAAGCAATATGAGAGCATTTATTTATTTTATTATGCCAACAACTGATTTAAGTTTATTTAACAGAGAATTCAAATTATTAGCAAGTAAGCCCATTAACAAAGATTATTAATGATTATCATTTTGAGAAATAAGTAATTTAAATAGAATTATGCTATTAAAACAGGCAAAACTCACTATACGTATTGCCACACACAGCAAACTCGAGTAATCAATGGATGCCAGAAGGCGTGTGCATAAAATCCCCATCTAGTGCCTACTCATCCAATATCCCCAGACTAGTTTCTGGCTTATGGCCTTCGTCAGTAAGAAACTAGTCTGGGGATATTGGATGAGTAGGCACTAGATGGGGGTTTTATGCACAAGCCTTCTGGCATCCATTGATTACTCTAGCTTGCTGTGTGGTAATACGTATCATGTGATGTTTATTGGCTTAGAATTATGTTACTTATCTATTGTTAAACTGGTATGAACGTTTAATTTTATGAGACTCAAAATTGTTTATGGGATCATCTAGTGGAATTAAGATGTATAAAAGTTTTCGCAAGGCTAAAATATGTTGCTGTAGTACGTATAGTCAAGGAAACATTTTAACAGCGCTATCTTGGCAATAATTCCAAATGTTTGATGTAAATAAAGAGTTTGTACATATTTTTATATTTAATCATTAATATAATTTAATTGTTATTTAAAAAGTATTTAGTTTCTGTTTTCTATATATCATTTGTCTTGAGTTCATTAAGATTTATGTCCGTTAAAGTCATTAAGTTAACTATTTGCAAAGATCACAATGTTTACAATTCTGTTTTCTATTAGAAATCTGGGTGACAGATAACCAAATTTTGCAGTTCCAAAACTTGACATTTCCAATGAAAATCTTTTACAAAAACTCCTCAATTCCAAAGTTTGGAATTGCCTATAAGAGAAATTACAATTGAATATTTTGAGATAAATTCAGATTAATGCAATTTTTGGTGAAGATTATTCAAGCTACTTTTAGACTGCACTCATTATTAATCATTTCTTTATAATTTAAAGTTATAATCATTGCACTTTACGATTTAGTTTGTGTTGTCCCTGGAATAACAGAAAGACATAAAATGTACCCTTTTCTTTCTATTGTTTTAGAGTTATATCCTGGATAAATGGCTATGATTTTTCTGAATTTAGTACATTTTATTACGCAATTATTTAGCAAGCTAAATATCTCCTTTGTGTAATTATTTCTGTTGTGACAAAATATTGGAAAGCATTTTATTATAAGGAAAGTATTTGCCTCCTATAGTCTCCCAGGGTATCAGTCATTTATTGGCAACCAGTGATTAAAGAATTCATGAGAAATATTTAGAACCCTGAGATGATCATTATTATATTACAGACCTATTATTGAATAAGTCATTCATTTAAATTACATTATTGATGTGGCAAAAGACACTTTAATCGTTCCATGCGCTATTCAAAAGATACACTGTATTTTGTTGCAACTCTGCAAGAGTAGAGTATTTGAATTCATGCTTTCTTTGACATTCTGATATGACAAATATTAAATATTGAGATATTTTAAGATGAAGATCTGGTATAAAATGTTTGTGATGGTGCAAGTAACGTATATACTCAGAGAATATATTTTGATGGAGGGAATTCAGATCTTAAAAGTATTTTATAAATGAAGTTTATTCCTCTTATTAATTTCATAATTATTTAATTGTTAAAACAGGCAAAACTCACTATATATATTGCCACCCACAGCAAGCTAGAGTAATCAATGGATACCAGAAGGCTTGTGCATAAAATCCCCATCTAGTGCCTACTCATCCAATATCCACAGACTAGTTTCTGGCTTGTGGCCTTCGTCAGTGAGGAGCCTTGGATCTGAGAGCACTGCATCTAATCCTAAGATCTAGATATTGGATGAGTAGGCACTAGATGGGGATTTTATGCACAAGCCTTCTGGCATCCATTGATTACTCTAGCTTGCTGTGTGTGGCAATATATATAGTGAGTTTTGCCTGTTTTAACAACAGTTATACACAAGCATAAGAGGAGGTGGTCATGTGATGTTAATTATTTAATTGTGTAATAAGTATTTTTATCATTACTTTTAAAATTTCCCTTTATCTTAATAGATGTCTCTGAAGTATCCTTTCTTGAGTCGAGTCTATGTTCCAGACATAAGCGTCTCTCCCATTACAATCTCTCCCATATTTGTATCTGACACCGCTCCCATTCCATCAATTTCTTTTTGGTTACAATATATATATAAAATTAATTCCAGGAATAAAAAAAGCAAACAAAATATGCGAAAAAATTAAGATGATATAGAAGGATACAATAAAATTTCATGATATTTAATTAAATGACTTTCACAAAACTGAAATATTTAAATGCTTTGTATGAGTGCAATATAATATCTGTAAAAAGACTATATTAAAAAAAATCAATCCTGAAGGAATAACAAATGTGAAAAACTGAATGGATTCTTTGAATATCTGTAATTAAAATAAAACACATTTACTATATTTAGAGAAATTAAGCAGAAATGTTAATTAAGTAATTAAAATTATTATTAGAAAAGTTCTGTTAGAAAATATTGAACTGATGGTATCAGGTAGTCTACTTATATCTGTAAAAAAATTAGATTAGGTTTTTTAAACAAATAGTTTATTTTTATTCTGATTATTATATGCTATCCACCTGTATTGAAAAAAGAGCTGCAGTTAGAAATAGATTGCAGATGTGAACTGGATAAAAACAATTTATGAACATATTTATGATTTAAGAATTCTATTCACAGGATTCTCACATAGTTCTAGATAAATTAGCATTTGCGTTTGATGTGAGAAGCCATTCCATTTTCTAAACAAGAAACTATGATGTCACAGTTAACTATTACATTTTCTGTTTGTTTATATTTTGGTACCAAAACCAAAGGAAAAAAAAATACAAAAATAAAATTAAATAAAATGTAAAGAAATACTTTTATTCATATAAATGCGCTAAAAAGCAAAAAAAAAAAAAGCACTAATATAAAAAAATAACTTTCTTCCATTTTCACAGAATTATTGGTATTATGAGAGCAAAACTAAAAGTGAGGGAGCACTCGTTTAGAATAATCTTAGTTACGCTTTCTATCAATTTTTATGAGCTTCTTATCAAGCATGAATGGTAATTTAATATTCCAAATTTAATATTCTTTGCCCCATACTTCTATGTTTGGCCACATAATATTTATAATTTTTTGCTAAAATTATTTGCAAACTATAAAAAAATATATTGTCATTGGTATGTATGCAACTTCAATTATGGTTGGCAAACTATGCAAATCTCCTCGTTAGCAATACAGCTAACATTTGGGAAGGAATGCTATGATTTTCCCCTTTAAGACCTGCTTCATATGCAGACATGTTGGTGATAATTGCAGCTAGAAGCTTCCTGCCCCTGCTTGCGCATGCTCATTACCTTTTATAATATGTTTCAACTGGAACAGAAATTAGTAAGTGGATGAAAACTGGGTTATAAGATTTTATCCGATCAGAGAGACAAAAAAAAAGGGAGGAAATTAAATAAAAATATATAAAAAAATTAATTTACATAATCATTTTATACGGATATTATCGAGGTTATAGCCTCAGCAAATATTACTTAGGTAATCAATGTGCGTTTAATAAATTTATAATTATAATCATTTAAAATAATTGAACAAGATATTTACTAGCACAGTTTCAGACTGTAATTACATGCGCTGTACTGTCATATTAAACTAACATTTAATATGGCAGTACAGTGCATGTGTAGCGATTGATTAATGTCTGTTTAGAAATATAATCATTTAAAGGTAAAAAATAGGTTTCCCAAATTTTTAAACAGACATAAGTATTTAAAGTTAAATATGATTATGAATGGTAATATAAAATATGTATATTAATATGTAATGGTTATATAAGTATATGATTATATGTTTAAATGTTGTAGCTCTGATGAAGACTGCAGGACAGTCGAAACTGTAAGCAAAATAAAGAAGAAATTTTATAAAAAAGATTGCATTAAAGTGTGTATGAGAAGATAAAGAAATTTTAATATATAGGAATATATGAAAAGAAATGCAAAAAAAGTAAAGGAAAAGATATAAGAATAAAATTTCTATTTAAAGTTAATAAGAGTATATTATTTATTAATAATCTTAAATGGTTACTTTGCTTATAAGACAATGTTTTTCTTACAGCTATAATAAATTAATAAGAACATTCCTGTTTTTGCTTATGATTGATATCAATTGAGTGATCATTCTATATTGTTCCTAGGAGCTGAATGATACCTGTAATCTGTATAGCTATGACAGTGACTTAAATGCTAAATTTTTTCCTCAACATTGTGCTGGGTCACACTATGTATGTTAGATCATATAATAATTTGGTGGTCAAGACTGCTTTGCTGGATTGTCTTGACTATGTAGTTTGCTTGTGCGTTGGGTATCTATATAATGTCTGTAAACTTAACAAAATTATCTGATGTGCCATTATGGTCACAAGTTTATAAGATAATAATGTTAGACCTAGAATAAGTCTTGCAATAATCTAATATTAAGTGCCCACGTAAACTAAAATGATTAAAAAAAAAATCTATGTGATTAAAGTCTGGATTTAACATGTTTCAGTCAGGATATCCTTGAAAATTTTATGTACTTATATATATAAACATTTGAGTCTTTCTACAAAACTGTGAAATATTCATTGTAGAGTACAATATTTGAATATATGATACATTCATGTTATTATAAACCTTATTTAAAAATTTTCTACTTCTTTTCCTATGTATTGATTTCTATTATAACATATCATACCAATTACACCTTTTTAGACACTTTATCAATACTTTTATAACAGTTTCGACTGTTCTGCAGTTATCATCAGAGCTCTTGTTAATTCTATTTCCAAAACCCAACTCTGATGATGACTGCAGGACAGTCGAAACTGTTAGAAAAGTATTGATAAAGTGTCTAAAAAGGTGTAGGTTATTTGAACATTAAGTATATATTTAAGATATTTACAGACAGCATTATTTAAATCAACGATTTAATTGTTTTTATAATGTGTATCAATAATTTTTATTAGTATTAGTGTTATGTCTTATTTACGACTTGATAATTGTTTTATAGTGAGTTAAATAATTAAAATAATTGAATAGCTTTAACGTTTGATAGCTCATCAATTCAAGCTTCAGAGGTGAGAAAGCTGACTGCAATCCACAGATCCAGAATCCAACACTCTATTAGTGCACCAAATCATAGTGTCTGTTTATATATAAATATTTTTGAGGTTGTTCCGTAAATATACTATCAACATTACTTATTTGAAAAATCATAATTTATTTACAGGCTTGTTAATATATACATCTAATTCTCTTTTTATACGATAGATTGGTTCCCGAAAATTATGTGTAAAAGAAATTTGTGTAAAAAAATACATTGTATATATGAAAAATAAAGAGATTGGTTCTAAACCTAAGAAATCAATAAAAATAATTAAATAAACCAAATAAAAATTTTTGTTAGAATGTTATATTTTTTGTGCGCTATCAAATTTTACTTCATACACATTGAATATGAATTAAATATGAGTTATAGGAACATAAATTTCATTTGAAAAATAAAATAAATTTAAAAGTGATAAAACTTACAATAAAACACTCATTGATTTCTCTATACAAGCCATCGAAAACATTAAAGTTCAAAGTGTATTGTCATTTCTACATTATAAGCAAAAAAATTAAAATAACGATTAATATAATTTATTGGAATTTATTACTTTTATTTCATTAAACTTATTAATTTTTTTTTAAAAATTAATAACTAACATATTTGAAGAAAGAAACTGTAGGTCCATAAAAGTGCATTTATCAAAAATATGGGTGACATCTTGATTGTCTGTAAACAGAAATTACCAAGATTTCATTTGCTGTCACTTTCTAACAATAAATGCTTATGTTTGCGCATAATTGGAATACCTTTGCTATCTTTAAAACTTGCAATGTATAACTTACCATTTATTGATTTTTGGCAAAATGAATAAATATAAATTTAAACAAATTAATCAATTAAATTTAAACAAAATTAATTTTTTTTATTTTAAAAATCTAATGTCAAAATGCAAACAAAGCAACAATACCAAAAATGTACTACCCTTTCAAAACAAAACATTACAATACAAACAATTTTCTCTATTTATAGGAACATTGCTGAAGATGGGATTTTGTTTTTAAAATAATGGGAAATAAAGAGATGAAATTTTTATTTTTAAATTAGATAATAGTAGCAGACATTTTTTTTTTTTTAGTTTTGTGCTGTAACACCGAATTAAAAACATTTACAATCTTCTAAAAGAAAATAAATTATTTTATATTATATCCATGAAATTATTTAGAATTTTAAAAAAATTTCTAATAACAACTTAAGATAATCTAGCAAATTACTTTGAGAATGTAAGATGTTTTTTAAAGCCTTCCAGACAATAATAATCATTTTTTCATTCCAATCATGAATATGTCATAGCAGCTCTAATCCTAAAGTATCACCCCACCCCCAATTGTGTTATTTTAAAACAATTCTTGTAAAAAGAGAAATTTTTTTAAAACCATTATTATTTCAAAATCGTGCAAAACAAATTGTATAAAAAGAATTACATGTATAGATATTGTAGCCATTGCAAAATGCTAACCACATGTACAAATTAAAGAAAGTAAATAGAATTACTATGAAATAATAGTTTTAAAGAACACAAAATAATAATAATAAAAGAGAAAAAAGTTTGACAAGTGTAGGTTAAAAAAAACCCATATTTTTGCTTTCAATTTAATGAGTAAGAATCACTATTAGATTTAAAAATAATAATAATTAAGACTGTTTACGTTTTTTGTTGGAATATATATATATTTTTAAGGGGAAAAGAAATTAATAAGGAAATATCTTTCTTGAAAATGATAATTGCTTATACTTTCTCAATGTTTTGAATTTAAAATATTAAAAAAAAACAGAAAAAGATTTGTTTTGTTTCAGAAATTATGGAATGTTATAATTATAAAAAAATTTGTTCAAAATTATCTAATGAAACCTATTTGAATTAGGTCATATATAAATATAACATTAAATAATATAAAATAACAATTCGTGTCAATTGTTAATACAGAGTTTAATATAAATAAATAAAATAATAACATAATATTTCCAAGCGCTTTCGACTCTTATGAGTCCTTATCAAGGCAGTGTAAAAAATTCTATTTTCTTTTAGGTGATGAATTTAACATTTCATTGTATTGGCCAGGATCAACTAATTGGAAAGCTGGTTAATTTCGAATTCATAGCACAAGATGAATTTTGTATAAGATATGATTCTTTAATCTTACGTTTTTTATCATGTGTTTCATTCATTAATATTGTAAAATCCTTTGGACTACATATATGGCCTGTATTATTTTGATAAACATAAAAAGCTGAATAAACTGCATCATCTTCTCTTGCTCTATTATAAGTATATTTATGTTGTTGAAGGCGATATTTAATATTTGTTTTGGTTTCTCCAACATATATTGCACTACAATTTATTTGTGGATATCTAATAGAGTATACAACACTGCTTTTATCCTCCTTATTTAAGCTCTAAAACCAGCTAATTTGTTATTTTATATTATATTTATATTATATACAGAAGCATTATTTATTTATTTAAATATAACATTAATCAGATTAGATTAATTTATACATAAATAATTTAAATTAATGAAAAATTAAAAACAAGGTAAGAAAAAGCAGGAGAAAGCTCAACTCAGACAATGATTGATTTGAGTATAAATAGTCATTAAAATTTTATTTTTCTTTCATCAATATTTCTTCATTCAGTCTTATAGTCAGTACATCGAACTTCAAGATATTGATTCAGCAACCAAGCTTAAGAATAAAAACCAGTGTCGTAATACCTAAAATTTTACCAATGATGCACTGCTAAAGTCCTGGGGTGTGTACCCATAAGTCTGAACTATAATTCTTAATAAATTATCTGGAGGCCATCTATCAAAAGCCTGAAATGTGACCATACCTAACTTGCCATTTTCCGAATTGGCTTTGCCTTATGCTACATATTATGCCTGCATAAAGTATATATCAAACGGAAGCCTTCTCTCAGGAAGTATATGTCCTGTAGATAGGCAAAAACATGGTGTAAATTTATTTCTGCAGTGCTAAGCTGATTGAAGAAGTTGTAAAATTTTAATGTCTCTTAAAAAAGAAATCTACCATAATGGACTCTGTAATGTAAAATAATGAAGTAAATCAAATGAAGACTGCTAAATGTTAAGCTGAACAAAAGACTCTTTTAAAAAATGACTTCAAACAAAGACTCTTAGAAAAAGACCTTAGAGATATTTCTGAGATAATGACCTAAAATGTGGTAAGATTTATAATTACTTACCTGATTTTCTCCAATAGATGTAATAATATTTATTTGTATTATTAATCAGAATGCATGCTGTATGTTACATTGAACATTTTTTTGTTGTCATTAATCTGTTAATTTTTCACCATTTAAATTTAGCAAACTATTTACCACAAGGTGAATATATATTATTTATAAAATATATATTTTTTATTTCAAAATAGGTCAAATTTTGATAACCAGTGAGAGTACTCAACAGGGCTGTTTGCGATCTGGCTTTAGTAATACCAAAGAATATTCAAATTTCTTTCATGGATTTTTTTGGTGTTTGAATAAAACCTCAGTTCAAACCTAGTATAAATTCTATATTCATAGAAAATCTCCCTTTAGCTAATTAAAGAATGGGTTTAATGGTCTTGAAATGTGGCCATGGCCTATTAGATTTATATAAATAATGCCTGGACAGACCATTAGTATAATTTATAAAGTTTATAAAAAGAAATTATTTCACACTCAGCTGCCTATTATATATATATAATTTTAATGTACCAATCAGCGCATAACAGAAGAGCTTCTTCAAATTAAATCACAATTTAACTTAATGTAAATTATAATACATAATAATTAGTGCCCGAGCGCTTTCAAGAGAACTTAGCTCTCATAATCATGTTGCTCTTTCTCTCATGAGAAACTGATGAAAATGTATATAAGTTTTTAGACCTGTCTACAAAATTTAACAAAAATATATTATACTCTTGGAGGAATGTTTTTTATTATTATTAATAACTCAACTTTTTGTATACAAGCCAAACAATTATCAAAAACTAACAGTACATATTCAGAAACAGTGTCACAAGAACCACCTATCATTTTCTATAATAATTTAATAAAAAAAGAAATGTCTTGGAGGAGTTACGCTTTGCAACTATTTTCTTAAATATAGTACGCCCATAAAAATTGATGATCAATACAAAAAATTTTCATAAAAATAATGCTCACAACATTTAATTGGTCTTTCAAATAATAATATATTTTTTTATATATTAAAATAATATATATGTACACATTATGCCCCACTGAAATGGTGACTAGTACTCTCCAAGCAGCCTGTAGAATGTCAGTTTGGGCAAAAACGCTACTGAAATGTTTGAAATGACTCAAACTGTATGTGAAAGTAAAAGTCTAAAAACATTTTCAAGCGGTTTTCAAGATTTCATAATGGCTGGAAGATCATTGAAAACAATATATAAAAGCACGAAACACACACATTTCAAGTCAAAACTCATGAGCCAAACACACTAATAACCTTAAAACTTTTATAATGAATAAAAAAACTATATTCTATATAACGTATGCATTAATTTAGAGATAGTACTGCAGGAAGGTTGGAAAGAGAACCAAACTTTTCATTGGGACAGATCATGTATAATTTATTTTCATATTTTATTTTGCAATATAGAAAAATATTAATTAATAACATAGAAAGATATGGAGTAATAAACACTACATTAAAATTTTATATAAAAAAGTAAAAATAAACTTATGAATTAAAAACTGCAATTAAATATCATTTTGGGCCCCGCACTTCTCTCCACCAATATTTTTTTTGCTTTGCTAACAACTTTTCTTATAATTTACAAACACATCAAGTAAATTTTCTTTAGCAGAATTAAAAAAAGAGGACTTTTTTGGTTTGTTTTAATTTGAAGCTAATATTAAAAATTCATTTTGAAATATAGTCCTTCAGTATTCAGAAGTTTATTTCATCTGGATAAATTTTCGTTGAATTTGAATTTGCAATATGTTTTTTATTTAAATTTTTACACCTTTATATGCAAACTTTGCCTTCAGCTTATCACTATTATTTACTTATAAGTCACAATGGTGGCCTAAACTTTAATACAGAATGTCCTCATTGCTCACATTTATATTCACCATGACTTCAAATGATAACAATTGATTAATTGCACAGCACGAGAAAAACATTTTGCTTTTTCGTGAAATGTAAGCTTTACAAAAAAAAGTTTATAAAATAAACAACTTTACAATGGGGAAGGTTATCATAAAAAAGGTGCAACAAAAAATGTGACTGTTTAAAAATATTACAATTATGTTGGAATCATTTTCTGACAATGTAAAAGAAAATTACAGAAGTTTAAATTTGTGCATTTTAGTATATCTATCAATTCTCCAATTATTGTATTTATATTAAAATACTGTTGAATAAAAACTTTTTTTTTTTTACTTCCTTGTTTTTAATAAAGTGCTATACAGGACTTACAATTTAAATGTAAAACCATAAGTGAACAGAAAAAACCAGTAAACATCACATGATCACCATTTCTTATGCTAGCACATTACTCAGATCCAAAGCTCCTCACTGATGAAGGCCACAAGCCAGAACTAGTCTGGGGATATTGGATCAGTAGGCACTAGATAGGGATTTTATGCACAAGCTTTCTGGCATCCATTGATTACTCTGGTTGTCACTGAGTCGCACTACTGTATGGAGAGTTTTGCCTGTGTTATGAACAGAAAAACAAAAATAAAATACAGATACGGCTTCTTATTTTAGATTATTTATCATATTAAGTATTTATATAAAAATATTAAAATGCATTTTCTGAAGTTACAGTATATCATTGGTAAATCATGAACTTAAAAGAAAAAACTATATTTACAACTTAAGTGCAAAATTAAGTATATCAAGTGTGCATGAAATGTGGAAATCATTTACTAACTGAAAATATATATGTTTATGAGACTATTAATACAACTTTAGGCAAAAAAAACTAGATCAGTCATCAGAATAAAAATCAAATTCAAAATTGTAAAAATTTAAGTAAAAAATATATTAAAACAAAGACAAATTCTCCATACAGGATTTGTGCATAAAATCCCTATCTAGTGACTACTCATCCAATATCTCCAGAGTACTTGTTTCTAGCTTGTGGCTTTCATCAGTGAAGTATCTTAGATCTGAGAGTACTGCATCTAGATCTTAGGAGCTAATGAGTCCTCCAGCAGCCACCTTTTATCTTTTTAACTAACTATAAAACTACGAGTCCAAAATGAAAACACGATAATGTTTTCAATCCGAGCATAATTGTAAATTCATACAGATTTGAAAACAGGTCAATATCTATACTTTTTGGTATCTTTGGTTTTAATAATCATAGTCACCGTCAACCCATGGGCAGGAATAGTATTAAACCATTAAACATCACATGATCATCATTTCCTAGGCTTGCACAAGTTGTTAAAATAGTGAAAAACTTTTCATGTAGTAGTAACGCCCAGAGCAAGCCGTAGTAATCTGGATTCAAATCTATATGACAAGTGAATGAGTTCAGATTGAGAACATCTGTTTTCATTTTGAAATCATAAACTTTATAATCAACTAAAAAGATTAAAAATTTATGGCTACTGGAGAGTTGCATAAGATCCTAATATCTAGGTGCACTGATGAAAGCTACAAGTTCGAAACTTGTCTGAGATATTGGATAAGTGGCTGCCACTATATAATGATTTAATGCACAAACCTTCTTGCATCCATTGACCACTATGGCTTCCACTGCTGTATGAAGAGTTTGCCATTGTTTTAACAGTTTGGGTAAGCATAGGAAATGGTAAATGTGATATTTAGAGGTTTAAAAAACATACTATGATAAAAAAAGTTAATTCAGTTGCAATAACTTTCCAATAGTTGTCTGGATTACATTTCAAAACAAAATTTTAATTTAAACCTTGAGTAAAAAACAAAAACCTTATTTTAGAATGATAGTGAAGAGAAAATAGAAGACGTCTTTAATTTTTATAAATCCTAAAAAAATATAAAATAAAACTTTACTAGCAGTTATTTAGATCTCTTTTTCTAAAAAAATACACATCATTTATTTTTCTAAGAGAAAATTATTTTAGAAGTGAAACACTTTTAAATTTGAAAAATGTTACTGGCAATATTATGGGATGGCGGGGGGGTCACAACATTTTTTTTCCATATGTCATAGCATAGGCTGGGAGGCGAATCCAGAACCGTCTGCAAACAACTACTTGCTTGCAAGGCAGCTGCACTGACCTCTCAGCTAACAACGCTTGACGAGGTTTTACAACATTTAATTCTTTTTAAATAAAGCTTGCAAAGAGGAAATACAATAGTGTTCCTTTTTTAAAAAATAATTTGTGACCTTTATTTTTAACTTTGTATTTATTTATATATTCATATTTATATATATATATTTACTAAATATAACTTTTGCATTACATGTATACTCTTTAATATTATTGTCAACACATAAAAGCAAATTCTGCAGTTTCATTGGCTATGATGTTAATAAAATACTAACAATTATTCTTGTAGAAATGTATTTATAAGATGATCTCAAATTCTAATCATGCTATTTTCCGAAATCAATAAAGCATGAAAAAAAAAGGTTTATAATTTCAAATGGTGTCTACATTCAGCCATCTTTGATAACTCATTTCATATTTATATTTAAATTAAGCGTTTTATGGTAACAAACAAAAACTGCATTGCAATAACTATATACAATTACTTAATATGATAATATTGAAAATCATATCTTATGGTTCTTGTACTCATTTTTTTTGGAGCTGTGCATTGTGATATGGTTTCATTTTGGATTTCCGCTTGTGATGCAGTGAAACATTTTAACACATTGTCTTGCGATTATGTAAAACAGTGTTCCGTACAGACATGACAAATGATGACCATCTATAATTGTCTAAAAAAAAAAAGCAAGAAGGAAGACTAATTTATATCGGAAAGGTTTACTGTACTAAAGAATTAGATTACCAAAAGAAACAAAGTTAAAAATAGAACAGAAATGTATTTACAAACTATAATTTGCAAAAGCATAGATGTCAGTTTATAAATTAAACAAGTCAGACATATGCATAATTTATAGAATAATCTAATGCTTGAATATCCTAGAACCTCACTGAGAAAGCCAGTAGCAGAAACAGTCTGGGATTGGGAATATTCTGCAAAGCTTGTTAAGAGCTTATTTGCGAGCTCTATATATAATAATATATGGTTATAAACAGCGATGATCATAAAAGATTCAGAGAAAATAAGTATTTGAAAGAATATTCTATTGAAAAATTAAATGGGGTTCAATGAAGAATTGTATAACAACAACAAAAAAGGTAAATCTGAAAGTTTAGTGAAGAAAATTTGAGGAAATTCTAACAGTTTAACCCTATATACCAAGTGATACAATCAAAACAAAATTTAATATTTGGTATTAAAAGAACACACAAAACAACACACCATTGGATATATACTATCTGTGGAGCTAACTTGTATTCAGTTTTTGTATAAGGGATAGACAAAATGAGATTGTTGAGGAACTGAACCACAATTTCTGATGATGATCTACACAAACATAATGAGAGATAATAGTTTTGCATATCTAAAATTAAAAAAAAAAACACTCTTAGCATACATACATATATTTAACTTTTTTTTTATTACTAATCTACAATTCCCAATTACTCTAATTTAATTCTTTCTCAAAAAACTATCAATAGTGAAAACTATACCAAAGGTCAAGGCTGCTACAGATAACTTTTTTTACAGAGAAGTAATCTTTTTTTGTTTTAATAATAATAGATTACAGATATAATAATAAAGATGTTATAAATTTCAATAAATTCTGCAAAAAATAATATTTGCAATCTTTATCATAATGCGTCATTCCCTATAACCCTATATTTATATGGTGTGACTTTCAAATTAAAAGTGCTTCAGCAAAAAACAAACGTGTGAGATAATCAACAAATAAAAGAAATTAAAATTCTAACACCAATACATACACATACTATCATTAATGATGGAAAACATTCAGTAAAATGCATATAAGAAGTCAACACATAATAGTTTAGTAATAAATTTACAGTTATTGATCATTTACAATAATTACCTAAAGCAAACAATTATCCATATTGCTTTAATTATTGTTTTAAAATTGACAAGTGCTATAATAAATAAGAAAAGCAAATGGAAAATATTCCAGCAGTGGAGATGTTTCCCAGAATTCCTTCCAAATACTAATGTGAAACCAAAGCCATTAGAATTTTAAAATATTGTCAAAATAACTATTTAGATATTGTTAAGAATAAGAGTAAATTATAGAAGATATTGAATTTACTATGAAAGATCGAATGATTGGATATTTTAGAAGTGTAAAATGAGGAGAACAAGTAAGAGAATAGAAATTACATATAAAGAAACTGAAAAAATAAAAAAATATATATAACAGTTGTTTAATGACCCTTAGAATAGGAATGTTGTAGAAAAACAACAAAAAAAGATAGAACACACCTTAGAAGCAAAAGTAAGAGCTATTATAACTGAAAATTTTTTAAAAATAATATAATGAATATATGATTTAAGAAGCACAAGAGGAAAATTTATAAGTTTCAAGTGATAAGGGTAAAAAGATAATGAAGATATTTATAGTAAATTATGATCAGGAATAATTGATGAGATTGGTTCAGCATGAAATGCATCTTGGAATTTTTTTGCCTTTCCAGATATCTTTATTCATATAATTAGACTGTGTGATAAATGGAAAGTTATAATATATTATTACACATGGACAAAAATGAAATGGGGTTGTAGTAATTAATATATAGTTATATTTAATAATAATGGATATTTTCATCTAAACAAAAGAAAAATATCTTGTAATCTGAAAATAATCTTTTGCAATAGTAGGTTAAAGCACACAATCCTATCCCATTCTATTTAGGAATAATCTTGAATAAAAGTCAAGCTTATTTTCCTTATTTACCTAAAGTGAGATCATTCTGTCTTTGACTCAGTGTCAAATTTATTTATTCATAACCTGAAGGAAAAGTGGTTTACTCCATTAATTAAAAAGGAAAGTTATAGAATGACAGGTGATTAGAGAAATAACTATGAAGGAGTATGCGATAAAGAAAAAAATTGACTTAGATGACTTTAAGACAGCAGGAAATGAGTTTAAACAAAGAAAGACAGAATGCCTAAACAAACAATATGCACTACTTCACAATACTCCATTCACTAACAATTACTCTTTAATGATATACAGTTGATTTGATCAAATTAATAGGACCCTTACAGGGAGAGTCATTGCGACCAAACCTACAACTCACACAACTCTCTGAATACAAATTTCATTACCTATATAGATAGCATGCTGTCATTTACTTTCATTCAATTTCTTTTAAAAGAGTCACTCCCTGCTCTGAACTGAAATGAGTTTTTGCAATAGCATATATTTTTCAATTTATCTTAAAAAGTCCGGGATTCTGACTGTAGACCACACATTTTAATTTTTATTTTTTAGATAAGAGATATGGAAAAATATGGTAGGTAGAATTATCAACTATATTTTTTTAAGAATATATATACATTTTGGGGGTGATAAAACAGTCTATTGTTGTTTTTCACTGATTGAAGTCTTAATACAATCCTTTTAAAATGTCAAAGAAAAAAACACAACACATTATCTAATATAATTTAATCTGTTGTTTTATATTTATTATGTACTACTGATGATGATAAATAATAAATTCTGTTGGTGCCAATGACATATGTACTTGGAATTAGAAAATAAAACATGACACATTCTCTATGTATCAATTTTGCTATATCATAGTTCGAAGCTGGCGATTAAATTCAATTTCTGTGATCGTATTAATTGCACGTTCTACCATTCAATTTAAATGTTATATAACTCTGTCAATAAAAATTTATAATAAATTTTTATTTTATTGAACCCTTCCCTCACAGAAAGTGTCCATTTTATTTAAGATCCAGAGATAATAATTTTAATAACAAATTCATTTTCTGATAGCATTCTAATTATTTCCATTGTTCTCATATCAAAAACTGCTATTAAAATTGTAAGTGTATGATGCAAATATAAAATTTAAAGGAGGTAGCCTTGACAACAGTTAGAAATTGTTGATTATTATTGATATTAAAACAGGAAAACCTCTCCATATAGTAGTGCCACTCAGTGCAAGCAAGAGTAATCAACGGATGCCAGAAGGCTTATGCATAAAATCCCTATCTAAGTGCCTACTCATCCATTATCCCCAGACTAGTTTCTGGCTTGTGGCCTTCATCAGTGAGGAGTCTTGGATCTGAGAGCACTGCACCTAGATCTTAGGATCTAATGCAACCCTCCAGCAGCCACCTTTTATCTCTACTTAACTACAAAACTATGAGAATAAAATTGAAAACACAATATTTTCAATCTAACAAAGCAAAACTCTCCATATTGTTTTGAATTGTTTAATAACAATTATGTGCTAGTATGAGATAGTGATCATGTGATGTTTAGTGGTTTAATATTCAATCTAAGCTCATTAACTTAGTCATATAGGTCTGAACTTAGTTCAGTACCCATACCTTTTGGTGTCTTTGGTTCTTTAATAACCACAGCCACCACTATCCTATTAGGCAGGATTGGTATTAAACCACTAAGTCACATGATCACCATTTCTTTTGCTTGCTCATAACTGTTATTAAAACAGGCAAAACTCTTTATATAGTAGTGTCACTTAGTGCAAGCCAGAGAAATCAATGGATTCCAGAAGGCTTGTGCATAAAATCCCTATCTAGCGCCTACTCATCCAATATCCCCAGACTAGTTTCTGGCTTGTGGCATTTATGAGGCACCTTAGATCTGAGAGCACTGCACCTAGATCTTAGGATCTAATGCAACCCTCTATCAGCCACCTTTTATCTCTACTTAACTATTAAACTATGAGAATAAAATTGAAAACACAATATTTTCAATCTAAGCTCATTAACTTATATAGTCTTATAGGTCTGAACTCAGTTCAGTACCCATACATGAGCTTAGATTGAAAATTTATTGTGTATTCCAATTTTATTCTCATAGTTTGGTAGTTAAGTAGAAATAAAAGGTGGCTGTTGGAGGATTACATTAGATCCTAAGATCTAGGTGCAGTGCTCTCAGATCCAAGGCTCTTCAGTGATGAAGGCCACAAGCCAAAAACTAGTCTGGGGATGTTGGATGAGTAGGCACTAGATAGGGATTTTATGCACAAGCCTTCTAGCATCCATTGATTACTCTGGCTTGCACTGAGTAAGCACTACTATATGGAGAGTTTTGCCTGTTTAATAACAATTACGAACGAGCATAGGAAATGGTGATCATGTGATTATTATTGATATTGGGATTTATAAGTGTTGACTGGTTTTTAATGAAAATATGAAAAAGACACATATTTTAAAAATATTTCATAATTTTAAAAAAGACTATAAAACAATCTATAAAAGCACAGACAATAAATCAAAATCCATTTTTTATCATTATTATAATCATTTTAAAATCAACTAATAATTCTCAGTAACTACATTTAATGTGAATTGCTAAAAAAAAATATTCAATAGATTTTAAATTCAACAATATTTCATAATTTTTCACAATCATGAGCAGGCATTCGTAAAACAACAATGACCATTCAAACTCCAAAACAAAATAATAATAATAATACGCTAGAAATGAATTTGATGATTATAGTCTGTGATATAGAACATACTCATCCATTATTCTACTTTTTGAAATTTTGTGATGGTGTCTTATAATTTCTTCTGCAGGAAATTTTTCTTTCTAAAATACTTCACTATGGGGTCTTGTTGTGGCTCTCCAATGTATTTTAATTCTCTGCCAAATATTCCCAATGAAAACAATCAATTCCGCTCTTCTTTAGAATGATGAGATATTACATTCTGTACTACCATATCCACTAAGTTGAAGAAAATATTGATCCTGCGGCATATTATATTTTAAAAATTTTAAGAAGTATTTTTAAATAAAACTTTTCTAATGGCTTTAGGTTAGGACTCACTTCCGTGAATAAATTAACAGTTCCCCATATGGATATCATTATTCAAAAGATGATCAAAATATTCTTTCCATCTGCTTAAAATACCAGTCATTGCTAGATTTAATAAGATTGTGATTCTATTTTTCTAATTCAGATGTTACTTTCAATGCAACAAAAAGACTTCAAGTGAAAATGATCAGGAATGTCTAAATCTCCTTGAGATTTTAATTTACGAACTACTTTAAAACCTTGCCGGTTGATAAACTTCTTTCCTTAAATCTTTATACTTAAAATTAAACTGCATATTTATTATTCTGCCAAATAGAAAATGCTACATATTTTCTTTTAATCTAATCAATAATAATAAAATCATTGTCAACAAAATAATAAAATTCATTTTCTTAGTTTATACATGAAGAATAATTTACATTATTTGACAGAGTTTTTGTGTTATTTATAAATATATTGTATATATATAATGATAATTTTTTTTTTTTACATTTCATTTGTGTATATAGTGTATTCCAGTGAAAAGTGATTGGTTCTCTGTCCAAGCTGCTTGCAACATCATCTGTGAATCAATATATGACAGTTTATGTAATCACCACCAAAATTTTAAGGTGCTAGTGTCTAGATCACGAATTATGACATGAAATGTGATAGTACGTTTTATAATTTAACCTGCAATAAACAATATCCTAACATTAAATTTTGTTTTAAATTGAACAAAACAGCTACTAAAAGAATTGAAATGATTCAAACTGTACTCGGCAGTGAAGCCATGAGTTACAATAATGCTTTCACATAGTTAGCAAGATTTTGTAATGACAGAGTAAGCATTAAAGATGATCAATGAAGATATGAAATACATTATTACATTTCATGTCATAATTCGTGTTCCAGACATGCTAGAAAACTTAAAATTTTTGTGCTGCATATCTAAACTATATTAATGTGTAATTTGTGCTGATTCAGAAATGGGGCTCCAGCAATGTAGAGAAAAAGAACTGATCGCCTTTTCCTTGAGTACTCAATACATACAATTCAGAAATTACATGAAGCATTCATGTCTTCACATAAACTAAATCATTTATTTCATATGAGAAATAATGAAATAATACATAACTCAATGCTATTTAAATGATCAACATGATTATTAAATATTTAAATTGCTTAACTTCTAACTAGATCTTTAGTTAAAAATTGAATGAACTTTGCATAAAAAAATGATCAAATAAAAATGAAACATTAATATTTTAATGTATCCAAAAACTAGTGGTTTTTATGGGCAAAAAAAGATATTAGAATGCATCAAATATGCTTTTTACATGAAACATTCTATATACCTTATTAAATAATCACCATCTTATACCTTTAAGCAAATAATGTTTATTATTATAATAACAGTTTTGACTGTTCCTCGCAGTCTTCTTTAGATCTCAATCTATTCCTGGAAAGAAAAGGTAGAGGAATAGATTGAGATTAAACATCACATGACCGTCATCTCTTATGCTTGTGTATAACTGTTGTTAAAACAGGCAAAACTCACTATACGTATGCCACACACAGCAAGCTAGAGTAATCAATGGATGCCCCTGATTACTCTAGCTTGCTGTGTGTGGCATACGTATAGTGAGTTTTGCCTGTTTTAACAACAGTTATACACAAGCATAAGAGATGGTGGTCATGTGATGTTTATTGGCTTAAAACCAATCCTGCCTAATAGGATATTGGTGGCTATGGTTATTAAAAAACCAAGACACCAAAATGTATGGGAACTGAACTGGGTTCAGACCCATATAACTATAGTTTTGTAGTTAAATGGAGATAAAAGGTGGTTGCTGGAGGGTTGCATTAGATCCTAAGATCTAGATGCAGTGCTCTCAGATCCAAGGCTCCTCACTGATGAAGGCCACAAGCCAGAAACTAGTCTGGGGATATTGGATGAGTAGGAACTAGATGGGGATTTTATGCACAAGTCTTCTGGCATCCATTGATTACTCTAGCTTGCTGTGTGTGACATACGTATAGTGAGTTTTGCCTGTTTTAATAGATTGAGATCTGAAGAAGACTACGAGGAACTAAAATAAAAGTAAAATAAAATGGTGGCAAGAGAAAGTAGAGGAATAGATTGAGATCTGTAGAAGATTGCGAAGAACAGTCGAAACTGTTATTATAATAATAAACATTATTTGCTTAAAGGTGTAAGAAGATGATGATTATTTAATAAGATATATAGTTGTATATGAATAAGCAAAATTACTGAAGAAGAAGAATATATAGAATTATATGAAACATTCTATTATAATGAATACTAATTAGAATTTTATGTCTGAGCTGGTAATTTTGTAAGAGTTCAGTGAACTACAATTATATGCTATGCAAAAATATATATATATAAATGTAAAAAAAACCCATTAAAATTCATAAATTTTACAATATGATTGCTCTTATTCTCCCATCTTGGATCATAGTATATAATTATTTAAAAAAAAAAAACAATACTCATAAATGAATTATATTTTACATTATGGTAGGAGCTATTTTTCTGTCTCAGGTTGCAGTATGTGATTATATTTATTAATAACACTTTTTTGGCTTGTGTTGAAAGCTTGATTTTATTATACTTTCTGAATTTAATTTACAGTATTTTACATAATTTAAGAACATCCACGAAGGCAATATGGCCTTAAAAACATCAAAATAACTGGAGAGGGAGGACTCCCAATGAGACAGCTGTTGTTTCTACAGGAAAAAAAAAATATTGAAGATAAAGGATATTACTCAGAGCATATTTAATTGCAACGAAAGTCAGAATTTTACTTTTCATTTTATTTAAAAAAATAGACATGTTCAGTAAATTTTTATGTATTTTTATTGAGAAAATGTGAATAAATACACATATAGTAAATATATATATATATGTAAATGTGCCATGCAATTTATTAAGTAAATGATTATTTTTTAAATTTTACGTAAAAAAGTGTATCATCATCGCCACAATCATTTTCAACCATTATCGATCTACTGCAGAATGAAAGTCTCTCCAATCCATCTTTTCCGATCTTTAGCTTCTCTTCTCCACATCAATCCAGCACTCTTCTTTATATCATCCGTCCATCTCACTTATGGTCTTTTACAATCTCTTGGAATTCAGTTTAAGATTTCAACTGCCCATCTATTACTATCTCTTCTAACAATTTCAATTATGTCAGCAACACCTGTTGGTTCTCTCACTCTTGTATTTGGTTTTTGACCTTGTCTTGTTACTTCTAACATATATCTCGCCATACTTCGCTAAGTGGTTTGAAGTTTCTATATTGCTATTCTATTAAATATTCTGTAAGTAAGAACTAGTAATACACGTCTATTAAAAACCTTTTCAATCACAAAGACATATTTCCTTTTAATATTAAATTATTTCTCCCAAAAGCACACCAACCAAACTATGATTAATTTCATCCATTATGCTTCCATCTATAGTAATAATCTGATCTTAACTCATCATTATCAATCTTTATTTTCATCTTTTGAGAAAATCCATTGAACATTACTATTTTCTTACTTTCATCTGATAACTCTTGCAACAAAAACAACAACATCTACAAAATCTAAATGACTTAAATAATCTCCATTTACTTTTATTCCCATTTTAATCCACCAAAAAATTATTGCAAAATTGCTATAAAAAGTTTCGGATATATAGAACCATCCTGTTGTACATCAATTGTTGCTATTGAAATTTTTATAAATACTCTTCAGAATATAATATCCTGGGTCTATACCTTGATGATCCAATGCTTTAATCGTTGAAAAAATACTTATAGAATTTATATATATGTGCATGTTGAAAAGTATCATTCATTTGCAATTCAATAAACAAGTCTTAGTAGAAGCTAATAATTTACTACATCTTTAATTCTATAATACAAAACTTAGCTATATAGTCATTTTTATTTGTAAATAAATAAAAAAACCCTTGCAATGATCCCACATTTGCATATTTTTTTCCATCTAATTAACATAATAACATGTTGTTGTGAACAAACAATAAAAAATGCAAATAAGTGAGAGACCAATTATAGCAAACGGCAAAAAGTATGACAAAAATTACTTGAGAATTACTCGATACATGGTGTTTTTCTTTAAATAAAATAAAAGGGCAAAGAATTTATTGTTATTGGAAACATTGAAAAATCAAAGTGACCTGTTAAATCTCATTGTCAACCCCAGTGGAAGTTAAATATGTTGGTAAACTGCAATCATTGCAAGGAATTTGGACATTAAAATAGCTTACGTAGACCAACCTATTCACTGGGTAAATATCACAGCCACATGTTACTGCAGAAAGATGGTAGCCATGCAAACGATCTCTGTGCCTTAAATTAATAAAGAGAAAATTGGTGAAGACAAGTTGAATACCTTGATCTCTAATAACTGTCAGGGTAAGTCTGGTAATAAAGCTGATTTACCCGTTATCCCCAAGTTCAAGACAATCTCTTTGGTATACTTAGATATTATCAATTACTATAATCATTTCTATAACAATACTTGTACACTGATTCTCAATTTTTTACAGCTTGTTCTCTTGATGCAATCAAATGACCATTTTCCAATAGACTAATGCACTTCCAATCAACATCCTTTCAAAATTCTATAGTTTAGTACTATCATGATCCTTCTATATACCAAGTTCATATTAAATCCAAGTTCCCCTCTCATTATGTCATACCATGTAAAATACACTGAACACTACAATGATCACATAATGTAGTGATAGCTATAACAATTTTCTTTCTTTCCTTTATATAAAAAAATTTAATGATATAATACTCATTGCTCAATCTATCAATCTTGACTAAAAAAAGTTCTAGATTCAAGTTTTCAAGTTTTAAATGCAATCAATAATAGCATCATTTCTACATAAATGTTCTGAAATAAACATGAAGATAGTTTAATACTTAAAAAAAATTCAAGAAGTAGCACGATTTGACTTTTAAGAATTACTACTGTGTCCTAATTTACCAACTGTAGACCACGAAGTAAAATGCATATTGTTGAATTCGCAAATTTATTTAATTGCTAAAATATGGAAATATAGATACTAATGAAAGATGCTAATATTATTTACATACTATGGATGCCAAGTGAATACACAATTTAAGTTCACAAAACTGTTTTAAACTGCTATTAATTTAAATACAATCCTCTATGCGCATTCTACTTCGTTTTCTTTTCTTAAATAAAGTAAATCCAATTCATGAGAATATTACTAATGCTTCTGTTTTTCTATTATCCTTAATCTTTCAAATTGAACATAACCTCTTTTAAACTCACCTGTCACATGATGAACTAACGAATTTTAAAATTAATGTTTCTATTATATTCATTTAGATCTATGAATTAAGCAAAACACTGGCCATATTATACAACAAACATCTCTATCATGAATTAGTGAAGGCATATTTAGAAATGGAAGAATTATTATTTTGACTAAATTATGAAGATATCAAAATCATAAATGGAGAATGACATAAAATTATTGTAATAGAACTACAAGATTCATCCTTCCACTAATAATGCTCATCTAAAAATCATTGCTTTACATTGCAACAGACCAAAAACATATAACCATAAATATGAACATTTCTGTTTCAAATTGATTAAAATTAAAATAGTATAGCAGTTACTAGTTACATAATCTTTAACGTTTATAACTATTGAATGTAAACTGATTATACCCGCTGTTTCCAGATCTCGCAGATTTCAATTTCTATAACAGACTTGGGAATATGCATCCGAGAATAAAGCTGATTTGCAATTTTTAGAACACATAGTTTTAAATAATAAGCATGGTATTATAGGATGTTAAACAAGAAAAACAATCATTCCAAGTGGATTGAAAACATATTCCAGACCTATTTTATTTATTCTGTATTGAAACAGTTCAAACTATATTATATTTGACTAGCCAGGGATAAGGAAATTATATATTGAAAAAAGATATGAAAAGTATTTGATCTTCTGAATTATGATGTAGGCTCAAACTGTTAATAACAACATGGGCAATAAGAACACTGAATGAGATTTGACATTAACTTTTATTAAAAGCACAAATGACGGATAAAGTTGAATATTTCTGTAGTGTAATTTCTCACACAAGATAGAGACTGGTTTCTATCCACTTTTAACAAATTGTGGAAGAATGTAGTGAAAATTATACTACAGAAATATTATTCATTAAATAGATCTCTAGTTTGCTATAATAAAATTAAATGACAATTTATTAGAAAAAAAGACTACCAGCAAATACGATACTCTATCAACACTAAAATATTCCATTGAGAAAACTGAAAAATCAAATAGACGATAGATCATTTTAAGGAATTGCCATTTACATGATTAACAGGAATCGTTATGACACCTCATATTTATTGGTAAAGATGTAGATATATATCGTATATATGTAATAAAAAATATTTAATTTTACTGTGCAATGCACTTTCTTAAAACTTGTTAAATCAGAATTCAATCCAAAGATTTTTTGCCCAGAACCAATTTCAATTATTTATATGACTAAATTAGGCGTTCTTGATTAAATAAATGAAAAGGCATATAAATAATGAAAAATGAACAGTATAATTTGTTTTGCTTTTTATTTTATACGCTACGTTGCTTATAGACTATGCAGCTGTTTGCAGCTGACTTATCTTTATAAACCAGATAGTGTTTTCTACTGAAAGAGAGGCTTTCGATATTATTTAATACTTCACAAAGCGAAACAGCGATTACATAAAATATGTGGGGAATAATAAATAGATAATCTTTTTAAGTAACTTTTATGAGCTTTACGTTTTAAACTTTATTTAAAAAACAAAAACTAACACTTTAATTCAATGAATATATTTTAAATGAATAAAATTGTGGACAACTAACACATTGTCAGTTACGAAAATGAATTACCGCGTTTCCAATCAATGAAATTCAATTACAGTAATTATAACTACGTTGAAAAATATAATGCAATAATTTTATATAAATAAAATATTAAAAATCAAAAAAACAAACAAACTATACTCATTTAATACAAAAAAGCATATATGATTACAAGTTGGCCATGGAAAGTTTTCTTGCAAAATGTAAATAAAATAAAATTACCTCGTATCTGTGCATAGTATAAATTAAGATTGAGAATGGCACTGAAACTCCTACCATAGCATGAGTTGATGGCATTCCATACTCTTTTACATACTGAGGTTCCAAATGAATCACCGGAGGACATGGTGGCCGCGGCCAACAAATAATGTCTTTCAGACCCTGTCCTATATACATTGTAAATACCCATATTAAAACTACTCTTCGTCCAACTGCTCCATCAATATTCCAAAACCAAAATGGAAAAAATGAAGCATAAAATAGTTCGTAGCCTAAACCAGCTCCAAAACTGAACAAATAGAAAAAAAATTTGTTTTTAATTTCGTAGTTTTGCTTACGGTTTTTAATATTGTCCTGCGTGGTAATTTCATCCGAATTTGTATCGGATGAATCTCCACTTGCTACGGATGAACTTCGACTAGATTCTTCTTTTTGAGAAATAAAACGGGCTCGTACATGATTTTTACCGTTGCAAGCAGAATTATTATCATCAACACTATGCACATAGAAGCCATTTTGACAGGCGGTATCAATCGGCTCCTTGCAACCGGTCCTAATTACTCCAAAGAATTTCTGAAAGTTGGCAACTAATTGTGGATCTTGCAATTTTTCCAAAATATCAAGCATTTTCTCGGGTAAATTAATACAAGAAATATAATTGTTTGTATTTTTATACCGTAATTCCAAGCAACGTTAGTAAACTCCCATCAAGATTCTATTTTTCAGACAAACCATGTGATCTTGTTAGCGGAAGTGAATTGAATTCTTTATTACCCGGTATCTAATCGATGGGCCACTAAAATCGATATTTTTTACAATATTACCAATATATTTATGCGATAATATGTTATAATAGTAGAAAATAAATTTCCGAAATCGTTGCTATTAAAAGGTTATAACTTAAAAACTATTTTCATTTTTTATTTACTTTTCAGTTTTGTGGATATTAAATATAGGGGATATTAAATACATATTATTTATTTCTCGGCAAAAATTCTTTAAAAGTTTAAAATAACTTCAGTATCTTAAATCTATCCGAAGGCAAGCTTTCTTTTGTTCACTGAACTTATAGCAATAGATCTGAAAAATCAAGGAGGTCAGAAAGTAAAAGTATTTTGTTATCTAGATTTATTTATTTTTAACAAAAAAATGCTGTTTATATACTAATTTTTACAAATATATATATATTAGTGTTGTCTGTTGTTAATAGGTTAAAGGTTGAGTACCAAAATATAAGTTTGAATTGTAATCGTTCATTAAATGTGTGTATTTTAATCTTTCTAGTTGAGTATCTATCCCGAAAAAATCGCATTTTAGTCAATTCTTAACTGCTTAACCAAGTCCTCATAATTTATTAAATATCTGAAGCTATCAAATACTGTACATCAAATTTTTCCCCATTAAAACATCATAGGATCGCCATTTCCTATGCTTACGCTATTAAAACAGCAACTCTCCATGTCACTGACAGAAGCCACAAGGTAGAAACTAGTTTTAGAATGTTGGATGAGTAGACACTAGATAGAGATTTCATGCATGAATCTTCTAGCATCCATTGTATTTCTCTGTCTTACACTGATTGACACTACTGTCTGGAGAGTTGGCTATTGTTTTAAGACTTTCCCCCTCCCATCAGCATCAAAACATAACGTGATCACCACTCAATATGTTTTCACAAGCTGTTAATAACAGTAGCTAACTCTCCATACAAGTAGTGTCACCAAGTACAAGCTTTTGTAATCAATGGGTGCAAGAAGGTTTGTGCAGCTGAGGATATTGAAGGAGTAGGTACTAGATAATGATTTTATGCACTTGGTAGCACTACTGCATGGAGGAGCAGCTACTGTAAATAAATTTCAATGGACAAGCATTACCTTAGATCTCAATTAATTGTATCAAATACGATTAATTTTGCTAACAACACTTTCTTGCATTTGCCTGGCATCAAAAAACATCTATAATCCTTGCTTTTCTCTAAAAGGACACCTAGTCTCTGGTAGTTTCTACCTACAGCTGGAAGCTTCCTGTTTAATACTATTTGAAAGTAATTTTGTTAGAATGGATAAAAATCATATTGCACAATAATTATTGCAATCTTTACCTTTTTTATTTTTCACAAACTGAAATTATAAAATCATTTGAAATACTATATGCAAATTTCATTGATCCACATATTTCTAAAAAAAAAAAAAGTTCAATAATTTTGTTTGTGCTACATTTGCCAGTTCAAAAGATGATTTGCAAAATGTATTTAATGTTTGAATGCAATTTATAAAGATTTTGGCCTAATAATTCATCATCATTATTAATCCATTGCAGGATGAAGGTCTCACCAGGTTCAATCCATTTCTGATCTCAACCTCTCTTCTCCACATCACCCCTGCACACTTTCTTATTTCATCCATCTCATTTGTAGTCTCTCTCTGGGTCTTTTACAATACCTTGGAATCTAATTTAAGATTTCAATTGTCCATCTATTATATTATCTCTTCTAGCAATATGTCCAGCCTAATTCCACTTCAGTCTTTTAATTTTTTCAATGATGTCAGTAACCCTTGTTTGTTCTCTTACCCATGTATTGCATTTTCAATCTCTTCTTGTTACTCCTAAAATGCATCTCTCCATACTTCTTTGAATGGTCTGAAGTCTCTGTATTGCTTTTCTACTAAGTGTTTAAATCTCAGTCATAAGTAAAACACATTTATTAAAAACCTTCCTTTTCAAACACTAAAAGCACTCCAACCAAGTTTAATTTTATGATTAATTTCATCCATTATGCTTCCATTTGTAGTAATAATCTGATTGAGATATTTGTAGTTGTTAACTTCTTCTAACTCATCATAATCAATCTTTGTTTTCATCTTTTGAGAAAATCCATTGAACTTTACTTTAGTCTTTTTAACATTTACTTTTAATCCTACCTTCTTACTTTCATCTGATAACTCCTGCAACATTTGCTGAAGCTCTTTATTTGCAAAAACAACTACATCATCTGTAAATAATATATATATATTTTATAAAGCGCAAACAGTATTGAAATTAAATTGAGAGACTGCAAAACCTCTCGCATTCATTACTATAACAGCCAATCAGATCGTAAATACAAGACAGAGAATTTAACAAGAATATAGCGGTCCACCCTATTCTTTATTTGTCTTTCTATATATCCAAGCCAATCTAAGTACTTTAAACTGGCTTGGATATATAGAAAGACAAGTAAAAAATAGGGTGGACCACCTATTCTTGTTAAATTCTCTGTCTTGTATTAACAATCTGATTGGCTGTTATAGTAATGAGCGCGAGAGGTTTTGCAGTCTCTCAATTTAATTTCACTACATCATCTATAAAACCTAAACTTTTATTCCTTTAGCTTCCCATTTTAATCTACAAAATACTTCTTGCAACACTGCTGTAAAATTTTTTGGAGATATGGAGTCACCCTATCATACATCCTTGAATTTTTATAAATATTTTTCAGAATATAGCAAAATCATGGTTCTATACCTTAATTATCCATTGCTTTATCCCTGAAGAAATACTTATAGAATCAAATGTCTTTTTATAATCTACAAATCCAAAGCATAATGGCAACTCATATTCATTGGTCCTTTCTGTAACTTCTCTTAATACTTGGATATGATCTACTATACTAAAAACACTTTTAAATCCAGTTTGTTCTTTTGGTTGGTTGAAATCCAATGTTTTTTGTTAATGAGTTGTAATTATTTTGGTAAAAATTTTGTATAAAACTGATAAAAGACTGATAGGTCTGTAAATTCTAATTTTTTTTTTATCATCTTTTTTAAATATTAATATTAATATTGCATTTTTCCAATCATCTGGTACAACTTTATCATTTAGACATTTGGTATATAACTTTGCCAAAAAAATTTCTGTTTCTTCACCTGCATCTATTAATAGGTTGATTACAATTTCATCATTACCTGGAGCTTTTCCCTTCTTTTTCATAAAGTTAATTGTAGGTCTCATTTTTGATTTAAAGTCCTGGGCAATTCAGAAGATATAATAGGTGTAGCATTCTTGATAGAATTCTTCTACCCATTTCTTGATGCCATCTTTCTTTTTAGTAATAGTTCCATCTTTTTTTCTTATTGCAGATATCCTTGCTAGTTCACAATTATACTTTTTCATATCATTATCAACTCTTTCACACCTATTTTACAAAATTCAAGATATTCAATTCTTGATGCATCATTTTTATATACCTTTATATTCCTTCTTTTTTTCATAAGTTCTCTAATCTTAGTAGAAATTTTATTGGCCAATAGTTTTTAAAAGTGTATCGATTATTTTCCTATTAATTTCATTTAAATTTTAATCAGGTTCAAAATCTATTAATACTTGAAAACGATTTGCAAGTTTTGATTTAAATTCATTAGAATGTTTCTGAAGATTAGGAATGTCAACTTTAAATATTGGTTTTCTTAATAATTTTTATTTTGCTGTTTTGCATTAACACATGTCTTACATCTTACTAAGTAATTATCACTTTCTGTATTGAATTTATTAAGAACATTACAATATTGAAGCTATATTTTCTGTTAGTCAAAATATTATCCAATTCTGCTGTACCTTCATTTGGATTCTTCCATGTCCATTTCCTTTAACATTTTTCACAAAAAAAGAATTCATAATATAAAGTTTTTTTAATTCTGCAAACTTCACAAGTTTATGTCCTCTCTCATTTCTATGACCATAACCAAAATTACCTACAGCACTGTTATCTTTCATTTGTTTACCAATCCTAGAATTAAAGTCTTTCATAACAATTTTAAAATCTCATTTAATTTGATCAAAAGCTTTTGTACATCCTTATAAAAATCTTCTATTACTTCTTCACTATGTGAACTTGTTGGGGCATAAACCTGAATTATATGCATTTGGTATCTGCTATTAAGTTGTAAAACTAATCTTGGCACTCTGTCCGATACACCAACAATTTCCACAAAGTTATTCACTTTTTATTTATAATGAATCCTACTCCACTTGTAATAATTACTGATTTAAAAACTCAAGTTCATTAGCAGTTAATGACAGAAGAAAAATTCTCAACATTTTTTGGCGTAGATAGTTATCATCTTTAGAATCTAAGCTGATTTAAATACCTTGATAGGTTTTCAAGTAAAAAAGGGATGCTATGTGTGGGTGTATGTTGAAACTGGAAGCATTAAAAAAGGTGAGTAAACAAATAAATAAGAAACAGATTGAGCAAGCAATTAATGAACTGATTAATAATAAAAGAGTAGAAGATTTCTCTAAGGCAGTGTTTCTCAACCTGTGAGTCATGACTCCTTTGAGGATCGAACAACCCTTTCACAGGGATTGCCTAAGACCATGGGAAAACAAATTTTCGATTCATAACTGTAGCAAAATTAAAGGTTGGGGTTTGCCACAACATAAAGAACTGTATTAAAGGGTCATGGCCTTAGGAAGGTTGAGAGCCACTTCTCCAAGGACTGTGTGTATACTATAAATACCTGTTAGAAAATTAGCCTGTTTTTTTTTTGCCATCAACATGCATCCAGAAGTGTAGTGGACTTCAACCCTGCAGTCTTTACCCAGTAGAATCTACATTGAAGATGAAGAAAGAGGATGTAGGTATTAAAGAAACTGCCCAGTCTACATTATTATTTTTTGTACATCTTATGGTTCTAATTTTAAATAATGATTATTACATACTGTTATCATTTATAATTATGTATATCAAATTGCCATGTGTATGTAATTGTGTAAATGCTATCAATTCTAATGTTAACATTATTAAATAAGAAAATGTGCTTGTATGCCTCATTTTTATTGTGTAATAATCAATACATAGCAAGGGATTTAAATATTGATGTATATCACAAACCCCTATTTGCTGCTGCTGCTTTTAACACATCAAAAAATAGAATGTTTCCTCACCGAGAAATAATTACTACAACTAAATTACATGTATACAGAGTTATTAAATTACTTTTTATTGTATGGAAAAGAGACTTGGACACCATATCAATGTAACCTAAATGCATTAGAAAAGTTTCATTCAAGGATGCTCCATAAAATTTTAAGATAATGTAAAAATTATAAGGCAAATCACAGGTTAGTAATTACACATTTTGAGTGGTATTATTTTCCATTCTTCTTCAGGCATTACTAGCATTACCAGTGATGCTATTAGCATAGGAGTCAAACTTACATCTTTAGATACTTGAATATTGAATTTTAAGCAAGCATTTGAACAAACAGATATATTTCACATGGTTAGAACGTTTGTCTTAAAATCTAAAGGTTTAAGTTAGACTCCTATGCTAATATTATTGCTGGTAAGGTCAGCAATATCTGAAGCAGAGTGGAGAATACTACTACTTCAAATGGTGTATAATTACTAACCTGTATTGTCAATCAATATTCCACTATTGTAAAAACACATCTTCATTAGATTGAACATGTAAAATGATTAATTTGTACAAGATTTCCTGAATGGATATATTATCATAAAATTAAACATGGTTTTCATAAAAGAGATAGACCTCATTAACATTTGCTAAATATGCTTATATTAAAAAAGTCTGATCAAATGCATACTTTTTAGTTAAACAGAAAAAGACTGAAAATGTTAAAGTAAATTAAATATGTGCATATTTAAACACAATGGAAATATAAAAATGCTATGAACTAATCAGGCAAATTTGTTTTAAAGATCAGCAATTCTGATTAAACATCAAATAGCCCTATAGCAAATTTAATGCCATTAGAAAATACGGATTAAATTCCTGATAAGAATTATCTGAAAAAAGAAACGAAATTAATTAAAAAAATAAAGGCTCGTAATATGTATTGATTAAACAAAAAGTGCAGATTGGAATGTAATAACATTGGTACTACCACGTGGTACTGGTGGATTCCAACCAATTAAATTAATTAAAATGAAAACTTGAGCCGTGATCTTCACCAGAAAGGAGAAGAGAAGATTACCTATTTATAGCCCTTGAAGAACAGATGTTTTCTTTCACTGACAATTATTGTCAGCCCTGTCAAAGTGTCCTCTCTGAGAACTATTCTCTGGACTCGTAATTAATATCTTGGGACAGCAGTACCTGGTCATAGGACCCATATAAATTAACTGCCTTGAACCCGTTGTATTCGTATGTTATAACTTTTGTTAAAACAGGCAAAACGCACTATACGTATGCCACACGCAGCAAGCTAGAGTAATAAATGGATGCCAGAAGGCTTGTGCATAAAATCCCCATCTAATGCCTACTCATCCAATATCCCCAGAGTAATTTCTGGCTTGTGGCCTTCGTCAGTGAGGAGCCTTTGATCTGAGAGAACTGCATCTAGATCTTAGGATCTAATGCAACCCTCCAGCAACCACCTTTTATCTCTATTAACTAATGGGCTTGGCTTGAAAACATTAAGATGTTTTGTAGTTAAATGGAGATAAAAGATTTTTTCTGGAAGGTTGCATTAGATTGTAAGATCTAGATGCAGTGCTCTCAGATCCAAGGCTCCTCAATGACAAAGGCCACAGTCTGGGGATATTGGATGAGTAGGCACTAGATGGGGATTTTCTGCACAAGGCTTCTGGCATCCATTGATTACTCTAGCTTGCTGTGTGTGGCATACGTATAGTGAGTTTTGCCTGTTTTAACAACAGTTATGCATAAGAGGTGGTGGTCATGTGATGTTATAACTTTGTATGTTGAAAGATAAAATAACATTTCTAATAACTGTTTATAATTACAGGAGTATCTGTAATTTAAATTGTCATGCCACCTGTGATTATATTAAAGTCAGTTTTTTTATTTGCAATCCAGCTGTGCTGTAACTTGATCACTGCTGAACATAGCAACATTATAAATACTAGCTTAAAGACATTGTAAAGAAGTTCAATGTTAATTATTTTTATTGGGAAGGTATGGCAGAAAATAGAATAAATTGGAGAGCTACAATTTGTTATTACGTTAAAGTATTTTAGAAGTTTTCTTCAAGAGAAATTAAATGTCAGTATAACAAAATATCAAATAACTAGTATCATCATGTTATTTATGTGAATATATTTGTGTTCTCCAAATTAATTTTATGGTAATTAATGTATTAAAGATGAATACATTATTTTCTCATTTTGTTTTTTTACCTTTTATTCTTGGGGTTTGAATGACCATATTCATTTGCAATTGGCTGCTGCTAGTTCTTAGGTATATATTGATTATACTTATATTCTACATATACATTTATTTCAAGAAAAGAATTTTAAAAATCTAATAATTTATAGCTCCATTTTACAAACTGATTTAGGTATAATTTCCACCCCAACTTAAGCACCCTTTTAATTGTTATACAATAATCCCAGAATAGTTTTTTGGGAGCAAGCTCATTTAGAGATAAGTTTATCAACCAATCTTATTTTTATTTTTTATGTGAATTAGTCTTATTTATTTATATGTTTGTAAAATTGAAATACTAGAATAAATTATATTGAGAGAAAGGCAAATAATATTAAACTCCTGCACTTGATTATCAAGTCAATGTAATTACTTTGCCTTAATACTCAGTTGCCTAGTTACTTAAATATACTTTTTATTTAACCTTTTTTTTTTTATAAATATGTGTATACCTTAATTTATTTACAATATTGGTTATATATTTTAATGTCCCAAAATCACCCTTTTTTATTTTGCTGTAATATTTTATATAAATAAAATCTATCCAAACCACTTCAAATACTTTTTAGCACAACCCTTTATTTGTACATATATACATACATCTGAAGAAAATTGCTGTACAGTCAAAACATAGGTGTATATATATCTATGTACAAATAAAGGGTTTTGCTAAAAATTGTTCGAAGTGGCTCTGAAGAAGTCTTTAGGACAGTTGAAACATGGGCGTATATATATATGTACAAATAAAGGGTTTTTTCTAAAAAATGTTCAAAATAGTTTGGATAAATTGTATTTATTTTAATGTATGCATATTTAAAGATATCCAAAACTAATCTTTGCAAAAAATATTTCTATTAATACATTTCCCACAATGCTTTATTTATTTTATAACAATTTTGACTGGCTAGCAATCTTCTTCAGATCTAAAAGTCAAATGCATGATAAATTTTCTTTTGCATAAATATACATCAATTTTATTTAATGTAAATATACACATATCAGGTAAGTTCCTTAACTTGTACCGCTCAGGTGCAAAATTATATTGATTTTTATTTTATTTGATTTAAAGTTAATTAATGAATCGGTTGCTAATGTTCTTTCCATAGCAATTTTGTAGTGTCTAACATTTGTTAATTACACTATAATATTGGTTGTAAATATATATATAATAAAAGTGTTGATAAAACAGCTGTAAATACATTATATGTTTTAAAATGAACATAATCACACATTCATAGGCCTAGTCTAATTGATAAAACAATACAAACACATAAACAACATCTATAATAAAATAAAATAATCAGTTAAGATCAGCAAGATCAAGTATTGAAGTGTCCTTTTTTTAAATTATTTTTTTGATTATTGATTTAAATTTTTATTAAAGAGAGTCATTTGTGCCACCCTTACAGTATGCCATCTGGTTGCATTGCACTCCCTGCACTCTGGTCCTGACACATGCATATCATCATCACTGTCAACCATTATCAATCCACTGGAGGATGAAGGTCCAAGTTCAATCCATCTTCTTAAATCTCTAGCCTCTCTTCTCCACATTACCTCTACACACTTTATTTCATTTCGTATACCCATTTTATGTGGTCTCATTTTGAGTCTTTTACAATCTCTTTGAATCCAGTTTAATATTTCATTTGTCAATATATTATCACCTCTTCTAGCAGTATGCCCAACCCAACTCCAGTCTTTTAATTCTTTCAATGATATCAGTAACACCTGTTTGTTCTCTTACTCTTATATTGTATTTTTGATCTCTTCTTGTTTCTCCTAATGTGCATATCTGCATACTGCTTTGAGTGGTCTGAAGTCTCTATTGTTTTTCTTTTAAGTGTCCCAGTCTCAGATTATAAGTAAGAACTGATAAAACACATTTATTAAAATCTTCTTTTACAAACATATAGGTATATTCCCTTCCAGTACTAAGTTTTTCTATCAAACACACTCCAACCATGTTTAATTCTATGATTAATTTCATCCATTACTTTCCATCTGTAGTAATAATCTCACCAAGGTATTTGTAATTGTTAACTTTTAACTCATCATATTTTGAGAAATCCACAGAACATAATTTACTCTAACATTTACCCTTTAGTTCTACTTTCTTATTTTCATTTGATAATTCTTACAATATTTCCTGAAGCTCTAAAACATTATTTGAAAAAGCAACTACATCATCTGGAAAATCTAAATGACTTAAATAATCTCCATTTACTTTCACTCCTTTAGCTTGCCCTTTTAATCTGCAAAATACTTCATGTAGCACTGCTGTAAAAAGTTTTGGAGATATGGAGTCACCCTGTCTTATACCCTTCTCATTGTTGACTTTCCTAGTATCATAATTGTTTTTGTTGCATTTTGATAAATATTCTTCAGAATATGACAGTATCCTGGGTCTATACCTTGATGATCCTATGCTTTAATCACTGAAGAAATGTTTATACAATCAAATGTCCTTTCTTAATCTATAAATTCAAAGCATACGGGCAATTCTTATTTATTCATTTTTTCTATAACTTCTCTCAATGCATGGATATGATACATTGTATTAACCACTTATTATCATTTATAAATATTTTAAGCACTTATAATAATAAGAGTACCAAACTTTCCATACAATAATGCCACCAAGTCCAAGCCTTCATAATCAATAGATACACGAAGGTTTGTGCATAAAACCTCTATCTAGTGCCCACTCATTCAACATCCCAGACTAGTTTCTAGCTTGTGGCTTTCATTCTGAAAAGCATACATTGATTACAAAGGCTTGCACTTGGTGACACTACTATATGGCCAGTATGGTATTAAACAAAGCGGTTAAGAATGAAGAGCTTGAGGTTTTAGCAGTAGTGGAAACACATCTAAGAGAAGAAGAAGAACCTATACTGGAAGACTTGGTATGGCAGGGTATAAATAAAAAAGAAAAGGAAGAACAGGGTGGTGGTATAGGAGTTATGCCAAAAAAGAATTTAAATACTGTTAGATGTTAAGAACATTTGTGGTTTGAGATTAGGTTAGAAAGACAAGAATGGATGGTGACTATAGTGTATATAGTCACTGGAGATAGTCAAACTACAATGGAGTGGAACAGTAGCATAAATGACTGCCTAATTAAGGATATACAGAGTTTCAAAAAAGGAGGAAAAAGAATAATGGTTATAGGGGATATGAATGGACATATTGAAGAAATTGATGATGCAGATAACAAGAATGGACAGCTTTTGAAGAATTTTTATCAGAGATTGAATTTGAGCACTGGAAATTTATCAAATATTTGTGAGGGACAATACACATGGTCTAAAAATAATATAATTCACACAAAAGACTATGAATATGGAGCAACAAGTGCTCTGAAAGCGCTAAGTCTGTAAATCAGAATATATATACAAAAGCCTACAAATTATTACATAAAAAGTTTCACCACAATGCATCAGCGTATTATTAATTACATATTAGTAGAGAAAGAGGGAATGAATAAAATACAAAAAATTAAAGTGTTTGATAATAAAAACAGAGTATGTAATAGTGATCATAATTTTTTTATAATATAAATGGTTAGTAATATGATGGGAAATAATATTAAAAGTAGAAAGGATAATGTCAGATGTGGATGGAGAATGAAAAATAAGAATAAGTTAGAAGAATATAAAATAAAAGTTGAAGAAACCATGCAAGAGTTGGTTGGTATTGAATATAAAGAATGATGTGGTAAAGTAGAAAAATTGGCAAACAGGGTTTTAGGTAAGAATATTCAGAAGAATAAAAGTTATAGAAAAGTGAGAGCTAATAAAAGTGTAAAAGAGAGAAAAAGCATGCAGAGAATATAAGTGTGCTATTAAGGAAAGTGAAAAAGATGTTAATGTTAAATGAGAAAAGTTTGCCAACATAGATATTTATATATAGAGAACGAAATTAAATAGTAAATTGTTGGAGATATAAATAAAAGTGGAAGAGATGGGAAAAATTTTTTTTGGAAATGCATTAAAAGAAAGAAGGTAGGGGAGAGAGAAATAATATTACTTGATAATGAGGGAATAAATAGTAGCTCTAGAGAAGAATTAGAGACAATCTTCAATAAGTATGTAATATTTATAGAAAAGATGCTAGATGTGAAGGACAGAGTGATAACAAACATAAAATCATATAGTAATGAAAATATTAGGTTTACAGAAAATGAACTGAATAAGACAGGAAAGAAATTGAAAAGTGGAAAAGCAAGAGGTTTAGATGGATGGGCAGCAGAGATAATAATGATTTTTAGGGCATAGGGCAAAATTAAATCTATTATCATGTTTTAATAAGATGACACAGAAGAGAGATTTTCCAGATAGTTGGAGTAATACAAGAGTAAGGCTACTATTTAAACGAAAGGATAAGAATCATAGAAAGTTAAGTAATTATATAGACCAATAGTGTAATGTCAGTGATAGATAATGTTTTTATATATATGGTGACTGGAAGAATCACAAAATGGATGGAAGAAAATAATATAGTGGGAGAAATGCAAGAAGAGTTTCGATCAGATAGGTGTATAGGAGATAGTTTATTTGTAGTTACACAACTTATAGATATGAGTAGAAATACAGATAGACAGTTATTTATGCTTTTTATAGATATAGAGAAGGCATATGATGGAGTAACTAGGACTAGATTATGGATAAGTTTAGTAAATTTGGGAATGGATGGAGCTTTAGTGGATCTTATTAAGAGATTGTATGAAAATAATTACTATATGTATCAGTCAGGGAGTATAGAATCAGTTAAAGTTAAAAATGGGATGGGATTAAGGCAAGGATACCCTACATCACCTATTTTGTTTTTGTTGTATTTGAGAGACATGGAGAGAGCAATAGAAAGACTAGAAAGAGGGGTAGAGATGCAATTAATAGGTGGCAAGAAAGTGTATACATTATAGGGTCTTTAATATGCAGATGATGTCTTCTTGTGCACAGAAAGAAGGGAAGATATGGAAGTTATGCTGAGGACATGTGAAAGGGAGGGTAAAGAGATGGGAATTGAATTTAGTGAAGAACAAACAAATGTAATGATTAATACTCAGGAGAGAAGACAAAATTTTTTTATTGAAGGATATAAAGTTAAGGGTGGTGAATACATATAACTTTTTGGGAATCATCTTTATTAATCAGAGAAATTGCTTGGATGAATGGGAGAAAAAATTGGTAAATGAATCAAAGATAAGAACAGGGACTGATAAAGAAATTAACTGTGTTTTCATATAATAAATATGATGTAATTAGAATTGTATGGAAGAGGAGTGCCAGTAGCAGGTTTAACATATAGTCATGTTGCATTATGTGTAAGTAAATTGGTGTTATATTACTTAGAAAAAGTACAAAGAGAAGTAGGAAGACATGCATTAGATACAGATGTTTGGATAGCAAAAGAGGCAATTCAAGGAGAAATGATATGGTCTAGTTTTATATGAGATGGAAAAGCAAAATGAAATGTTTGGTAGATTGTAGTTTATGAATAAGAGAATAGCCAAAATAGTATTTATTTGGGTTATGAATAAAGGGCAGGCAACAAGATTAGTGAGAAAGGCAGTATGGTATGCAGAAGATTTGGATAAAGAATTTATGTCAGTATACTTATACAAAAGTTGGGTTGATTGTGTTAGGAGAATTGTTGACTGTAATAGTTGCATGGGATGGGATAGAAGAATAGATGCATTAATAAAGAATAGGGAGTTGGTGAGATGGAGAACTAGTATGGAGAATAAAAAGAGTTTTAAATATATAAAGTAAACAGAATATTGGGTGTGAGTTAAATTATAATAGCAAGGAAAGTAGTTTACTGTTTAAGACTCGGATAGGATCTTTAGGAATATACATATAAATGGAAAAATGTGGGTGATTTAGTCTCCAAGTTGTGTAAGGAAGGCATAGGAAATATTAGGCATCTATTAATTGAATGTAAATGCTTGCAAGTAGAAAGGGCACAAATAAGGAAGTGGGAAAATAAATACAAAGAATTATATAGAAAGTGGGTTCTTGTTTTTTATGCTGGGTTTGGGAAAAGATAAAAGGGATTTAGATATAAAGGCCATGGAGTTGACAAAGGTGATGTGGAAATGGAATGGAGCAAGATAGGGAAGAATATGGGCAAAACATAGGGTGGAGAATGGAAGGGGAAGGTAAGGTGGCTAAAGGTTTCTCTGGATATAGTGACTGAAAGATTCCTTGATTTCAATAAAAGAGAAGTCACAGTGTATCATATACTTTTATTAATAGTAAGTGTAAGCATATGAAATTGTGTTCATGTAATGTTTTGATGGGTTTATATCATATATACATTTAACAAATTCCATTAACTAAAAATATCTGTATATCTGTAAATGGAATTATCATAACTTAAGTAAAACTTTGTGCAAGAGGCATTAAGAAGAGTGTTTTTTAAATGCATATTCCACACTAAGGAAAATTATGTAAGTTGTAACTGATGATTTTAAAAAAAAAATAAAGTTGTGTAGTTGTGAAACATTAAATATTACTTTTGTAGATATAGCAAGATCATGGAGATTGCCAAATGGGAAGGATCTGAATTATTTGTATTCTTATTTTATTATTTGAATGGTTTTATTTTTTGAGAGTTTATAAGAAATTCAAATACCGGAGCTGAAATCAATCCAAGGATCTGACACTATCATGCATTATTCCATGCAGGGAATAAAATAATCAAATGGCATTATGACTTGGGAGTTCATAAGAAGTCCCAAGTACTGGAAGTAACAGGACTGGAATCCATCCGACAATTTTACAGTCCAGAGTTTTGACATTCTATGATCACCCTAAAGCAGGCAGGACTATATTTCTCTCTACCTATTTAAGAAATATTATTGGATAATGAAATTTATTAGACATGAATGCATATGGCTGTTATAGATCAGTTATAATTTATTTACATCCAAGAAATTTTGACTGTACTCATATTTAAATTTATATATTCAAATCATATTCCCAATCATTATGAAATTCCAGCAACATCTTCTGTAAACAAATATAAAGTCTGAAATTCAAACAATCGGATGTTTGAAATTCAGACTTTATATTTGTTCACAGAAGGGGTTTCTGGGATTTCGTAATGACTGGGGGGATAATTTGGATATTTTATATTTAACTTTAGCTAGTGATATACATTAGAATAATTTCATTTAAATCAAAAGTCATTCAATATTTCTTCTAATTGACAAAAAAAGAATATTCATTGGAATGGAAAAACCAATTAAGGAATTCATGTTGTAAAATCCTTTTTTTTTTGTAGAAGTATGAGAATTATAAAGGTATATTTTCACTGAAGTATAAAGATACTTTACCAAGCATAAACAACTCTACTGAATTCATCCAAAGTAATGTTTGTTAATAGAAATAAGGTAAATTCACTTGGAAGTTAACTAAGACTTTAGCGTTTGTTTTCATTACAAATGATTTTCAGTTTATTCGCATCACGTACACGAGTTCATTACTTGGTTTTATAAATCAGAGCATAATTTTTAAATATCGACATGTTTATATTCACACATATTTACATGCGTAAAATATTTCTTCTTCAAAAAATATTGATTTTCATGCTTCCCATCATGCTTTTTAAAGACTCTTCTAAAATATCTTCATTCTTATGATTTCTTACATTTCTGACTATCTAGCTGTCTTCTTCATAGCACAAATATTACTTCTAGTAGTCAAAGTCTTGCAATTTGAAAATTAACTGAAATTAATGTGTTTTTAAAACAGGCAAAACTCTCCATACAGCAGTGCTCCCCAGTGCCAACCAGTGTAATCAATGGATGCCAGAAGGCTTGTGCATAAAATCCCTATCTAGTGCCTACTCATCCAATATCCTCAGACTAGTTTCTAACTTGTGGCTTTCATCAGTGAGGAGGTTTGGATCTGAGAGCACTGCACCCAGATCTTAAGAAATGGTGATCATGTGATTAATTTATGTTCTGAAGAAATCTACTAAGAGTCAAAACTGTCAACCAATGACTAAGTTCTTAAGATGGCTGCTAGACAATTATGCCTGTTAGTAATAATAAAGCAAATGCAACAAAGAAAGTATGATGTGTTAATACATTAAATAAATAATGTAAAAAAAGTGAGTACTTAATAAAATAAACACCATTATGTTAGGCAAGTAGATGTATATAATTAAAAATATTCTATTTTGATATTAACGTGATGACAAGCTAGTCTGTAATAACAAAATGTATTCTGCTTTATACTGTTTGATTTCTTATTATCCTGTCTTCTAATAAAAAAATCTTACTTGTGGATAACTTTACATAGTTTGCTTATCTTAAGAACTATTTTATTTATTTTCAGAGTAATCCAATCAAAGTTGATGACCTATATTTACATTCATGTACTGGTAGGAAGGATCTTGTAATATAATGGTTAGAGGGCTAGCCTATTAAAACCATGACCTGGTATTTTAAATTTTTTAAGGTGACCAGCACAGTTTGGCATTTGATATTGATCAGTAAATGAGTATCCAGCTATTTTTTATTTAGAAAATAAAGATTCCAAGAGAATCAAAAGTTGATCATAAGTGTTGATGTATTAGACATAAAAAAACTTTTGTAATATAATGCAGTTTTTACCATCAGTAAGATAAGGGTTATGTGCCTGTGGATAAAGCTCCTAAGACTGATTTCATGAGTTTGTAAGGATCTCTGTTTCTTTTTAAATTAAATGTCTAATACAAACCCATACTAATATATTACAACAGCGCTGTCTGTATTTAGAAACACAAAATATGAATCAAGTAAAATAGATAAATGGAATCATTGCTTGATTTAGATTTTGTGTTGCTAAATACAGACAGTGTTGTTATATTATTCTAATATTGGTTTATATTCATTTACTATCTTTGAGTTTCAATTACTGTAATGCAATCATTAGTTAAAGAAAATATTTGTCTGTGGAAATGTCTTTGTAGTTTGTGAATGCAAACACATCTGTAAACTTATTGCTTTGTGGAAATTCTTATTAATATATTAAGGTGAAGATGGTTACACCTCAAATTCTTTAAATAACATTGACTTGTATCTTAATACAAAATTTTTAATTTCTGAAACATTAAATTGCTTATGAAAACTGCATGGAATCTACTAATTATAAATATATAAATAAAAGCATAAAATTATAATAGTTTAATATTTAAGTTTGAATACTCTGGATAAATTATATTCTGTATATTAAAGAATCAAGAATAAAATGGGTCCACCTATTCTTCATATTTCTAAGATTTATAAGTTGTCAATATTAGTCAAAATTTAGAATGAAATTAACATACCAGCCATATGAAAATATGGCATTAATAATTATTAAACTAATAATCAACTATACAAAGATGGAGGCAGAATTTTACTGTTAATAACCATGTTCTGATAATTAAAAAAATAGAGCCTTACAATTAATATAGTCTTTTATTCTTCAAACACACAGACTCAGCCATTGGATATCTAGACTACGTTTCATTTAACAATCACTTAGGTTTAGCAATGCACAGTTCCTTAAATATTATGCAGTTCAATTTTATATTTATTGATGTATTTTATATAAATTTACTTCTCATTCCATATTTTTAGCAAGACCATATTCACAACAATCCTTTCTTGATAGGTTTGTTGCTATGCCATGATAGCAGATTCTAAAGTTCAAAGTTCATAGATGGCAGACTCGTTTTAAGGTTCAAACTTCTTATGAACTTCTGAATAGTAATTATTATTTTTTTTATCATTCAATAAATACCTGAATGATTAGTGAAATTTATATTTCACATAACTTTAATATAGTTTTTAAATTTAATAAAGTACAAATATATCAAAAATATTTTTGCAACCCTCCCATCTTTCTTTACCATAGTGCCACAAGTGAATATTTTTAGAATATCGCTATTAATACCTGCTATGCCATAACTGTGATGTGAGAAAGTATGATAGTAAGTCCTAAAACATATTCAAATCCTAAATAATATACAGATTTATTTTGAAGAGGTTCTTTTTTTAAGGGACATTTAATCACAACAATTTCCTTGTAGTGAATGCCTAAAAAAATTGTTTTTATTAGGTTATATTAATGATTACTATTAGGTTTTAAAATTATTAAATTTGTTTTTAAAAAAGGCATATAGCTTTATGGCTCAGGAGAACATAAGAAAGTCAAATGCTAGATTTATGAGTGCCAGTATTGATCCTGTGACCTCATGATCCCAGGTTGGAAGTCCTACTGACTGAATCGAACCACTAAATGCAGAACATGGTAAACAATATTTGTGGAAAATTGTATAGTGGTAAGCCTACCTGATGATGCCTTTTGATTAAAATGTATTCTAGAAGCATTTAGCTTAATTTTTTCTGTGACTGTATCCATATGTTTAAAGCACATTAGATTGTTGGTTAACTGTAAAATTTTAGAAATATAAGATAATGATAATCATAGATCACATGACCCTATTCTCTTAAGCTTGTAAGTTATAAACAATGAGGATTGCTAATTCCTCAACAAGCTTTGTGATAAATGCTTAGCCAGAGAAAGCAGTTAAAATATCTCTGTAAGGAACCCCCAAACCTCTGACCATGGTTTTGTGATTTGGCATTCCTCAGAGAAGTGTCAGGGTGTCTGAAACATACCCTGACACCTCTCTGAGAAGTACCAAAGCATGAAACCATAGTCAGGGGTTGGGGGGGGGATCCTGACAGAGATATTTTAAATGCTTTCTTTGGCTAAGAATTATCGCAAAGCTTGTTGAGGAATTGGCAATCCTCTTTGTTTATAAGATAATGATGCTACGAATAAATAGATGTGAAAGATTAACAATACGGTGTTTATCACTGCTTATATAAAACACATTACCGATGTATTATATTAAATTTAAAATCTAAATTATTACTTATAATAACTTATAATGTAATCAAAAGTGATGGATAATAATCGTATTTATAAAAAGATATTTATTGTGGATAAGAATGTACTAAAAATATATGAAATTAAATTTATGGAATACATATATATATGTATTCTGCAAGGGTGTGTGTGATAATTATTGCGGCAGCAGTACTATTCAAAATTGCTAAGCCAGGCTTTTAATACAGGCAACTTTCCAAAGTTAAATTAAAATTTCTTATAGGAACCTTAACACACATACTAATTATATATTAAAACGCCAGTTCTTTTTGTGATTGGTTTTTTATATTAATAGCATATTTTGTCCTAATTATTTGACGTATTTTATTTTACGTTTTCTACTATTTCTCACCAGACATTAATTTTTATATTAATAGATTCAAGCAAATGACTGGTCTTCTTCGTGTCACTAAACATCACTTGATTACCATTTCTTATGCTTGCTTATAACTGTTGTTAAAACAGGCAAAATTCACTATACGTATTGCCACACACAGCAAGCTAGAGTAATCCCATGGATGCCAGAAGGCTTGTGCATAAAATCCCCATCTAGTGCTTACTCATCCAATATCCCCAGACTAGTTTCTGGCTTATGACCTTCGTCAGTGTGGAGCCTTGGATATGAAAGCACTGTAGGCATCCATTGATTACTCTAGCTTGCTGTGTGTGGCAATACATATAGTGAGTTTTGCCTGTTTTATCTTCTTCGTGTATTTAAAGACTTCAGAATTACGCGGGTTATTGTTTTCAGATTCTCTATATAGATAAACACGGTGCTCTAAATTATCTAATCTCTCCTTGTATAATCTAACAATCCTGGCATTCTAGGGCATACATCAAAGGTACCTTACTATTTTTAATAGCTTTAGAATTGTTAATAAGAAAGTTTATTTTTCTGAGTAAATGTTTAATTTGCTAACTGTCTATCTTTGAAATCAACTTAAATATTATTATTATTTCATAACGCATAAACGGCAGATTAACAAAGAAAGTTACATAAAGCTTAAGAGGTAGGGTCATGTGATCTATGACTCTTAGTTTGACTATTTAAAGGTACATAAAGTTTATCTAGTCTGTTGAAATTACTTGCATTTAATTAATAAATGAAATTACGGAAATATATAACGCTCTAAACCTGTTTAATTCGGCTAAATGAACTGATAATTTTGGGAGATTGAATTTTCAGGTTGTTCAGTTGAATAACTTTATAAATATAAAACCTGTAGATATGATGCAGAAATTAATGAATAAGTTTGAAATTTTTCATAAAAAAAATCATGAAAATAATAAGTTTAAAAATATGAAAGTGATATATTTAGAATATAAATATGAAAATAATATATTTAATGACCAAACCAATACACTACAATTAAAAACAAAACACATCCACTAAGTATGATCAATAAAAACATTCTATAAAAAATTTAATTATTGATTCAATTACAAAATTTCAATCGATGGTTTGAAGGTAGATTATGTAATCCATAAGAAAATAATTCATAAATTACGAAAATATAATAGTATATAAGGAAAGCGTCAAGTGGTGCTTTATTTCTGTTAATAACTACTTTAATGGATAATTGGAATTAGCAAGCTAATAAAATTAAAGTTACTCAGATGAATTAATTGTAACAATGCATATAATTTCCTTTTACAAATTTAATTTAATTTTTTTTAATAAAAAACAAATCTTCATGGTATCAACATTTATAAACTGAAATGTAATAGATTATCGCATTATCAACCCAAAATATGTGTAAGATATCAAAAGAAAAACAAATTAATCAATTATGTTTGTAGCATAGTTAGTTTTGATAAAAAAGAAAATTACTTAAAATGTTGAAATTATAAGCGTTTATTTGGATTAATGGTATTAATTATTATACTACACTTTTTAAAAATTAGTAAATAAATAGAAAGGATTTTCACCTTTTCACATATGCACTGTACTAATTTATATAAGCTCAACAATGCTGTGTTGAGCACAGGAAAACTATCAAACACAAATATAAGATAGAGACTTTATAAAGGTAAGAGTGGCTGCTTTATCTTTAACCTAAATTCTGATTTACGTAGGCCAATCTCAAGTCTTGGTTTGAGAGAATGAAGATGTTACTCTGTTCCCTTTAACATCCATTAGTTTCTTTTATACATTAACATATACAAAACTGTAGTAAATCAAAAGATTTTGCATATGTTAATATATGAAAGAAACCAATGGATGTAAAAATGAACAGAGTAACACCATAACTCTTTCAAACCAAGATGCTTCACATTGGCCTATATAAATCAGAATTTAGGTTGAAGATAAAATGGCCACTCTTATCTTTATAAAGTCTATCTTGTGTTTGGGTTTGAGAGTTTTTCTATCCTCAACACAGAATTATTGAGCTTATATAAATTAGTACAGCATATATGTGAAAAGGTGAAAATCCTTTCTATTTAATTGCATATGTACTATGCACTTGGTAAATAAATTTCAGCATTACAAAAATTAGTAGCAATCATCAATTTAAAGTAAGGTTTAATAAAAATCTCAAGTAAAATATATAAGATATCTTGGAATGATGATAGAAGAAAAAAATGTCTTAGAAAAATCACATGAATACACTAATTAATAAATTTAGATATTTTATAACAATTGAACTATTTCCATAATCTAATATGGCAGGATGGCTCAGTTGGTTAAAACATTGCCTTAAAATTCAAAAATCAAGAATCTAAAGATGCAGGTTCGAATCCCATGCTAGTAGTCACTGGTTAGGCCAGCAACACCTGAAGAAGAGGGGAGAAAAATACCTCTCGAAACATTGTGCATATACTAACCTGTTTGCTGTGATATTACTAACAGTTGAATGCATTTGGAATAAATTTTTATAAAAACATTCAACACACATATTAGATGATCGAAATATTCCAATATAAAAATACAGCTAGAACACCACCATCACAAATCTTCAAAAAAACATTTTATGACAATGTTTTACAAAGTCAAATATATATATTTTTTAAAGATTTTTATTGTTACATATAAATCTTTGTGTGAATCCTTGAGATATGAGATAACCCTTTATGGTTTTGCAAACTTTTTTAATATTAATAGATTAAACCAATAACAACAAACACAGACATCTATTTTAAAAATAGCCCATTAATTTCAATATATATACAAAACAAACCACATGAAAACTTCTTTTTTATAAATCTTAATTTATTATATGAATTATTATAAAGTACAAAAAAAAAGCAGATAATTTTTTGAAATATATTAATAGTAAAGAGGATAAAATTAAATTTACTATGGAAAAAGAAAATCACTAAATATCACATGATTATTGAATATATGGATGTTAAAATTAAAAAAAAAAGTAATAATAATAGGGTAGTAATAGAAATTTCTGTTTATAGAAAAAAATATTTTATGGTCTATTAAATAATTCTTTTTCAGATATTGATAATTATTGTAAAATAAATGTTATTAATAGTAGGATTCATAGTACAATCAAATTATGTTCAAATGAAGATTTATTAAATAGTGAAATTAATATGATAAAATATTAATATTTGCAAAATGATTATCCTAGGAAAATTATTAATGGTTTGTTTTGTAGTAAAAATATTGAAAAAAATGAATAATAGAATAAGATTAAATAATAATAGTAAGATAATTTATCTTGGTTTCAATGTTTCAAAAGGTTTGTTTGTTAAAATTTAGGAAATTATTTAATATAATTAATAAAAAATATAATATTATTTGTCTTGTTTATAGAAAGAAAAAAAGTTTAAATTTGTTAATTAATAATGATTATAATAATTTAAAAGTTCTGAATTCGGTTTATATTATAAAATGTTTAGATTGTTTTAAAAATAATAAAGAAATGTCATATGTTGGAACTACAAAGAATAAATTGGCAAGAAGATTAAAACAACATTTAAATGATAAAAATTCTGCAGTTTATGATCATATGAGTAAATTTAAACATAAAGATTTAAAAAGAGAACCTTTAGAATGCATTAGATCATATTATGAAAGAATTATAAAAGAAGCAATTTATATTAATGAAATGAAACCTGAATGAATAGGTTGTTAATTGAAAAAAGAGGATAATAGTTTGATTTAATTAAATAATTATAAAGGATTATATTAAGAAAGATAATTAAGAAACATAATAAAAGTAATGGAAAATTAAGATTGTTTGTTAAAAGAGTTTTAATGTAAGAGTTATTTGTATTTGTTATATGTATTTGGATTATTGTGGAATATTTGTATTTATATTTGTTTTTTTTTTTTTATGTATTTTTTAGTTGTTCCTTAATAAAGTCTATAAAAGAATATAGTTGAAATGGAGTATTTTTTGTACTTTATAATACTTCACATAATAAATCAAGATTTATAAAGAAAAAATTTGCATGTGGTTTGTTTTGTATATATAGAGAGAGATTAACATTACTATAAAAAAATAATTGATCTAACAGAAAAAATATATATAAAAAAAGAAAAAAAATATCCAAAATTAATATTTTATTATTCAATTAATTTCTTAAATATATAATTATAGAGAAAAAAAATTTAGATAATACTTTTAAAACACTGAATATAAAACAGTTTGAAATGTATAAAAAAACCTGATATATACATAGTTTTAAAATATTATAATAAATATTAAACTAGAATAAGAAATCATTATGTACTTAAATTACTCAATAATTTACCTATTGAATTAAAAAGCTTGCAACATTACACGGAAATAAAAAAATCAAATTAAAAAATATATTAAAGGATGAAACTTAGTTATAGTAAAATATATAGGAGTATATAATATTATCTAATCAATATTTTTATTATGTATAATTAATGTAACTTTGAAATGTAATTTATTGTTATTATTATTAGAATATTTTGTATTATATTTAAAAAAATTAAATATATAAATTATTATAAAAACACAACTAGAGCTTAGTCATAGAATAATAACATTTGCATTTGTGTAAATATATTTTGACTTATATTTAACCTATATAAAAAATGATGTACGTTGAAAAAAATTTTTTTTCTCATGTTTTTTAAAATGTCAGTGACTAAACTTATAAAAGAGTTATATTCCTTTAATTGTTAATATCAGAATTCCAAACATTTTAAATAAAATTATGAATATTTAATGTTTGTTAAGAGTAGTTGTAAAAGAGAGAAAATTATATATTTAAAAATTAAAAATATTTTTTATTCTCTCTCTTCAGTAATTTTCTTGATCTATTTTTAACTTTTAAAAATATAATAAAAAGATAAATAAGTAAAATTTTCAATAATGTTTACCAGTTTGGAAAAGAAATGAAGAAATAAAATAAAGTTTAAATTTTCTGTTAAAGAATGCTATTTTTTTTAAATTAAAGTTGTTTTTCTCTTTATCTCTAAAAGAAAAAAAAAGATGTTTTTCAAAGTAAAATATAATTAAAGAATTATCTTATTTCTAATATTTTTTTTTTTTTAAGTGTCATAGCATCGGCCGGGATGCGAATCCGCAACCCGGGCAACTGCCTGCTAGTGCAAGGCAGTCGCGCTGACCTCTCGACCACCAATGCAAGACTTATTTCTAATAATTAAAAAGAAAAAATAACTGCAGAGGAATATTTCAATGATTAAGATATGATTGGATTTTTTTAGTAAATAAAAAAAAGAAGGGAAAATAACTTTTTTATAAGAATATAACCAATTGGCCAGCATTTAATGTTTTTTTTTCTGAAATATTGTGTGATTAGATAGATTACAAAATTGTTCCAAAAAATTAAGAAAGAGGCAGGTGTTCAAACAGTTATTCTTGATCCAGCTTAGCAGTTCAACTATGAAGAGAACAGTGAGAAGTTAATTTTGTAGTCTGAATATAAGATTATCTCACGATTATTTTGAAAAAACATGGTTTTTGAAATGGTTGAAAAGAAAACCATCACCAAAACAACATGTACTAGAAGGCAGAATGTTTCTGAGAGATATTTAAGTACTAGTCAATTAGCCACTGCACAGAAATATGCTGTTTACATGGCCTATAGAACAGTTCTGTTCATATTAGCCACTAATCAGGCCTATATGGTGTTGCACACAAATATTATGGCCTTTTGTGCTTCATGGTACTATGCAAATAGCGCACCACTGATCGCTATGGTACGATGTGAGGGTGTGTAGAATTCAAGTGGCCATAATTGTTTTCATGCACATTTGAAGTAATGATTTTTCACATGACCTGATGTAGTGTTAGATAGTAATAATTGGAAGCCCATTGCCAAGCTTCCGTACACATCTTTTTAAGATGAAAGGAATTGCAAAAGTGTACATCCCAGCAGCATTTTACAGAAATCATGTGAAAAACATATTTTGCACAAGAACAGCTATGAGACTACTAAAATGGCTAAGGTTTGTCATTGTTTTTAAAAGCATAAGCTTGGTTTGATCAGTCGGTAATTTTAAAATGGAATTCTTACATTTTATTAAATAATATTGTTTCATAAATGGTTTTAGAATAGTTTTCAAAATGTCATCGTAGAATGTGTCTAATATTTATATATATTTTTGTTTGATCAGAGTAGTGCATGTTTTGAATGGTCCTTCAAATTGTCAAAACCATTGGCCCACTCCCTGCACATTTCAGCACTACACACTGCCATGTATAATGTAATTTAAAAATGTTGGATCAGAGTAGTGCATCTTTTGGATGATCCTTTGGATTGTCAAAAACAGCAGCCCCCCTCTGTGCACATTCCAACACTACACACTGAGATGTCTAATGTAATTAAAAAATATAATTTAGAAACAAAAATAAATAAATGCAGTTTTTTTTTTAAAAAAAATGTTTTTAAGAAAAATAAATGTAAATCCCTATTTCAGACAAACAGGTGAAAGTGTTATATTTATTTATTTTTGAATAAAAATAACAAAATTATAAATCAGCCTGGTAACATTATATCTATTGGTTTTTGACTAGCAACAGAATCATCAAGTGGTGTACATTGGCTAATCGACTAGTACCAGTATTTACAAGCCCATTTCAAAAACATGTCTGTCTCAGGCTATGCTAATCTGACCTAAAAATTATATTGTAAAATGGATTGATCATCTGACCTGGAAATCTTTCAAAATCAACAGTTTCCAGGATTTTCCTATTCCTTTTTGTTCATTTGAATTCATATTGTTTATTCATTTATAGATTTGGGTTTTTGGTGAGATCTTCTTTTGCTCACTTTACACCCTGTATATGTCATTTCAGGTCTGGATCTTTTGAATATATATAACTGTACATGTATGATGCTTTCCCCAATAAGAAAACACTTCTGCTTTGCTAGAACTTAGGCAAAAATATATATAATGGGACAAACACTCATCAGTAGTAATAGATTAAGTTAGGTCTTACATTTTTAGGCTCTTTGCGAATCCTCTCTAATTACTTGGGACTACATCATGTCCAAAACAATGAACACAGATACTAAACAGTTAGTAATGCATCTCCAATAAATTGTTGCAATGCATGATATTCTTCATTGTTGTACAGGGTATATGAAATCAACCCATTGAATTTTATCAATAACATGATGGCCTAAGTAGAACCTGGATTTTTTGATGGTTAAGGTTTATCAGCCAGTGGTCACAATAGATATATTTGAGACAGTCTACAAGTCTAAGCAAAGAAAAAAAGAAGTAACATAACTTTTATATAAGAAAACCTGTTAACTGTCTAAAGTGCACCCCCCCCCCCAGTTAACATTGTCTCTTATTATTGTTTTGTTACTTTTAATTAATTAAAATATGTAACTACATAATCTAATTAAGTTTCAATTATATAAACAACATAATCTGATTAAATTTCTTTCAAAAACGTTTTGTATAAAATGTTGTTTAACATAAGATTATTTTAATCCAGAAAATATAGGAGCAAACATTATTTTAAATTATTGTATAATATTTAATGAGAACTAAGAAAGAAAACTTATTATACTTTTTTTATCTATTGAAAATTCATTTCTCTTTTTCTTGTCTTATCAGGTTATCTTAACACAGAGATAATATAAGCAAATATTTAAAAAATTATTTCCTTTTGTCTTTTGCTTTACAGATAAAACTTTTTTTTATTACAAAAAGGAACTTAATTGTTATCTTAATTGTTAACTTAAAATATATAAAAATATATAATTGTTATCTTGAAAAATAAAAGCAATTCTTTCTCATACTTATTTTGTATAATTTTCCCTCTTTCCTGTAAAACTGTCCTTAATCTCTTTTTTTTCTTAAAAAAAGTGTCATTCTCAACTAACTCTATTTAGCCTACCCTATCTTTTTACTTTATTTATATAACTCACACTTTAGCAAAACTATATTGCCCCCCCCTACCCATTGGGTAAGAAATAAAATGAATCAACTCAGATTTTTGACATTGATTTTATTTTTATACTAATTTTATCATTAGTATTTTTTCACACATAATATTAGAAACTCAAATGAGATTCAAGTAGGGGAAACACCAAGTTCAGAATCACCAACCTATGATCCTTGAATAAACCAAGACTGAATGTTACCTTAACTACTTTTAATTTCCCAAGGGATAAAGCAAATATATCATGAGACACATAATGCATGCTACAGTTGATAACCAGACACTCACTAAAGTTTGGCTAGCTTTTTGCAAACGTCAGGAAAATTCTACTGAATATATATTTTATTTTATGATTAATTATTTTTTTGTTGAGAGTCTCTTACCCTAGATACTTTTCAAAAACCCAGGATATTCATTGGCATGTGCTTCACCATCAATTTATGTGTTGAGATTTTAAATGTGTTCAAGCATGCAGTTCAACCATCTCCTCACATTATACAAATAATCTCAACTTATAGTCAGTTCACATTCATCCTATAAACTTTACACGCTGACTTCCACTCTCTTGACCATTTAATCATTATTCTAAATATGATCCTTTTCAAAAATGCTTCCACTAGTACTAGATGACTGTGAATCACCTCTAGGTGTAGTGTGCTGCTTATCTTAAATAAAAATTATAGATAAAAAAACAACAACAAAATATTGATTATTCATTACATTACCATAAATGTAAATTACAAATTTACCTTTTAGCTTTAATTATGAATCAGAAATTCTAATTCAAATCATTTTCCATTTATTAGTTTCAACATGTATAAAATGGTATTATATAATTTTAGTATCACTATTTATATATGCTCGAGAATTAGTATTAATATTAATTATTGTAATTAGATAAGATTATTTTTAATGGTCTTATCTAGTCATTAATTGATTATAAAAAGTAATTTATTTTAATTTTATAAATTAAAAAATAAAAATAGTGACATGTATTTTCTTTGGACAAAGTTTACATTTCAATTATAAATATTTGTAGTTTTTAAAAGGAAAACTTGCAGACAAGCAAACAAAAACTGCCCACTTTTTAAAAAAATGAAATAGCAAAATGAGATAAGGTTGGTGGGAATAAAGTAAATCATTTCTAATTTTTTAAAAAGAAAAAGTTGAGAATTCTTTTTAAATTATAAAAAATCAAAAATGAGACAAATGCTATTCAATTTTAAAAGAAATAATACAAATATTAAAAAATATTGTCACAGGATAACTTGTCAAAGATAAATGTAAAAAACCCAGCAGTTCAAAATACAATCCATTTAAAAAATAAACTGATTTCAGGACCAAAGAAAGCAAATTATGGATGCAGAAAAATATGAATATTTGGTGTATTGAAAATTCAGAGTATAAATAAATTCCAACTGAACACCAACTAAAAGATTTGTTGCCAAGATTGGGTAACTGTCAAAACATTTACTTTTAGCATTTAAAAAAAAAGAAGCTAGTTTTTGTTTTTATACAATTTTATTAATAAAATGTTCAAAATTAAAATTCTAAATACCAATAGAAATTATTTTTCTAGAAGTTACCGTAATTACTTCTAGATTAAGTATATACACTATATCACATGATCACTATCTCATACTAGCACAATAATTGTTATTAAACAATTCAAAACAAAACAACACTCTCCATATAGTAGTGCCATCTTGTGCTAACAAGAGCAATCAATGGATGCACAAGCCTTCTTGCATTTCAATATTACATAATTATTTTAATTATGGATTTTATTAAATGATTAGAATTTGTAGAAATTTTTTTATATTTATTTCATTATTGATGATATCATGTTACATAAACATCACATGATCACCATTTCTTATGCTTGCTTTTAACTGTTATTAAAACAGGCAAAACTTGCTATATGTATTGCCACACATAGCAAGCTAGAGTAATCAATGGATTCCAGAAGGCTTGTGCATAAAATCCCCATCTAGTGCCATCTCATCCAATATCCCCAGACTAGTTGCTGGCTTATGGCCTTCATTCAGTGAGGAGCCTTGGATCTGAGAGCACTAGATCTTAGGATCTAATGCAACCATCTAGCAGCCACCTTTTATCTCTACTTAACTACAAAACTATGAGTCTTAAATTGAAAACACCTTAATATTTTAAAATTTAAGACTCATAGCTTTGTAGTTAAGTGGAGATAAAAGGTGGCCACTAGAGGGTTGCATTAGATCCTGAAATATAGGTGCAGTGCTCTCAGATCCAAGGGTCCTCACTGACGAAGGCCACAAGCCAGAAACTAGTCTGGTTATATTGGATGAGTAGGCACTAGATGGGGATTTTATGCACACATCTTCTGGCATCATTGATTACTCTAGCTTGCTGTGTGTGGCAATAGTTTTGCATGTTAATGTTACATAAAGTTAGTTAGAACTGTATTCAACATGAACCATTTTAAAAAATGTAAGATGATTCAGTGGGAAAATGGTTTGGTTGTAATGAGATTTCACAATTGATCTTCACTCCCCCCTCCCCAAGTTTGGCTTACACAAGGAGTTGGCAAACTTTTTAACATAAAGCGCCATTTGTTTAAATTTCCTTCCCTACTCCTATTAAAGAACTGCAAGGAAAGAGATATCTCCCCCTATTAAAAATCCACAAGAGATGAAAAATTATCATCATCATTTTCCACCATTATCAATCCACTTCAGACTGAAGCTCTCTCCAAGTTCAATCCATCTCCGGTCTCTAGCCTCTCTTCTCCATGTCAACTCAGCATACTTATTTCATCCATCCATCTCATATGTGGTCTTTTGCTAGGTTTTTTACAATCTCTTGGAATTCAGTTTAAGAATTCAACTAACCATCTATTACCATCTCTTTTAGCAATTTTGTCTAGCCCAATTCCACTTTAGTCTCTTAATTCTTTAAATGATGTCAGTAACACCTGTTTGTTCTCTCATCCATGTTCCTGAAAAATATGAATTCCTGAATGGCTGTGGATATATTTGAACATTTGTTTTAGAATTAAAAGTAATAGAATCTGTGTACATCCTAACAAAAATAAAAATTCTCTTAAAAAAAAAAAAAAAATACTTTGACAATTTGATTTATTTACAAATCTCTAACATTTAAATATTCATCGTAAACAATAATTATTATTCTATAATACGGCCGAATTCAAAAAGTAATATGCTAATGCGCATTATTGCTTTCCAAAAGTCATCAAAATATTTATTTATAAATTAAGAGGAAATAAAAAAAATGTGTTTATGTTTATCATGATAAAAAAAGCCACATCATTGAGATCAAAGAGCCACATTTGACTATTCAGCCTTTCATCACCTGATCACCATCTCATTGGATGAGTAGGCATTAGATAGGGATTTTATGCACAAGCCTTCTGGCATCCATTGATTACTCTGTTTAGCACAGGGTGGCACTACTGTATGGAGAGAGTTTTGCCTTGTTTATTCAGCCTTTATTTGCAGACAGCTTAGATAATTGAGATGAAATACATTGAGTACATTACCATATTGATGCACAAAAGCTACTTAATTTCTTAAACAATGAATTGGAACTATTATCAGTAGATAAAGGGGTTTGAAAATTTATGATAATGATATTTTTCTTATATTTTAGATAGAAGTATTTCCATCATCCAGAATTAATTGTTAAACGGTTGTAGAAAAATTCTTTATTTAAACTTTTCAAATATATTCAACTGTTAATAATAACACATACAATAGTATATTCACAATGTTGTGAACAATATTAGTCTCCTTTCTTCTTCAGGTGCTTCTGATCAGATCAGTAACGGTACTGGCATAGGAATTGAACTGTGATCTTTACATTTGTGAATATTGAATTAAGTGACATTCTAACCAACTAGACTATTCTGTCAAAGGTAATAGTTAATAGAAATTTGAGATACTTAATTATGAGGGGCCTTCTAATTTCATTTTTTGTTAAGGACAAGGTTAATGAAGGGTTTCTAACCATTTTCAGTTGACAAGGTTGACTTGATAAAGCTAAAATTTGCATTTCCTGCTGCTCTGCAAAAGGTTCCATGTTAAATTCCGAATAAGCCCGCCCCCCCCCCCCCACCAAAAAAAAAAACAAAACAATTGGTCTAATTCAGTTTTAGACTGAACTATTCTGGGATGTTACTACATCATTTGGCAGAATTTTTAATCATCACTTTGATCTTCTATTCTGATAATCTGCAGTTTCCATGTCACCCTTTCTCATTTCATTATTCGTATCTAATCATTCTCTTTCATCTTTCTCAGATGGAATCCACTTCAACAGTTGTAAAATAAAAAAAAAGTCCATATAAATAAATTACTAGAATTGTACATATAAGTCATACAAATAATTATTATATATATATAATCAAATTATTAGTCATTAGGAAGATATATTTGAGCAAAGGAAGTGCAAGAATGAGCTCCAATATAAGTACCGTTATCTCTCCAGTTCACCATTATTTCAGTACATTAAACCACAAAAATCGTAATAATAAATGAATTAAGTTGAATAGTGCTACATGTTACTATTTGTCAAACTTTCAAGAATATATCTCTTATTTTACCTTCGTTAGATTTATCAGTATGCTCTGTGTGGTTTAGAATAGCGGTAGAACATAATGCCCTCATTTGTTTCAGTTCTAAAGCATCAATCATATTCTCAAACTTTTTACAAACTCCTGATCAATAAAGCCAAATGCACAATCAAGTACCTCATTTAGTGCTTTTGATGTAGCAATTGTTGCAGCAACAGTGTGTAAACAGTCAAATAATAACTTGTGCATTTCTTATCGGACAATCATTTCATTAAAACAGGCAAAACTCTCCATACAATAGTGTCACTCAGTGCAAGCCAAAGCAATCAATGGATGCCAGAAGGCTTGTACATAAAATCCCTATCTAGTGCCTACTCATCCAATATCCCCAGACTAGTTTTTGGCTTTCGGCCTTCGTCAGTGAGAAGCCTTGGATCTGAGTGCACTGCAACCCTGGCTTGCACTGAGTGGCAATACTGTATGGAGAGTTTTGCCTGTTTTAATAAGTTATGAACAAGCATAAGAAATGGTGATCATGTGATGTTTAGTGGTTTAATACAATCGTTTCATTCTATACTGAAAGTAGCAAGGAAGCTTGTTTTCAATATAATTGGGGAAATATTATTCAATGGATGCAGTTTTAAGTTATTATCTCCAAAGATTTACTATGATAATTGAAATACAAATGTAGAAAGATCTGACAGATAAGGAAATCAGTAGTTTGTATTTGGAGATTTGTAAATATTGCAGTATAAAAATTATCTATCTGAATGATGATTGTAATATCATTTGAATAATGTTCAGTAGAAGTTGTTTGCTTTATAAGATGGTTTGAAATGAAAGTAGCCATACTATTTTTATAATATTTCTATCAATAACCAACATAAACTGAGAAATTTTAAGATGTGCTTTATTAAAAAGATGATAAATCTACTGAAGTAAAATTACAGCAATGTTACATTGACAAACTTTGTTTGCTATTTTGTGTGTCCTAGGTGGAGAGATAATTACTCTTTGGAGGATATATGTGACAATTGTATTTTAAATGATATCAAGAAAAAGACTATACTACATATAAATAATCTGTTTAATTAAGATTTATGTTAAATTTGAATTAAACATCTATACGTAAACAGAATAAATTATTCTTTCCCAAGCTATGACTTAAAGGTACACTAAATGTTGAGTGAAGGATCAAGAATAGCTATTATAAGCTTTAATAACTTGTAGATGCTTGATGATAATACTTAATAAATCCCTATCTGATATCCTCAGACCAGTTTCAAGCTTGTGACATTCCAGTGTGGAGCTTTGGATTTAGAACAGTGAACATTGACTTTTAGGATTTAATACATCTTTCTTCTAGCAACTATATCTTAGAAACGTCCAGTTGCACTGTTCCAAAATGTAAAGCTCATCATCGATGGAAGCAATCAGCTGAAACTAGTCTGGGGATATCGGATAAGAAAGGGATTTATTAAGCAATATCATCTAGCATCTATTAGTTACTAAAGATTACATTAAATGATATAAAGATCATGAAAAAAAAAGTACTATTTATTAAACTTGGAAAAATGCACTAAAATAGTTTGAATTGTGAATGCTTAAATTTAAAATTTGTTAATAGATTTCATATTGCGTCTTGAGATTTTTCTGATTTGACTGAAAATCTATAGGTCTAATACAAAAAATTACTTATCTCTGTCAATTGTCTCTTAGTTACATTAAGATTCAGACTGCACATAAATATTAGCAATTGATATTCTACCAAATTGGTTGATTCTAATTTTGTACTTTTAATTTCACTAGTTGGTCATTAAAAAAAACAATTTTTTTTTCCAAATTTTCTTTTCGAGTAGTCTAATATTGAAAATTGCTTTATTTAAAACTGTATATTTATTTTAAAATTTTTGCTATTTTGAAAACAAATTCTTTTACTAACTTGAATCTTGCTTGTACTTTTTTTGATATAGACTTGACAAGGTTTCCATTCTTAAATTTGTTTAGATGAATATGCTTTAAGCAAAAAATCTGTACTAGATTATTAAAGTCAAACAATTGAATTGATATTTATTTTCATAAGATTTTGATTAAAGGAAGTTAGTAATTATAATGCTATCTAATATCCATTTCCCATATGTCATAGCATCATCCAGGAAATGAACCCATAACAACAGTCTGCTTGCTTGCATGGCGGTTGCTGACCTCTCCACTAACAATGCTTGATCTTATGAATCCAATTTAGTTACGAATTTTATACTTTTTTTTTAAAATCAAGAGATGAAAAATGTCTTGAAATTATTTACTAGGAAGCATTTCTATTGGTTTCTGCAAGAACTATAGTACATTTAGGCTAGAAAATTTTTCTAGTCATTCTCTGAAACATGATTTTAACTTTTCTCTTAAATTATAAAACAGTAAATGATGCTAATCTGCGGCTAAGTTCATCAAGATTGCTGACATTTGTTATTATAGGATGCTGATAATCCCTTGCAATCTTTTTAATGTATTGGGTTTTGTATTATTTATAATAAATATATCTTTTAATTCTCGTCTTTAAATATTCAATCAGTAGGAAGTCCAATTATAATTTAAAATTTGATTAAACTCGTAGATAGATCATATATTTCAATGATGATTTATTCCAAATTTTAATAAATAGATACAAGTATTTGGGTATAAAAAATGACTTGGGGCTTTTTATTGTCACGTTCTTTTACTTGATAATGCAGTTCTATTATTGAATCTTGTTATAGTTCACAATAATGCCATAATAGATTTCCGCTAATATAATCTCTTATTTTTTTGACAATCAATAGGAAAAAATATTTGACGTGGAACAATTTTTATTTACTTAAATACTCATAGCAAAATCTTTTAATTGAAAGGGTATAGATTGTTAGATCAGTGTTAATCCATTTTTTTCTGGTATCAAATCTATCATATTATATAGTATCAATTTAGATCAAATTACTAATATAATATTCTTCCAAAGTTTGAACAAAAATTTATCTAATTGATCAATATGCTTTTTGCCATACAACGATAGAATCAACAGTTAATAATCATGAACATGGCAGGCAATAGTAATGACAAGTGAAATCTCCAACATATGTTGAACAGTAAAACAGATTAGTAAAATGTATCTGGAATTTCATATAAAAAAAGAGACATTGGTAATATGGCTAAAAAAAATATGAGAACTGTCAGTTATGAAGATACATTTATATTTGTGAAGAAATAACAGAAATGAAGATAATCTCAAATGAATTAACAGATTATCTTTCAAATAATATTAAAAATGCAGAAATTTGAAAGATTTTTTAATAGTAAGTTTTGATATTAAGGTTTGTATAGAAATGCTGTCTTTAAAAGTACTTATTGCATGACTCCCCCAGTCTCATTTCAATTTGTGCTAAATAGTAGAAAACATTTTCTATTTAATTAAAACGAGCATTGTGGAATTAAATTCCACGCAAATAAAGATTCTCAGTCAGTTTTTCTGGTTCTGCCATAAGTAAAAGTACTTCTAGTTAGAAACAATAGGAACCTATTCACATTAACATCTAATATTCCCTTTCTATTAGAGGGAACATGACATATTAGTGATTGAAAAATACTAGGCCTTTTGGAATTTATACCGAAGAAAAAATAATATTAATCCTATTCTGGTTATATGTAGATTAGGTAAAAATTAAAAATTTTCTTTCCTAATGTTGGATATAATGTAGTTTTTCTTTGCAAATTATCTTCTCTTTAGTGCTAGTAACAATATCCTTTTTTTGTGATCAATGAATTTGTTTATCTGGATATAAAAAGCCTGTTAATATAGTACTCTAATAACTGTAATTGTAAATAAATTTAATAAAATCACTTTCCTAATCCTATCCATTTTCTACTAATCTTAGAAAGAAAAAACTTTTACAGAATTGCTTATCAAACAAAATATTCCGGTTACTTATTTGGATATCAATGCCATTAATATAGTACTTCCTATTTGTAAGTGACCTATCACGTCTTTCTTCGCACAGAGATTCAATGAAAAAAACAATGCAATGATAAATATATTTGACAAACATAGAACTACTGTATAAATCTGAAGGGAAACAATTTTAAAAGTAAATGTATATAAATTTTTTAAATAATATAGGAGATAAATTATTGGTGACATACATAAAATCACAAAATAATATTTCTCCTATTAACTGTACTTAAATAAAGATGGATAATGAATCTTCAGATAACATTTTGGAATGCAGCTATATCTTTAAATTTCTATCCAAAAATTTTATTATTTCAGCAATACGTTTATTACTTACAAATAATGTTAAATGTAAATAACCTGTAATATTTTATATTTAAGACGGTCATGAATGGAAAGAGTTTTATGGTGCACTAGCTCATTACAGCCCGTGAACTAGATTCAATTGTGCATTAAATAAAATTTAAAACTTACTAGGAATTTATTTTTCAGCCAGTCAGAAACAAACAAAAATCCAATAATGGTCAATAAAGATTATTTATTTAATCTTAGGCCAAAGTTAAAAAAATAAAAAAATATCCAAACCAACATTATCTGGAAAGTTTGGGAGTAATGCCTTGCTCTTCACAATATGTTTTATGAGAAAAACTATTGGAGACCTTTTGCCTGCAATAGGCTATCAATAGCTTCCCTCATAGAGAATTAGTGAAAGATAAAATATTATTCTCAGGCATGCCATATATCAGATAGTGAGAGATTAAATATTTTCCCATTCTTTTTATAATCTTTAACTAAGAATACTTAGATTTCCATTTACTGACCAATATTAGATTTTTCTTGAATTGGCTAAGGGCTGGCTATTTGAAAGAAAAACAAACAGGTTTGAGAAAAGATTTTCAAGTTTTAATGATTGTACAACTACTATAAGATGAAATGCTTCTATCCAATACTGAGTATCTCTGGATATGCAAATATTTGTTTCATTGTCCATCATATTAGATATTCAATATTTAAACATTAGGTCAAATGAAAAAAGTTCATTTTATTTCCTACATATATGTTGTAAAAAAAAACAAAAAAAGCTATGGATTTCAAAATTATTTATAAATTTTAATTTATACAAATTACATATATACAATAATTATGTACATCTTCATCATATTTATATAATTTTACTATCAGAAAAAAAAAATAGACAATTTCACTGTTGACATAAATCAGAAATACGTGTTTCTATTTCTTCAACACTTTTGATCATTTCTTTGATTTGTGTTTCATCCATTTCGAAACGTAACACTTCTATCTGAAATAATAAAAAATAAGTAATAGTAAAGATGCTTAAGAAAGCAGAATAAGGTTAATGTTTTCTAATTATGTTAATATAATAAGTTATATTCTTCAATTTCTAAAAACTCCAATACAAAAATTAAATTTCTTAATATTTAAGAAACATAAACCAAATCTATAAAAATAATTTGCAAATTGTGATTTAAAATTTAGTTATAAAAACTGCAATTTTAATATTTCCTAGACTTTTAAAAAAACAGACTTTTTGAAAAAATATTGAAATAATTCTCTCAGTAAAATGTATTGTTTATTTTCTACATTCTCACATGAGCAAATACAATAACATATATATTTTCTTATTCTTTTCTTTCACTTTCTTTGCATATCTTCATATAATCATATATATATTTCTTATAACACTTCTTTCATATACTGCTGGACAGTCGAAATTGTAAGGGAAATAAAGAAGGTTAAGAAAATTGGTTTGCATTGATGGGTATATGAAAGAAGTGTTATAAGAACCATATATATTTATTATAAATGCATTTACTTATTCACATTCAATCAAAAATTAAACATAATAAAAAGCTTACTGTACCGTACATACTTCAATTTTCATTGCAATTACATATGCTCTGAGAAAGATCCTTTATCTTCAATAATTTTTTTTTGCCTATGCAAACATAATAGCAATGTCAAAAAGCCCATGTCTCTCTACTTACGTTGATGTTTTTAAGTCCGTATTAACTTTAAAGAATATTCTTAAATTGCATAAAACTTTTAGTATTATAATTAAAAAACATTTTATTATGCAGAATACAGTAAATGGACATTTGGAAAGGATAATAAAATGAAACTTTCAATATAAACCGAGGAAATAATTAAAAAGAATGATGTCATATGCTGCTGTGATCAAAACATGGCTACTGAAGTATTATAAAATTTATGAATTTTAATGATTTTTTTTTTGAACATGATCACATACAAGACTCTGAGACTAAAAAATGGCAGCTGCCATATTATAAAATTTGTTAAGTTTATGAATTTTAATGGTTTTTTTTTTTATGGAAAGTATACAAATTGAAGTAGTTATATATAGAACTTGCAAATAAGCTCTTAACAAGCAGAATATCTTCAACCCCAGACCGATTTCTGCTACTGGCTTCCTCAGTGAGGTGTTTATTTGGGAGCTCTATTTATAACATTTGTAATACAAGCTTGTTAAATTAGGTCATGTGACACATGACTTGATTTCTTTGTAAATTGAAGTAGTCTATATCGAAACAACGTGTATCACTGCTTCACTGTTGTAATTTTATCTTGTTTACTATTGATCATTTATATGCATATCTCTTATAACCATGGCGATTTAATGTACATTTAAGAATTTCACTATCCACCACTACCGTATAGTTATTTAACAAATTATTATCTTATGCTTATCAATTGTGAAATTCTTTTCCTAATAGTCTTTTCTCATCTCTTATACTATTCAATTGTTTAAAAATAATCTTTTATATTATTAAATGAAAATAAACATATTTTTTCTTATTTTTAAACATTACTTTTAATAAAAAGATGATACTATAACTTTTTCTTTTACCAATTATTAATGATTTTGTTTATAAATTTATCCACCAGGTAGCATTTTTATTATGATATATATAAATTAAGAATGAAGTTCCATTTAGCAGATTTCTTCCTGGATGAAGAGAGATGAAATTATATTACTAGTATTAAACATACATTACCATCCTTTAATTACTTGAACTATCTCACATGAAAAATTCTTATATTTAATATTTATTTTCTTGTTAAAAAAAACTTCAACAAGAAGTTATGTTAACAACAACTGTTGGAAAAATTTCTGGTGAAGTTTTAAGCACTTAATATGACCAATTCAAGTACGGAAGAAATAAAAAATAGAATTAAGAAAAGATGAGATTTACTGTATTATTTGGTTAACTGGTTATTATTAGAATCTTTTTTGGTGAAAGATTATATTTTTTATATCTAGCATCATAGCATGATAAGAAACATGTTCAACAATTCCCCAAAAGTAATCAATGATTATATACTTATTAATTCAAGAGTTACCTCAGCGGTACAAATAATTGGGCTTAGATCTAAAGATCCCCAGTCTGATTCTCAAGTATAGAAGTAAGCAAAAAAAAAAAAAAAAATTCAGTCAACTGAATAAAACTTATAATCAGCGTGTTACTTTAGTGTTAAATATCGCTTGACAATTGAACAAGTTGCCATACAAATTTAAATTTGTTTCTTTGAATAGCCTGTAGTAGAAGCAGTAATTTGTTCAATTCATTTTAATTTAGAGTCATCTATTAATCAATGTATACTAGATGGTAATGCTAAATTCAAATCCACAGATGAGTTTTAGACTTTTAGTTAGTAACTGGAAATTCAAATATAACCAAAATCTGAATCTAGAAATCAGCTATATTTTAGCAACTTTAATTTTTACATTAATAGCAAGCAACCTTGACCCTTTGGCAAATATGGTACATATCAACAAAGGTATATACTTTCAATAATAGGTTTTTTTTTTAAAAAAAAAAAGATGACATTTTCTAATATTAAAAAAAGAAAAAGATTTCCATTAAAAAGTGAATTTTTATTATTACTATGCTCTGAGACAAGTTTAGTGCCTAATCAAATAGAACTTGCAAAAAAATAAATAAATCAGAAATTAAATTCGACACCGCCTTTAAAAAATTTAAAAATGATTTACATGTATTAAAATGTTTACCTGCTCCTTTTTGTTTGCAGTTGTCAATTCCATTTCTATAATGGCTACAGGAGTGTTTATCTGTTCAATGTGCCGTGCCTGGGTCTTCATGTCGATCCTCCAACTGAGTTTTTTGAGAGTGCTATTCCAGGTATTTTCAGCTATTATTTTATCATGGATTTTTGTCTTATGAGATTTCCAAAACTTGACAAAGGCTTGACTTTGGTCTTCGGAGATACCACCATCTTTTTTCTTAGTCTGCGAGGTCAAAAAAGCTTCCAGCTGATTAAAATCCATGTCTGCGGAAACTATATTCTGAAATTAAATGTGAACAAAAAAAAGTACATTAAAATCATACATTATCAAATTTAAGATTTTATGTTTGGAAAATATAATCATCGCTAAACTCTGAAAAGAATTATATATTTAGAAACACATCACATTTCTTTATTTGCAATAGGAACAGTAATTCACTCTACATCAGAGCCATCTATTATAAGCTAGAATAAACAGATGCCATTTATAAAGTCCCAAACTAGTTTCTGGCTATTGGATATAGAAAGTAAACAAAGAAAGTCATGGGATGTTTAGTAAGATAGAAACCATTTTTGCTAGAATTAAAGATGCCTATAAAATTGGGTTCGCTGAAACAAATAAACTGCAGATCTAATGTCAGATATAACTATACCAAATAAGTTAGCTTGAGTTCAAAATCTTGGAATATTTACATCACAATGAAAGCGAATAGAAATGAATACTTTTTATTCATCATTTATTAGATTAGAGATTATCCAATAATGAATAATATTTCTGTAATGTAATCTTCACTACACCACTCTCATGCAAGATAGGCACTGGTTTCTATCAACTTTTAACACCTTGTGGAGTGATGTAATCATAAACATGTAACCAAAGACATGTGAAAAAGATCTATGATCTCCAAAATGCACATTTCATACTAAACTAGCACTCATCAGTAGGCCCAGATTACAATCTCATTATCTTTGTTTAGTATAAATATCTAGATAGCAAATTATTACAATTTATTTGACAAGTATCAAATCTGCTGCACTCATAACTTTGACACAAAACATTTAATGAAAGTATATTAATACTTTTTATTAGTCATTCATTAGACTAGAAATTACCCAATAATGTATCATATTTCATAGTCCTAATTTTTCATTACATCACCCTCATGCAAGGTAGCGACTGATTTCTATGCACTTTTATCAAATAAACTGTAGTAATTTGCTATCTATATATATATATTGAACAATGATAAAGATATGTGTAAGAGATTGTGGTCTGGTCTAACTGATGAATGCTAGTTCAGCATGAAATGTGCGTCTTGGGATGTTTATGATTACATCTCTTCACAAAGTGTTAAAAGTGGATAGAAACCAATCTCTAACTTGTGTGAGAATGGTGTAGTGAAAATTACAATACAGAAATATTACTAATAGAAATTAGTTTTGAGATTTAGATGTGAACTCTACTATTCAGTCTATTGCAAACCAAGAAACTTTAGAATAGGACAATTGAAGTGAATCTCTGCTTTCAATGCAAAAAAATAATCATGGTAAAAAAAAAACCAGATACCCAAGGAACAAGGAGTAAGTAGTGATTAACAATACAGAAATTTTCCAATTAGAAAGCCATTCCATTATGAATGGAATTATCATTTTAAGTATGGGAAAAATACATTTTGAACTCTAAGCAATGATCATGTATTTAAGAATTAACTAGCATTTTGCATACTAATGTTTAGAAAATATAATAATCAACATTCATTTTAATCATTTTTAGTAATAAAAACATATACTGCCTATATCAGATGATGTTGTCGTAATAATAGCGGTAGTAGTATAATAATGATGATGATAATAATAACTTATTTATTTACCAGTTTATAATAAACTCCAAATGAAGGAAAATAAGCATACATGGAATTAAAATGTAATTAATATACATAAAACTTATACAAAATAATAAGATTAACAATTATCTAATATTAAATTTATTTCAGTTATTACTTGAAGTTAATCAAGAGTATTTCTTTCTTAAATCTGTTCAATGAATAATTTCAAGATAATATTGAAGAAAAATATTAACATACATTAGACCAATAAAACACGGTTGATAACTACTGTGAGTTTTGGTATAAGCTGAATAATTAATTGAATGAAATTTAGACTTTCTAATTTTACCTTTTTAAGAACATTTACAATAAAATGATATATTTTGAATAATGATCATACACTTTCTATAAAGTACGACAAATCCCATAACAAATCATATACTTTAAAAAGTAAAAAAACCAACAACCATATACATATATACAACTTAACATAAAAAAAATATACACAGAAAATTTCAAAACCACTAGACATCACATGATCACCATCTCTTATGCTAGCACATTATTATTAAACAGGTAAACCTCTCCACACAGTAGTGCCACCCTGAGTAATCAATGGATGCCAGAAAGCTGGCGCATAAAATCCCCATCTAGTGTCTGCTCATGCAATATCCCCAGACTAGTTTCTGGCTTGTGGCCTTTGTCAATGATCTCCTGCCTTGGATCTGAGAGCATTGCACCTAGATCTTAGGATCTAATGCAAACCTCCAGCAGCCACCTTTTATTTCTAGTTAACTACAAAACTATGAGAATGAAACTGAAAACACAGTACTATTTTCAATCTAAGCTCAATAGCTTATATAGTCATATAGCTCCTTACTGACGAAGGCCACAAGCCAGAAACTAGTCTTGGGGATATTGGATAAGTAGGTACTAGATGGGGATTTTATGCACAAGCCTTCTGGCATCCATTGATTACTCAGGTTGGCATAGGGTGGCATTACTGTAAGGAGAGTTTTTCCTATTTAGAAAATTTCAAGTAAAATTATAATTTATAAACTCTATATTAATATTATACACTAACTTATAATAAACTAAGTAACACAATTTCACCAATTGGCTTCCAAAATTTGCATAACAAGCAATACTTTAATCTTATGAATGGTAGTTCAATGTTCAAATCCCTAGATCAGTTTCTCACTCTGTAATGAAAATCATTTGATTACACAATATATTTAGTTGCCTTTATTGTCTTGAACTATCCAAATTAACTCTACATATCATGTCTAGCTGATTGGGTTAGGGCTTGAATCTTTCAACATCTAAATATTGAGCACTAGTTTGTTACAATAAAAAAGTGGCTGTTTGATATGTGGTGGAATACAAGCACCTAATAGATGAAAGCTTATGGAAACTAACCAGGATGTTTGTTTAATGTTCAATAATTATTTGAACTTATAATAGATGGCTCTGAAATAGAATAAATAATGGATTATGGCTCCTAAGGATTACATTCTCTTCAAATTAGTTTAAATTAAATGAATAACTAATAGTGGAACAATTATTTAATAAAATATATGACACTTTTTTTTTTTACAACGGGATCCAAAATAAACAGATTAATAAAAAGATAAAATTTGTAAAAAAAAAATAAATAAATTGAAATTTTGTTTGTTTATTACTATAGTAAAAAAAAAAAAAAAGGCAAGATATTTAAAAACATATGTATGCACGACTGTTAATGAAAATATCCACAGAAAAAATAGTTTTAAATATTCAACTTTATTAGTAATGTGACATTACTATAAACCATAAATGATATACAGGTTATATCAAAAGCATGCTAGGCAGTAATAAAACTGAATATTTAAATCTACCTTTTCTGTGGAGTTTTCATTAACAGTCACGTATTACATTAAGCAGGAAATTATTAATAGTTGAATATATATGTATGATAAATTTTAATTATAGTTAAGAAAAAAAACAGGATTTATATACGAGATGGAAAGTTAAATTAAATTCAGAGTAGTATTAGAAACATTTTTTATAATAAAAAAAATAGATGTATATTATTTTTTAATTTTCCCATGCAGTTTAACTTTCTGCCATGCCTAATCATATTCCATGAATTTCACATGTAGGCATTCATATGGTAAGATGTTTAAAGCTGTAATGATAGTATTAAACTAATGTAAATAATGAAATATCTTTTATGCACTTCATATTGTAACAATTCAGTATTCATCATGCACATTTATTGGTTTATTTTTTTGAAACCATCCGTGTCTAAAAATATTTTTATATTTAACATTTTTTATTATGCATTATTATTTATTATCATTTTATTATTTTACTCATATGGTTATTTATTAATGTTTTATTATTTACTTTATATGATTGGCTTTCTAATTTAACGCCTTCAGCATCGGATCACACATTCAAGCAGAGGGTAGAATATCATTTATAGATTAATCATCAATGATACCTTCAACCATCTTTCCTGATCATAGCACCCCTCCATACTGTTGGGATAACACCTGCCATCTAAAGCACTTTTATTTGTTTTGAGAACAAGACTCAGGCGCCATATATGTTATATATAGCCAGCATGCCTAGATGACAGGCACACGAACCCAGTGCTTGAAATATACCCAGGCTAACTCATAATCTTGATCAGGGGACCCAGCGTAGTATTAATTAACACATGAAAATATTTCTAACCTTTAAATTACTGGTAACATAGTTAAAAGAGAGAAAATACAGATCAAGAAACAATTAAACATATTTTTTTTATTCGCATAGACACACACACACACACACACAAATAAATATAACAGTACAATCTAACACAAAAGAATAAGTATACATTGTTAAGAGATTCAATATTACTGATTGTCCTTCATTATAGTTCATTTTTTAAAAAGAATATAGATGTCTAGAGAATATATGATTGAAAAGTGTATTTACCTAAGTTTTTCATTATATCGAGATGACACATTTCCATTTTGGTTTTGATTTTCCAGATCTGGTTTTTTTAGTCTCCAGCGATAGTTTCATGGGTTTCCTTCCATTCTTCTGATGGGCAATGGGAGAGACAATGGGGCAGCATCTATACTAGAGTTGAGGCATTTATCCCAGGTGAGAAAAGTTGGTAGAACCAAGGACCTAGGGCACGAAGCCCAGACCAAAACTCTAATGCTTTTTAACAAGGAAGTTGCTACTTCACGGCTTCTATGTTTATATTTTCTATGGCAAATAATTTGTCTCTCTGTGGAACTTATTATGTTCTTATGAACTACTGAAAAAACTGAGCAATTGAACTGGAACTGGACTTCAAAAAACTTCCGAAACGGCTAACAAAAACTGCTGGAACTGAATAACAATGGACAAACTGCCACTTTTATAGTTAATTCTCCCATTGTCTAATTTTTATCATAACTTCAATTTGGTTTTTAATTAATTTAACACTTTTATCTAATATATGAGCACAGCCTTTCATACGAACCACCACTCTCCACTCTATCTCATAACACTGATAAACTTGAACACATATATGTTGAAAAGATAAATAATCACTAATATAATTGGATGGATGGTTGAAGAATTGGAGTGTGGAGTGGATTGAAGCCTGTCCATTAAAGTATGAAGATTGTCTATCTTAATATATATCTGAACATTTATAGTATATATGTGTGAGATGATAATCTGGACCAACTGATGATTGCTGGTTTAGCATGAAATACGTATATTGGTGATTATTTATCTTTTCGACATATATGTGCTCAATTGTATCAGTGTTATGAGATAGAGTGGAGAGTGGTGGGTTATGTGAAAGTCTGTGCTCATATACCCTATGTATTACATATATTGATACAGGTATATAATAAGCCGGTATATCAGTTACTTTTATCTAATCATTTTTTTTAGATTCATCTACTATCTTATTGCATTCCTGCCGATGAGATAGTTTAAAAGAATTTTCTTTTTATTAATTAATACTATTGTCAGTTTTATTTTAAAACATTTCACATTTATTTATTTTTTTAAAAAAAAATTAATTTATAAAAAAAGAGAGCGGTTTTTAAATCCTTAGCTGTTATGATTCTTTCTCCCCACCCTATTTTTAAAAACAAGGATGCAATCTTTTATTTTATTGATTTCATTTTTACAAAATCTACTTTTTTTTAAACTATTTTTCATTTCTCTTTTTCTTAATAATTTGTTTATTTTAAATTATAAAATATGTAACACAGTTAGACATATTGTTTGTTTTTACAACATATATTTCACAATACAATATAATATTTTTTGACATATGCAAATATGTTGCAGTTTTGACTGTTCAATAGTCTTTTTCAGAGCTGTTAATATATATAATCATAAATATAAATACTCATTATAATGAATTATATTTACCAAACACAAAAACTTGTACACATATTTAAAAGATAAATTTTTACTTTAATTCAAACAGAATTTTTACATATTTATATCCAATTAAATGTGAATAAACATTTCAGTTCTAATTGTAATTAATTTTAAATAATCAACTTTAAATTTACCATTATATATATATATTACTATATTGAATACTATTTCAAAGCATTCCTTTTAAATATTATTATATCTATTACTTTCTCAGTATGTAGCTTTCCCACTGTCATTTTGATATCAATCTCATTTGGATATAACATGGTTTTCTTCATCTACTATTTCAAGAGATAATTAACTATTCACTGCAATCCAGCTCTGGCCTCTATTGTCAGCCCGAGTAATACATAGTTACTAGATATAATGCTTATTATATTCCTGTATTGCTATCTAAATTCACACCCCCAGACTAGTTTTTAGCTTTAAAATCCAGAAAAAAAATCTTTTTAAACCAGAAATTAGTCTGGAGATATGGATAGAATAGCCCTAGATAAATTTAATAAGCATTACATCCAGCATCTATTGATTACTCCAAATTTGCAGCTAGAATAGAACAAACAATTGTGTAACCTGGTATCATGTGTTGATATTATTATTAGATACCATCTAATTAAAATAAACCAGAAGATATACAGACAAATCCAACTTCTGATCTAGTATTGATTTTTTTTTTTCAAATTTCACATCTGTATACAAGTTTACACATTTGCCATTATTATCAGATCTCCATTTTTAGTGTAATTTTTAGTTATATTAGTTAGTGCTCCCTTAGGAAAGTTTGCAATAGATGTCTTTTAACAATACTTATTTGTGGATCTGAAACTTGTTACTTAACATGCCATTCCACAAAGTATGGAGAGATGTACGCTGTGACTAAAAAAAAGAGAATGAAAACAAAATACATGGATAAAAAACAAACAAATGGGTATCACTGATACCAGTGAAGAAATTAATAAATTGAAATGGAGCTCATCTGGACATATTTACTAGAAGAGGTGACAATAGACAGTTAGTTGAATTCTTAAAGTAAATACCAAGAGAATATAATAGATCGAGAAAGAGATCCCATATAAGATGGATGGATGACATAAAATTGATCAGGGAAACTAGATTGAATTCAGAATGAATCAGTAATGTTTAAAAATGATCTACAACAAATTTATAAACAAATATCAGAAACACATTCTATTTTCAATATCTTCTGTATCTCTATCACAAAAAATGAAGATTCTTAAGTAGCAAAATTTAGTTATTTCATCAATAATCTGCTCCCTAACATTAGATTATATGACATCACTTTTAACTTCTATAATTTTAAGATCTCCTTAATTATAAATCAGAAAACATATTTTAGACAATTATTAGTGATCCATTAGATATTTGTTTATCAGTCTACATATTATCAGGTCCAAAAGCATATTTTAAATGATACAATTACGAATAAGCAATTAGTCTCCTCCTTCTGATAGACCTTTAAATACTCACAGCCTCCTTTGATTTTTCACTGAACTGAATAGTTATTATAAACTGTCCTTAGTAAATTAATCAGTTTTTTTAAAAATATTAATTTTTTTTTGCATAAAAACTACACCCTAGTCCTCTTGAGACTATCAAATTTCTTTTCAAAATCAAAAGAATGTTATAAATAATATTCACATGAGTGCTCTGTGATGACATAGAGTTTGATAAGCTTAGTAACCATTTGGCTTGATCAAGAACCAAGTTTTTCTCTACTGAGTTATATGCCAAAAGACTCTTAAATCCTTTCTAACAGTAGGCACCTCAAAACTGTTCTTGGTATAAATGATATAATTGTTGGCCAATTTTTATATTCTGACTAATCATCTTTTCTCACAAGTTTGATACGGTTGCTTTTCTTTCAATTTGAATGTTATATAACAATAATTCACCTGAAACTCAGGGGTCTTCATTTCCAGTTAAACAAATTTAGTTTCAAATCCTATGAAAAGAGCAAATTATAGCATTTACATAATTATCAACTAAACTATTGTCAATATGCTATATGCAGAAAGTGTATTCATGAATAAATAATGTCAAAGTGATCATATCGAATATAGACAGTATATGGATTAGTCTAAATAGTTTCCAGGATTAATGGTCATGTTCTATTTATATGTAATAGTTCTGATATTTCACTGATAATTGTGGATGATATTATTAAAAGCAAAAATATTAGACTTTTTTTTTTGCCAGTTCAAGCACCTACAAACTACTATTTAAAAATCTTGCTAGAAAATTAGTACAAGGAAGAAAAAAAAAACAAAACAACTAATTTATGAGAGCAATATTAAAAAAAAAACAACCCAAAAACAAATTTTCTGATTTGTAAATAATTTTATGTGTAATAGAAACTGATTTCTGAATGAAGTCAATTCTTTTATATATATTTTGAAATAGAAACTTTTGTCGAAATATTCATTTGCTAGTTAAAATAGAAAATTTCTTTGTAAGCCTTTCTTTTATTTTTAGAGATGTCTAACAAAGCTTGTAATGAAATGTCAACAGTACATAAAAACTAGCTATAACTATTAAACCCAGAAAGAAATTACAACAATTTTTCTGCAGATTACAAAAACTTCCATTCATATAATCCAGGGGTCGGCAATCTAAGGCATGCATACCAAGTATGGCATGCAGAATGATTATCAATGGCACTCTGACAGAACTGAAATAATAAAATTATATTTTTAATTACAATGCACGCATTTGCGCTATCACTTACATTTTGCATATGCGACTAACAGGTAAATGAAAACCATGATTTAGTTTAATTTATTAATTATTTTTTACAATAAACATATATTCGATCTTTTGTTATTTTCAATGAAGATAAAAAGTTAGATGGAAATTTTTTTTTTTCAAAGGGAAGATAAATTTTGGCTATTTTTTTTTTGACAGTCAATTAACCTTTGATACTTTTGTACGCAACTGCTTGTTCAGAGTCAATTTATATTTAGACAATATTATATCAGTTAATTCATTTGAAAAACTTCTATTCATAATTACATAATAATACATTTTAAGTCTCAAGTCATTTATTTGAAAAAAAAAAAAAAGTTTATAGTTAGTGATAGTCGGGTTAATGTGTAAATGAAGTCCGCAAATATATGAGACAATAATATCGCATAGATCTCAAAGAAATTTTTTCCTTTTAAATGTTTATTGTGTACTTAAAAAAATTTCTCATAGAGAAAACTTTCAAATATCTATAGTTTTAAAGAAAAGAATATATGAAAAATTTCCAATTTCAAATCAATTTTTTATATCATAAAAATGAGTTTCTTTGCTAAAAAAAAATACTTGTTTTATTTTATTAGAGTTCATTAATCAGCTTTTTAAATCAAACCATTGAAAACCAAACACACTTTGTCTAATATGAATCATTGTATATTAATCGGCAATTTTGTAATAATACACATTTTTTCGAGTGCTAATAAGATAAATCTTCTCCATGCCAAAGAAAATTTTAAGCATGTCTTTCGAATGCAATATATTTAACAAAACATACTTTTCACATATTAAAATACTGAATGACCAATAATATGAGATCTGGTTATAATGGGCTTCAAAAGTAAGATATATATAATTTTGAAGTTCATTATAACCAGATCAATTTTGATACTATATATAATAATATTGGTAGATTCATTTCAGCATGCGGAATAACATTGTAACATAGGTTTGGCATGACCCAACTTAAAGGTTGCCAACCGCCAATATAATCCATATAGTTAGCCCTCAAAAAGTATGCAATTGTTATAGGGAAAAGCTTTTTAATACTTTAAAAAATGGAAGTTTGTTACAAAAATATTTTGGCATATTTACTGATTTAAAAAAAAAGTGACAAGAGGGAATAAGTAATATCAATTTTTATATTTATTAATAATTTTAATATTAAAATCTTGTACCTCCTGTTAAATGCATCATTTATTGTTTTAATAAATCATTACAAACTACAATGTTTAAAAACTACAAATTACATAGATATCTATACATAAAACAATTATAAATCATCACCAATCATTTGTAAATGAGTATGATCATTTTAAATTCAGATGATGAAAAACCAAAGATGAAGAATAAAAAGTTAGAAAACAATACAAAATAGATAAAAAAAAAAAGCAAAAACATTGAAGTCAATAGTTGCCATATAAGAAATTAAAAAAAAGAAATGGAATTGCGCAAGCAGATGACTTCATTATTACATAGTGCAGACTAACTAATGGTATAAAAGGCTCACAATGAATAGATCTTATATTAATCTAGATGATTGAAGATAATAAGGTATAAGAAAAAGAATGAATGTTAAAAATAATTATTAGTGAATTTAATTAAGAAAACAACAATCTTTATTCATTTTTCATTCAATTTTTTATTTAGCATTTAATTTCAAAATTAAATTCTCCCTACTTGTTCAAATGTTACTTTAAAAATATGGTACTTGAGTATTAATCCTGCAATATAGAAAAGATAGGAGACTTTTCACATCCGCTATAATCTTGCGATGTATATTGAAAAAGGTGATTTAGATTTTTCAAAATGTGCTTTGATTGTTATTATTTTGCGTTATTTATCTTTTTCAGTGATTTCTTTTTTAAAACATACTTTATTATTATTTTGATTTAGTTATAATTGTCAGTTGCAAAAGCATTTGTCTTTTTCAAAATGTGCTTGGAAAACATGTTTTTTTTAGAAAACATACTTTTATTATTATTCTTTTTTAGCATTCAGTTCAGTTGATTTAAATTTAATGAGTGTAAGTAGTTTTTGTATTTTATTTTCATAATTTCATAAATAAAGTGCATGTGTGCTTTTGTTTTTTTTGTATTTGGAAATAATCCAAAATAATGACAATTTGGAAGCTGCCCACTACTGAATTGGATGGCTTCGTTGTTTTATTGTTCTGTTTGGTGTATTTACCAAAAATCATAGGTTGAATATTTTTCTACAATTTTTCCTCCTGCATGAAAAGTGCTAATTAATAAGTTTTATAATTTATATTTCTTTACTCTTCTGAATTATTTGATTTATTTACTTTTTTTGATTTGTTGTATTTACAAAAAAGGTTGATTAATATTTATGTAAACTTTTTTTTCCGCCTACAAGAACAGCGATAATGAAATTGTTAGAATTTCTTTCTTGTTACCGAGGATTTTCTTTTGTTTGTGAATTAGGTTGATGAATATTTTTCTCCAATTTTTTTTTCCTCTGCATGAAAAGCACTAATAAAACTTATAATTTATATTTCTTTATCGTTCCGAATTAGTGATTTTGTTTTGTTTACTTTTTTTTTACAAAATATTCCGTTTCTGAGTATTTTTCTGGAAAAGATCTCGACATTCTTTGCAATCATCTATTCATTTTGGTGGGACAATTTCCACATGGGGTGTCCATTTTCTGTGCAAATGTGAAATTTGAATTGGTTTTTTTTTTTTAATGCAATTAATTATTATTATTTATTACAGTTTAAGTAGCGTATGTGTATATTTGATCTTTTTGTAAGTATTATTTACAAAAAATTATAATTTAGTAATTGTTTTATTGTAAAGTAACAGTGGGGAGTTGATTCAATCTATTTTCACAGGGGGCAGAGAAAATAGTTTTTATGATTTGCAATGTTGTTTTTAATTAGACCTCTATTTTCTTCAATTTGGTTGTTTGAACGCGATCAATTCCTCTTATTTATTATGGTGGTAAGTAGCATGTGTATATTTTACCTGTTTTTATAAGTCAATATTATTTAAAAACAATTATAATTTAGTGATTGTAAGTAAAGTAACATTGGGGAGTTGATTCAATATATTTTTACCAGGGTGTAGTCTTAAGATATAAAATTTATGGTTTAAAATTTTGTTTGAATTTACTGCTGCAAATCATACATATGTTTACAATTTTTTAGTGTGTGTTAATTTTATTCCTGCAATATGCTATTAGACTTGCTGTAACTTTTCGTATTCGCGTCAACCTGCCAATGACTTTGTAAATCTTTGCAAAAATATTATATACAAGATCATGCATGTACAAGTTACTTTTTCCACAAAAAAAATCTGGCCCAAAATATCATGTATAGGATCCGTGTACATGTTATTTTGGTCAGATCACAAGATTTACAAAGTTATGAGCGGATTGATACGAATGTGAAAAGGTCAGCAAGTCTAATAGTGCACTGCAGGATTAGTACTCAAGTACCAAAAATATTTATTAACTTACAACAGGAATGGCTAATCTATGGAACATGTATCAAACATAGTGGATTGTGGAACTAAAAATGGTCCATCGGGCTTCTGATTATTAAAAAAAAATATAAGTCTAGTTAATATAAACTAATACAGCAAACAAAAAACAATTTTGATTATTACTGGAAAAAAAAAAATTAAATTCTGTGACTCAAACTAAACAAAAAAAAAAAAAAAGTGTTCTGCACATTGCCACTGGTCTAACCCTCACATGACTAATCTAGAACAGTGGTCTTCAACCTTTTCATACTTGCGGACTGGCAAAAATAAGGATAAGATTTCGCAGACCGGCAGAAGTTTCCAGAAAAAATTTCTTAAACATGTAACCTGCTTATGGTATTGCTTACCGTCACATGTTGAACACTCTTTCTTGAGTTGCACAGTCATACTGCTACAGAAAACAGTACAATAACAATCGTTCTCATTAATGTGCTTGCATTTCTACATTTATTATTTCATTGTTAAAACATTCAAGAATAAAATGTTATTCACCTGAATGTTGGGAAATATCACAGCTAGTGTAATTACATGACAATGATTATGATAAATGTAATATCTGTATTTAATGTTAAATATACAAGATGAAGAGATGAAGTTATATATATATGGAAGTTGTCTTTTGATAGTAGTAAGGGCAAAATAAAAATCACGTAATTAAAATCAGTGTGCAGCCCAAAAAAAGTCGCCGTATTTTAAATCTGAAAAAATAAAACGAAACATGTAAGTCTGAAATTTTGATGTTATTGTAATTTTTTTTGGTGCTGGTGTGTTGAAAGGATCAAAAAATGTAATTAATAGGAAAGGTTTTTTTAAAAAAATGGAAAAAAAAAAGACAACGAAAGTTGAAAAAATCAAAAGTTTTGATCTTATTTTAATTGGGGGGGATGGGAGTGGATTGAGAAATATGTTGTCTTCACCGAGAAAAAATATAGACACCAAAGTTATTTTTTGTTTGTTTTTATTTTTAAAAAAAGGTAACAGAAATTGGTTTTAAAAATAAGTTTTAGCATTTTAGCAGTATACAAATAAAGCCAAAAAAAAAAGCCTTATATGCCAAAAAAAAGCGGGTGTATTTTTAAACAAAAAAAAAAAAAAAGAAAATGAAACTTGAAAAAGTCAAAAGTTTTGATCTTATTTTAATTGGGGGGAGGGGGGTAGAATTAAATTTTTTATTATTTTTCTAAAAAAATTCAAAATTAAAAAAAAAAAGTTTTTTATTATACAAACTCTGGTTGTCTTTTGATAGCCAATCACGGCCGCTTGTCGTTGTTTATGTGTTAAAACAATAAAATGTAACGTGACTTTTTTTGATCTCTTAAATTTTTTCTACTCCCTCTTTTAATATTTCATTTTTAGTGATTTTTATTTTTTTTGGCTTTAACTTTTATTTTTGAAATCAATTGTTATCACCTTTTTTTAAAAAAGAAAAACAACCAAAAAATTTCTATCTCTAACTTTTACAAAGTATTTCTCAAACATCTGTGATAAATAGAAAAACAAATTAATTTATGTATGATTGATTAGATTTCGTTTTTGTTCTGTTTTTTTTTTTTAAATCGGGTAAAAATGCGATGAAAAAATAAATAAAAATTGTTTATATTAATTAAAAGTTTAAAATCTTATTATTTTGTTATTACAAACTGTCTTGCCAGTCTAGCATGGACTGGCAGAAAACTTCTGCAGCCTGGTGCCGGTCCATGGACCGGTGGTTGAAGACCACTGATCTAGAACAAATTGATTCTAATTTCATACGTAAGCTTTGCAATATGTTCAGTATAAAAATTATTTTTATCCATAATGTTCTACTTATCTCCAATTATTAAGTCTGGTAAAATCAACAGATTCAGAAGTCTTATTAAAGTAAACAATATTTAAAATTTAAATTTTTCTATAATACATTATTAGTTAAAAAGCACATATAAGTGTATCTATATTATCATTTTATATATAAATTGAACAGTGCAAAAGTTTTATGGTGCATTAGAACTCGTACTTAAAAAAACTTGGCACACAATCTGTAAAACACTGCCACTGTTGATATATAAAATAAATACTTCATGTACATAGTATAAGTAACTAATTTAATTCAATTTTATTATTATGGAATGTCTCAACGAAAAAAAAAGTATATTTATTTTTCATTTCCAATGATAAATTCTTTTTAAGATTTATATGAACATGAATATATTTTTATCTAAGTAGATAGATTTCATTCCTTTTTAAAGATTTTAACTTAAACAACAACAACAATAAAGGGAAGGGGATAAAAACGTCAATAAAAAATTAGGAGATGACTGCTCAAATCAATCCCTGCATATACGTCCACTTATATACTCTTTTTAGTTTTTTGCTATCTTGGGATTCTCTTTATCTATGAAATGGGCATGTGGCAAATTAGAGACGACTAAGCCAGATGTAATTCTTTTAATGATATTACTGTAATCTTATAAATATAAAAGATTTGAACTCAGACTTTTAAGCAACCTTCAACTATTCACATTATCTCATACTAAATAAAAATAAACTCTTTCACCTTAGATTCTTTATTAAAAGTGGTCAAAATACTTTTAAAAAATAATTATAACATACACCAAATCTTTTAAAAACTTGTTTTTAATTTTTTTGCCACCAAAATGAAATATATATTAAAATAGATTTCCAACGTTTCGACTATTTCTTTATTTTTTTCTATAGTCTTTTTCAAGGAACTAAAAATATATAAAAAGGAGAAAAAAAAAAAATTCACAAAATTTTTTAAAACAAACAAAAATAAAAATCCTGTCACATATACATACTATTTTGGAAAATATATTCTTTACTTACTATGATTTCTTTTCCCAACAGCTTCCAACTTTACATTTTGCCTAAATAAACATTTTATTGTTACAAAATATAGTTTTTTATTATCTTATCTATATTTTGTAACAATAAAATGTTCATTTAGGCAAAATGTAAAGTTGGAAGCTGTTGGGAAAAGAAATCATAGTAAGTAAAGAATATATTTTCCAAAATAGTATGTATATGTGACAGGATTTTTATTTTTGTTTGTTTTAAAAATTTTTGTGGATTTTTTTTTTTTTCTCCTTTTTATATATTTTTAGTTCCTTGAAAAAGACTATAGAAAAAAATAAAGAAATAGTCGAAACGTTGGAAATCTATTTTAATATATATTTCATTTTGGTGGCAAAAAAATAAAAAACAAGTTTTTAAAAGATTTGGTGTATGTTATAATTATTTTTTATCTCATACTACTGATACACATGACCACACACATGTAGAAAAGATAAATAATCACCAATATGCATAATTCGTGCTGAACCAGCACTCATCAGTTGGTCCAGATTATCATCTCCCACATATATAAATATTCAGTTTATATTAGAATAGCAAATCGGTAAAAGCCTGAAATCCGGGCAAAGTCGCTTGGAGCGTTGATGCTAGACAAAATCAATGAAATATAATGTTACCGGGCCGCAATTTTTTTTTAAAATTTTAATACAACATTTATTATTTATTGATTAAAACAATTTTAATTTCATTTATAACATGATTTATTTATTATTAAATAAATTTTTATATTCATTTTCCTTTTTTTTTTAATCCAAATTTTTCAACAAATTTTTGTAATGTAATTTTTTTTTGTTTTTATTATTTTAAAACTTTGAACCGTTTTACCACGTCAAAATATTTCTTTTAATTCCACCGCCGAAAAAAAATAGAATACAATTATTTGCGAATTGTTTAGACTTAATTCTAATTTTTTTTTTGTCTTGACTATTATTTTTCCCTTTTTATTGTTTTTAAAACAACTTGTTTTTAATTATGTTTGAATTAGCCTTTCTTTTTTTTTTTTGTCTACTACAATAAACAGCTGTTTTTTGTGGAGGTGGGTGATTTCGTATCGTTATTATATTAATAAAAACTAAACACAAATATTAAATTATTTTAACAGCGCTAAAAAAAGATAATCAACTTTTGAACTTGTTTCCAATTATTTACATTTTAGTTGTCGTAATTGTTTTTATTAATAATCAATCAAAATTACACCCTACCCTCGCATAAAATTTATTTTTCCCCATCCTTTCTAAAGTAAACTTTTTTACTTTGTCGTTATTATTAACAAAAATACAAAGCGAATCAAAATATGGTTTATGTCAATTTATAATTACTTTACAAAAAAAAAAAAAAAATACACAAACTTTGTATTTTTTTGAAAATAATTTTTATTTATTTATGTAATCTATTTAATTAAAAAAAACAACACTGTCTACTGTTTATTTGCAACAGCCATCTCAGATAGGATGGATAGAAATAGATCTTCATCCTTGTGTATTCTTCTCCATATAAACTCTGACAAGTAGTTATCCAACAACTTTCTGTCAGTTCCTCTTTTCTTTTTGATTTCTTTTTTCAAAAGACCCCAAAGATGCTCAATATTCTGTGTGTGAACACCCGTGGTAGGATCCACAAAGTGGTATCGGTGGTTGACTGTTAGGTGCTGAAATCCAGCGGCCTTCAGTTCTGTAACCCCTTCAGCAATCGGAAAAGATTGTCGATCCTATCTTGATATTGTCTTTGATGGATTGCAAGAGTGTAGCCGCAGAGAGGGATGAAACACAGTGCACAAAACATTTGCCACTCTCGCGACAACTTTTTCTCACTTTTTACTTTGATTTCTATTTCGTTCAAATTACCTTTTTTTTTTAGCCTTCTACAATAAACTGCTGTTGGGGGTGGGGTGTATTTCGTAATTTGTTATTCTTAACAAAGAGTCAACCAAAGTCGTCATTTATTTAAACCCCGCTGCAAAAAAATGAATTCAAATACTTGTCAATTTCGAATGAAATAAAAAACAACAAAAAAAAAAGGACACAAACTTTGGACTTTTTAAAATTATTTATTCGATTTTATTGCTGTAATAAAAAGTGGACATTACGTGTGCCTGACAAAATAAAAAAAAAAAACAATCTCACACACTTTCTGTACTCGGCAATTTATCTGAAGAAAAGTTTCAAAATTGCATGTTCATCTCAGATCTTTTAGTGGTCTTGAATATTTTCCCCACCACGCTGAAACGTGACTTAGCGCGTGAGCTTTGTCGAAGCCTGTTCGAACATACACTTTGCCAATTTCTTTACATATTAACCTTTTTTTCGGTAAGGGTGGGGACCATATGACAATTCTTAATAATTAACAACATTTTTAAAATCGAAATGACATTACTCTATTACGGAGATTTGAAAAAGTCGTACCGCCTTGAAATTTAAACACCCTCAAGCGATACGGTAATCAGCTATGAAAAGAACGAATACGCGTAAATAGCTTCGAAGCACAAAACAGGCCGTAATATTTTTGTGCGATGTCATGTAAAGCGGCCTAGCTCAATGGGTTAATACAATACGTAAATGTTGTATTAGCCTGTAAGGCCGCCGAAACGGCATTTTTATGTGTTTTGACACGTAAACAATGCCCCAAGTGGCCGAGCCCGGATTTCAGGCTTTTACCAGCAAATCTTTATACTTTAATGGACAGACTTCAATATACTCCAACCTCTAACTTTTCAGCCATCCATACTATTGAAAATCTGATGATAGAATGCCCAAATCCCATGCTGATGCCAATATTGTTATGCCCATGTTGACCTCGTCACTCTGACCCCTCATGTATAGGACAGTATTCATTTAAATACACAGAAGAGGGATGAGCAGAATGCAGGCTTAATGTGTAATACAGACATTCTTGTACCAGGAACTTAACTGTAAATATAGGGGATTTGAACTCAGACTTTCAAGCAACCTTCAACCTTACACTGAAATTGATATCTTATTTTATGTTATCAACTTTCACAAAGTGAAACTTTTTGTTTTTATTAATTTTGTTTACATTCCTTAATATTATTTATTATGAATCCCTTATTATTAATATATATATATTGGCAGTAGCAATATAAGATGACAGTGATCATAGAAAACTGCCAGTCATGTCAACAAAACATTTTATCAAATTGTATAGGAAAAAGCAATAATTAACTAACTACTCTCTATTATATCACATTGAAAATCATGAATAACAGTATGTGTTATTTATATGAACACAATAAAAATATTAATTAGGCAAGATTAGTGTTAAACCACTAAACATCACATGATCACCATCTCTTATGCTAGGACATAACTTATCATAACAGGCAAAACTCTCCGTACAGTAGTGCCACCCTGTGCCAAACAGAGTAATCAATGAATGTGAGAAGGCTTGTGCATAAAATCCCCATCTAGTGCCTACTCATCCAATACCCGCAGATTAGTTTCTGGCTTGTAACCTTCGTCAGTACATTAGATCCCAAGATCTAGGTGCAATGCTCTCAGATCCAAGGCTCCTCACTGACGAAGGCCACAAGCCAGAAACTAGTCTGGGGATATTGGATGAGTTGGCACTAGATGGGGATTTTATGCACAAGCCTTCTGGCATCCATTGATTACTCTGGTTGGCACAGAGTGGCACTACTGTATGGAGAATTTCGCCTGTTTGATAAAAATATTAAAACAGAAATTTCTATAAAATATAAAAAAAATAAACCGTTAAAATTTATTTAGCACGCACATTAAATTTAACTATCATCTAAAATTATTAGGAATACAAATAGATAACTAAATGATAAGATATTATGTTCAAAATCTTATCATCATTTATATATAACAAAATATTATATTTCCACACAGAGGGTGGTTTCGTAGGCGTCAGCTAGGGAATACTTTAAAGTTCTTTCACATTCTCAGAATTTTTTCTTTCAGGAAATTGGCTTATAGTCAATATAGTTAAGATTAGCAAACAATATTAGTCAGTACATTAGTATAATGTTTTCTCTTTAACTATTTCTTTGCCTCTCAGTAGCTATTTAAAAATCGTTTTCCTATCTACCTATTTCTACATACCTTTATTAAATTATTTGATTTTGAGAGAAGAGTATTAAATTCATCTTCTAACATATTTGGATATATTTCATTTTTTAAAAAGACATCTGTTATTTCTGATTCATCATAATAATTTCTTCTTGCAATACCATTTAATAAAGCCAAATAGCTCTTTTGACTGGTCGCCATTTTAGTGGAAGTATTTTAAATTGTATTTAATATTTGATTGGTAGAAAATTCTTTTAATAGATACAACATGTATTTGAGAGAAAAAAAGCGCACTTTATCAAAATAAAATATTTTTAAAAATATTTTTGTTGATTTAAAACAAAAACTTTTTAAAATGTAATATATGTTTATATAGAAATAAAGTTAACACTACAAAAGTAATCAGCAAAAAAAAAAATGTCTGCCTCCATAGATAATGGTATTTCTGAATCCGATAAAGATGCTAATTCTGCGCTTTTGGAATTAGATAAAGGTTTTATTTTATTTAATTTTATGTAGAAAGTATAAATTATATACACGTAAGTGTAGATTTTTTGTGAATAACTATTTATAATGAAACTCCGAATTTATCTATAAAAAACGAAAGATACAAATTTACGAAGAATTTATAGTATAGGTCAAGGATGGATAAAATCTTCAATAATAAGAGTCACATATATTTTTTATTCCCATACATAATTTGAATGTTCAAGAGCCACAATAGTTGTTTTTGGAACTAATTTTGATGGCAGAGACACAAACTATCAAATCTCAAACTTTTTATCCAACACGATAATAAAATCCACATTATCAATACTTTTAATTGGTATTAGTTAAAAGCAAAAAAATTAAAAGTTTCAAAATACCGTATGTGGTGCTTTTTATTTATCTGTAAGGCATTTATGGAATAAAATCGAACATCAGTACACACTAGGTTTTACTGAGACAAAACTCTCCATACAGTAGCGCCACTCAGCGCAAGCCAAAGTAATCAATGGATGCAGGAAAATTTGCACATAAAATCATTGCACTTAGATCTTGGGATCTAGCTTTGAGTCCAAAATGAAAACAATAATGTTTGCAAGCTAAACTCATTATCTTGTATAGTTGTATAGATTTTCAGCATCCATACTTTTTGGTATCTTCGGTTCTTTAATAACCATAGTCACCATAATCCTATTGGGCAGGATTGACATTCAACCATCAAACATTACATGATCACTATTCTTTATGCGTACACAAGCTGTTTTTCACAGAGGCAAAACTCTCCATACAGTAGTGCCACTTGGTGCAAGCTAGAGTAATCAATGGATGCAGGAAGGTTAGTACATAAAATCACTATCTAGTGCATACTCATCCAATATCGTGATGTTTGATGGTTTAACACCAATCCTTCCCATTAGGATTATGGTGATTATAGTTATTAAAGAATCAAAGACACTAAAGAGTATGGATGCCGAACTGAGTTTAGATCTACACAACTTTATAAGCTAATGAGCTTAGCTTGAAAACATTATTGTGTTTTCATTTTGAACTTAAAACATTTATAGTTAGCTAAAAAAGTAAAAGGTGACTGCTGGAGGGTGCATTAGATAAGATCTAGGTGCAGTGCTCTCAGATCCCTGGCTTCTCACTGATGAAAGCCACAAGCTATAAACTAATCTGGGGATACTGGCTGAGTAGGCACTAAATAGGGATTTTATGCACTAACCTTCCTGCATCCGTTAATTACTCTGGCTTGCACTGAGTGGCGCTACTGTATGGATAGTTTTGCCTCTGTGAAAAACAGCTTGTGTAGGCATAAAAAAAGATGATCATGTGATGTTTGGTGGTTTAAAAGTTTTTTAAAAAATGGGAATGGATATTAATATTTATATTGTCCATCTGGTCAGAGTAACTTTGAGAACTCGTGTTGCTTGCAAGCCATAGTTTGACCACCATTGGTGTAATTAGTACTGTATAACATAATAAATTATAGATAGCCAAATATAAGTAGCAATCAAAATACAGAAATTTCAGTTTTTTTAAATAAAACTAATGTCTTCTAATTTTGCCATAAATAGTTTCATATAATTAACATCAATTGATGGTGCTATGTGAATTTTTATTATGGTCATTATGAGTCCCTTGCAAACGAATGTGGCCATTTCCAACTCCCAAGAAAAGATAATATTATACTAAAGATGAGTTTTGTGATGATTATATAAACCAATGTGTGAAACATCCATTTATAGAACATGCTGGCCTATTTACTGTTTTACATTTTGTGATATTATATCTTTTAATTTGTGTAGAAATCTTTCCCAAATACTTCTACAGCATATCTAAAGCTTTCCATACGCTTTTTAACAATGTGAGATAATCTTTATAATGTAAACAAAATTTATCTCTCCTAATGCTCAAGTCTTCATAAAATTCTTTTAGGAAGGTTTTTTGTTTGTTCATTCCTTTCATATGTTCAGTCCAATGAAGTTGCAATTTTACAATACTCTATAATATCACATCCAGCAATCTGAAGAATATATTGTTTGGGTGATTTGCTTGCTGAATCCATATCCTGAAAGTTGATCAGATTTTTCCAACTTGTTGATGCTTACGGGTGATTTTATTACTAGGAAAAGATTATATGTGTGTGCCTATAAAAACTAGCCGCGCAATCCATTTACAATAATTTTTTATTTCTAATAGAATAGCTAGTCAGTAAATTCTAAAGTGGATATGTATTACATGTAAAAAACAAACAAACTTGGATTTGAACTAATAATCACACACTTAGAGGTAGCACCACTATGTATTTTCAGTCTTCTTTCCCAATTTAAAGCTTTAAATTTTTTGCATTAAAACAATCACTTCATTCCTCAGAAACTTACAGTAATAATATATTCTTTTTTTTCTTCTTCCTTTTCCTATGTATTGATTTCTACTTTAACATATCATATCATTTACAACTTTCTTAAACACTTTATCAATACTCTTTATTTATAACAAAACTAACAGTTTCGACTGTCCTGCATTCATCATCAGAGCTACAATATTCAGATATATAATTATATAATTAATACACTTATTCATATACATAATTAAATACACAAAATAAACAAAAATAAAATATACATTGTCAGATTAAAATGTACAAAAATAAAATGTACATTGTCAGATTAAAGTGTAATTTTATTTTTGCTTATTTTGTGTATTTAATTATGTATATAAATATGTGTATAAGTGTATTAATTATATAATTATATATTTGAATATTGTAGCTCTAATATGATGCAGGACAGCCAAAACTGTTAGTTTTGATATAAATAAAGGGTATTGATAAAGTATTTAAGAAAGTTGTAAATGGTATAATAATATATTCATGATTATTTTTTCTGAATATCATTATCTGCTCTGAATCTTTAGATTTTATTTTCAACAATTGTTGATTGTTCTTGTCTGATCTTTCTTCTAGAATATTTTATAATAATTCAGAATTAGATAATTCAGTTTGATCTTTTGTGCTTTAAGTTCAGGGTTACTTATTGTTTTTTTCTTCTAATTTTTATTCTTAACAGTCTTTGCTAATGATGAAATTTCAAGGCAACAATAATTTTTTTTAATCCTGTATCTTTATTATTAATTTTTTTTTGCAATTTTTTAAAAATTTCTTTAATTTTAAAATAATTTAAAAAACTTATTAATTTATAAATATTTTTTATTTTTAGGATTAAGATCATCAAAATTAGGAGATCAATGTGAAGCTATTGTTCGATTTCCACGGCTGTTTGAAAAGTATCCATTTCCCATTCTTATCAATTCTGCATTTTTAAAATTGGGCGATGTCTTTCGTAATGGGTAAATAGTTTTGTAAAAATATTGAAATATAAAATCTAATTCATTCCCAATTGCTTAAAAGTAATTATCAAGATTAAGAAATGTGTGTAAAGCATGCATTATTTGTGCTACTAGTAAAATAGTTAATGTTGCAGTAATAAGAAAGAAATTGAGCTGTAGATAATTTTCAGCTAAAAATATGAATTTAATTATTAATTCTTAACCAGAAAGTAATCAGCCTTCAATATGCGCTGTTACTAACTCATTGATGTTATAGTGAGTATGTAGGACACTCTCAAACTCAAGTGCAACATAGAGGCTTAGACTGTCCATCTTATCTTTGTACCTAAATGCAATTATATAGCCCATTTTTTAAAAGTACTATCTTGCATTTGGGTTTGAGAGTATCCTGCTTACTCACTATAACGTTAAATTAATAACACGATTAAACAGCTCATATTGAAGGCTGATTACCTTCTGATTAAGAATTACCAATGAAAACTACTCTTGTAAATTATGCTTGTTATTAAATTGAATTTAGTTATTTTAAATAACTTTATTAAATTTTTTAATATGAATATTATAAATTTGAATTTATTTTTATATTTATTTACTACTTTCATATATTTGTTATTATAATGGAGCTACAATATTTGCTATATTTTGCTCCACACTATTTATATTATAGCTCACTTTATTTTTAAGCTTTATTTACAATGTACATTATTTATTGCACTGACATATAGACATAGTACTTTTCAACACACACACACATTTATCAGATACCATTTTTGTATATATTGTATGCATATATAAATTAACATTGTAGTATAAACAAAATTAAAAAAAAAAAAAATTAGATAATAAATTGAAAAAACCAAAATCATAATAATAAAAGTTACTACTGTATCTGTATTCTTTGAAATATAAGTAGCAAAGTGTTACATTTTGATTTTATGAAACCATGATTATTAGAACAACGCAGTTTCATTATAAACATTTGCTCTAGAGAATATTCTTTTTCTTCAATAACTTTTTTTTACTTCTATAGGAATGTAATAATCATCTCTTTATTAGCATATGACAGCTCCTCCAATTGTTTGATGTTTTCAAATTCATACCGTCTTTGGACTCTATTCATTTATCTTTACTCACAGTTACCTATTTCATATTTTTAGCCAAACTTTTTTTTATAACTATTAAACTTTCTAATGCAATACAAAAATGTGTTTTGGTTCTTTTTTTTTGCTTCTGTTAAATTATTAACTTTTATCTTAAGAAAAGTACTTTATAAATTCTTTTAAATTTTGTAGAGCTTTGTTTTATACTTAGAAAATATTGTATTACAAAAAAATATTGTGCCATATCAAACTCTTTAGGGAAAAAATTTGTAAAAATGTGTATGCTTTCAATGTACCATGAAAAAATGTGATTAATAAAAGTAAGATCGTGTAAGCATTTGATTGGTTGGATTTAATGAGGGCATTCCATGATGAAAAAATGGATATTGCCATATTGTAAATACACAGATTTAAAATTTATTAAATTTATGAGTTTTGATGGTTTTATTTTTTTGTTTATTTACATATTTTTTGCATAACTTATAACTGAAGCAGTGTTTATTAATACAGCGTATATTGCAGCTTCACTGTATTTTTTTCACGTTAAATAATGTGAGTAATTTATAAAAATTCATTTTGATTTGATATTGTATCCATGTAATTTTTCTTAAAAAAAAAAAAGCATTAACACAAATCATATATACAATATATCTGCTAAAATGTATTAATTAGTTATATCATTCGTTTGTTTTGCATTCATTGAAGTACATGTATATAGAGATAATCTATTCCAGACCCAAGGCCAGAAATCAAAGTTATCCAAAACAACTATTAAAGCAGAAAATCAAAAATACAAATATAAAAATACATCAAAAATTAATTGCAAGATTAATTAATGGCAAGATTAGTTGTACATCTTAATAGCAGATACCAAATGCAGATGATTCAGATTTATGCCCCAACAAGTTCTCATAGTGATGAAGTAGTAGAAGATTTTTATATGGATGGACAAAAGCTTTTGATCAGAGTAAACAACATTTTAAAATTGTTATGGGAGACTTTAATGCTAGAATTGGTAAACAAATGAAAGATGAATTGCTGTAGGTAATTTTGGTTATGGTAATAGAAATGAGAGAGGACATAGACTTGTGGAGTTTGCAGAAAAAGAAAAACTTTATCTTATGAATTCTTTTTTTGAGAAAAATGTTAAAAAAAAAAGGACATGGAAGCATCCAAATGAAGATATAGCAGAATTGGATTATATTTTGACTAACAGAAAATACATATTTCAAGATTGTAAAGTTCTTAATAAATTTAACACAGGAAGTGATCATCGATTAGTAAGATGTCAGATACATGTTAATGCAGAACTAGAGAGACAAAAATTATTAAGAAAAACAATATTTACAGTTGATATTCCTAATCTTCAGAAACACTCTAATGAATTTAAATTAGAACTTACAATTCGGTTTCAAGTATTAGTAGATTTTGAACATGATTCAGATTTGAATGAAATTAATAAGAAAATAACTGATACACTTTTAAAAACTGTAACAAAGATAGCTGGTAGAAAAAAGCAGCAATTGACCAATACAATTTCTACTGAGATTAGAGAATTTATGAAGAAAAGAAGGTGTATGAAGATATACAAAAATGATAAACCACTAAACATCACATGATCGCTATCTCATTGATTGCTCTTCTTAGCATAAGATGGCACTACTATATGAAGAGTTTTACTTTGTTTTGAATTGTTTAATACAAAAATGATGCATTAAAAAGGATTGAATATCTCAAATTCTGTAAAATGGTGCGGAAAAGAGTTGAAAATGATATAAGAAGGTATAACTGTGAACTAGCAAGGAAGTCTGTAGAAGAGAATAAAAGTCTCAAGAGTGTAAAACAACATCTTGGTATTGGTAGGAAATTTATATCTGCAATAAGAAAAAAAGATGGAACTATTACTAAAAAAAAAGATGACATCATGAAATGGGTAGAAGATTTCTATCAAGAATTATACAGTAATAAAGAACAAGTACATCCTATATCTATTATATCTTCTGAATTGCCCAGAATTTTAAATGAAGAAGTGAGTTATGCAATTAAATTTATGAAGAAAGGAAAGGCTCCAGGTAATGATGGAATTATAATTGATATATTAAAAGAAGCAGGTGAAGAAATATAATTTTTTTTTAGCAAAGTTATATACCAAATGTTTAAATAATAAAGTTGTACCAGATGATTGGAAGAATGTAGTATTAATATTAATATTAGAAATTGCAGATCTATCAGCCTTTTATCAGTTTTATACAAATTTTTTACCAAGATAATTACAACTCATCTACAGAGAACATTGGATTTCCACCAACCAAGAGAACAAGCTGGATTTAAAAGTGGTTTTAATACAGTAGATTCATATCCAGGCATTGAGAGAAATTATAGAAAGGGCCAATGAATATGAGTTGCCATTATGTTTTGGATTTGTAGATTATGAAAAAGCATTCGATTCTATACACATTTCTTCAGTGATTAAAGCATTGGATCATCAATGTATAGATCCAGGATATTGTCATATTTTAAAGAATATTTATAAAAATGCAACAGCAACAATTAGATTACATAATGACACTGGGAAAGTCAACATTGAGAAAGGTGTAAGACAAGGTGACTCCATATCTCCAAAACTTTTTACAGCAGTGCTGCATGAAGTATTTTGTGGATTAAAATGGGAAACTAAAGGAGTGAAAGTAAATGGAGATTATTTAAGTCATTTAGATTTCGCAGATGATGTAGTTGTTTTTGCAAATAATGCTTTAGAGCTGCAGGAAATGTTGCAGGAGTTATCAGATGACAGTAGGACTAAAGATAAATGTTAAAAAGACTAAATTAATGTTCAATGGATTTTCTCAAAATATGAAAATAAAGATTGATTATGATGAGTTAGAAGAAGTTAACAGCTACAAATACCTTGATCAGATTATTAATTCAGATGGAAACATAATGGATAAATTAATCGTAGAATTAAACTTGACATGATCACCATCTCCTATGCTTATTTACAACTGTTATTAAAACAGGCAAAACTCTATACGTATTGCCACTTAATGCAATTATAGGAGATGGTGAGCATATGATGCTTATTGGCTTAAAAAACCTATCCTGCCTAATAGGATAGTGGTGGCTATGGTTATTAAAGAACCAAAGAGTTCAGACTTATATGACTATAAAAGCTAATGAGCTTGAATTGAAAAAATTATAGGGTTTGCAGTTTAAGTCTCATAGTTTTATAGTTAAGTAGAGATAAAATGTGGCTGCTGGAGGGTTGCATTAGATCCTAAGATCTAGGTGCAGTGCTCTTAGATCTTAAGGTTCCTCACTGATGAAGGCTACAAGCCAGAAACTCATCTGGGAGTATTGGATGACTAGGCATTAGATGGGGATTTTATGCACAAGCCTTCTGGCATCCATTGATTACTCTGGTTTGCATTGAGTGGCAATACTTATAGAGAGTTTTGCCTGTTTTAATAAGAATTAAACTTGGTTGGAGTGCTTTTGGTAGAAATAACTTGATATTAAAATGAAATATGCCTATAGGTTTGAAAAGAAAGGTTTTTAATAAATGTGTTTTACCATTTCTCATTTATGGATCTGAGACTTGGACATTTAATAGAAGAGCATTACAGAGACTTCAGACTACTCAAAGTATGGAGAGATGCATGTTAGGAGTAAGAAGAAGGGATCGAAAACGCAATATATGGGTGAGAGAACAAACAGGTGTTATTGACCTCATTGAAAAAATTAACCAACTGAAGTGGAATTGGGCCAGACATATTGCTAGAAGAGATGATAATAGATGGACAATTGAAACCTTAAACTGGATTCAAAGAGATTGTAATAGACCCAGAAATAGATCACATGTGAGATGGATGAATGGATGAAATAAGAAAGTGTACAGGGGGGCTGATGTGGAGAAGAGAAGCTAAAGATTGGAGAACATGGTTGAACTTGGAGAAACCTTCATCCTGCAGTGGAGTGATAATGGTTGTTGATGATGATGATGATACTAAGGTATATTTTAACAAAAACTATAATTCATCTTTTAAAAATATAAAATTAAAATATAAACTTACATATCCTAATAAAAACTCACAGATCATTGATTTCATAAGTTCCTCTGTTGGCAGCGGTACTATCTGTTCCAGAATCTGGTGAACCATACTTTGCTGACAATGAACTTCTTTGTAGAACCAGTACTTATATTAAGAGAAATAGCTAAAAATTCTTCAAACAATTGCAAATATATGAAAGAAATCAAACTAAAATACATAATTAAAATAATAACGCTTTGTCGTTCAATATTGGTGATAAAAACTTGTTTTAAATGAAAGATTTATTAATTGAACTTCTTTTATAAAATCACAAAGAATTATTGTTAAGACCTCATAAAACAATGAAATTCTTTTTTAAAATTTAAAATTCCACTTAAAATTATTAATATATCACTAAAATAAAACAGCTACAATCATAATAGAGGGTTTTTTTTTTTAGCCAATCATAACTCACTGTTAACGATTATTAAAATTCTCATTTAATCATAAATTATTTATATTAAAATAAATATTTCTAAAATATTTTGTAAAATTAATCATAAATATATAAATAAATTAGCGAAATGTCCGTTTATTTTCTGAAATAAAAGAATAAATGCTTTTCACAAATACTCCCGAAGTCTGCGAACAAAGAATCTATCAATCAGCATTATTATTGACTTGTTTATATTAGGTTTCTGTATGATACTGAAATGTTCAGATTGTTTTTTAAACTAAAAAATCAATAAAATTTTTGTTCTGGTTGTGAAGGTAAACTGAAGTTGACCACATCACCATTAGAAAGAATTTAAGTAATGTTGCTGGTAGTGAGGGCATTAAGAGATTAAAGTGTAGTAAACACATTATTAAGTTGCGATTGAGATAGACATTGGTAATCAAAGTGCCACAACTGTAAAAGGCAACGTTTCAAAATTAATTCAATTTTTATTAATTTTTCAGTTAGGTAATTGTAGTTTATAGTTGGAAAGGAGAAAGGTAGTATTTCAAGCATTGTGGGCGAGGGGAAAGGAATTCTGTTTTATATTAAAAATGAAGTTGGAGATCAGCAAATGATACTTACTGAAAAATATCTAAAAATAATAGTGGAAAACTGCTTAAATAAAATTATATATTTTTTGTAATATTTAAATGATTTTTATTTGTGAATGAATAGTGTATATCTTGCATGGTATATTGAGTGCATTTTTTGAGTTTCCTCAGACCATGTAACTTTTGGATAGATAATTGATCTCCTGATTAAAACCTTTAAAAAATATTTTCTAAAGAAAGTGAAATATGTTTTGTAGAAAAAGTAATCTAAAAACTCAAAAGAATACAAAGACTAGCAGATTTGAATTCCTCAAAAAGTTTTTAGGATCTTAAGATATGGTACCAAATAATGTACATCATTTAAAATTAATTAAATGAATTTACATATTGAAATATATATATAATTGAGCATACAACCATTTAAAACCACAGGTAAAAACTGTAATTTCTATAGTATTTTGTAATGTACATTATATATATATATATATATGAAAATACTGCAGCAGAGATTAAATATAGTAAATGAATTAAGTAGACTACGTATACTTTCAATGTATGTACTTCATAATCATGGTTTGGTTAAGAATCTATGAGACCCATTTACTGTTAGATCTTTGGTTCATTATATATTCATTTTGTGTAATAAACCACACCTCTTTAATTTTATGTTTTTTATTGCTTTTCTCTGCATATTATTCTAATAATTATAGGATCAAAATTGTTTCCATATTATTTCGTGGTTGTAAAATACAGATAGTTGAATCGGTCTTAGATTTTTTGTACATTATGGTGTGTTAGGTTAATTTTGTTGTCAGATTAGCTTTCGTTTCACCATGTTTTACAACCATGAAAGGGAATATGGGCAGTTTTGTTGCTAGTATTATTAAAATAATGTGCAAGAGAGAAATGATAGAAAACGTAAAATCAAAGGGGCCTGGTTCATCACACAAAGTGAATATATAATGAACCACAGATCTAACACCTTTCAGATTAGCAAAAAATGAGTCTCATAGATTCTTAACAAAGCAATCATGTACCATATTTAATTTCTGTTGTATTACTTTCATATTATTAATAATGACAGAGAACCTAGATATTATATATATATAAGGCCTCAATAATTGATTTTTTTCCTTCTTAAATATTTAACTTTGATAATTTTAACATTATTTTCTTTATTATCATTTATTGATGACTATAGATCAGTGACATTTGCTGTTAGCAGATACTCATTTGTATTTTAGAATTAAGCAGGTTGAATTAAACACTATATCAGATTATATTGCATTGAAACACAATTGTTTATTAATTTTGTAATCATGGTTTTAAATAGAATAAATGACATTGGATTGATGTGGTTTGATTAAAGTATCTTGCATACATATGAACGTATGCTTTTATATTTTCTTACATTTTATTTTTGATAGAAAGTCATATTTTGTTGATTTTTATTAAAAATAATTGTTATTAATTTCAAACTTATCCATTAAGACTTTATTTGAGGGTTAGATGTTAAAATCCTGGGTCCATAAATCAAGTGTGTAAGAATTAGAGACTTGGGATATAAGTGTATGATTAAGTAATGAAACTTGTGCCCTCATAGAATAAATAAAATTACTTCATGATTAAAAATGATGATAAAGTTTTGACAAATAACTTTTTGTTTGCCAATGTTGAACCTAATGGATCATATGTACATTATGTTATGATATATATGAGTTATTCATTATCCATATCATAATACTGCATGATTGTAAAAAGAAAAATCTGTGAGATTCGATGATGAATATGATCTGAGGGCAAGGCCTATAGTAATTGGTATTTTACAATGAGAATTTATATTGATGAATGGAAAAAATTGTAGTGTTTGTAAAAATGGCAGACATTTTTGTGCACTCCAGAAAAACTAGAATTTATTCGTAAGGCTGTTTTTAGATCGCGCTCTGATAGCTGAGGAATTTAATTAGTGCATTGACGTAATGGCGATCGACAATTCCTAGAAATATTTGCTAATTACAAATATTTCTAGATAAGAGGCGTTACTCTATTGGTCAGTGCATTGATTGATTGTTGCAGTTGTCAGAGAGCGATAAGAACACTGGGTAACATCGGGCAGTGTAATATAGACAGCAGTAGAGAGCAGTGTAACATCGGGAGCTGTAGAGAGCAGTCACGCAGTAGCAAGTTGCAGACCATGCGTTTGGAGAGCAGCCGCTTGCAGACCATTCATTGGAGAGCAGTCGGTGCAGACCATGCCTTGGAGAGCATCCATGGCTGAGCGTTGCAGACCAATTCATTGGAGAGTTTCGTTGCAGACCAATTCGTTTGGAGAGCTTCGTGGCAGACCAATGCGTTTGGAGAGCTTCGTTGGAAAAGAACAGCATGGGGATTGTAAAAGGTTATTTGCTGACCGCACAGTATGACTTGCAGTTATAACCTTGGAGCAGTCGTAAGTGCGGATACAACAAAAATTTCACTATCCTTATTGTTACATTAAAAAACAATTTGCAGTTCAAAAGATGACTTCTTTGAGCTCAAATACTTAAATTAGTTATTCTCACTAAAGAAGTCAAATTAATCTCTTGTCACTCCATCCCATAACAATTTTTTATACTAACATCTTCATATTTCAAATTCTTTCTAAAATGATCTAGATTAATACTTCAGTAAAAAAACAACATATACATTTTGTTTTGAAAACTTAAAATTATTAATATAAATAATGAAAACACTTTTTATGCGTTTATACATAAAAGTTTATACATCATTTTTGCAAAACAGCTGTCAGTTTTGACTGTTCAATAGTTTTCTTCAGACGTTCTTTTAAAATTTAAAAAAAACTTACGTTTATTCTCATTTCTGAATCACTAAAATGTTCGTACAATATTTTTTAATGACCTTTGAAAATGTCTATGTAAATAAATAGTCAAAATGTCTGTGAAATGTAATACAGCATTATGAGAAAATCAAATTTTGAAAAAAAAATCTGTTCGATAATAGTTTTTTATATATATTTATAATTTCAAATGTAACATTATATAAAATGGAACAAAACTGGAGTTAAGCTTATAAAATTTACTATTCCAATACTAAATCTGTAATTGTAGCCAGCTTATGGTATATCTCCCATACCCAGTAGCATATACTTTACAAAAATTGTGAATTATAAAATATAGTAGCTATACCTTAATATTTATTTATATAATTAATATTGTAAGTTTTATAAGAATTATTTAAGTTTCATTATACATTAACAAACAGCATACATCAGAAAGGTTAATTTCCTTCTTTATTATTACATATATATTCAGCACTTATTTATAGAATTACATCTGTCAAAATCAATATCCATATAATCGCAGGTAATTAAATACTATTTCTTCCCTGCGATGATATATGAACTAAATTTGTACAATTCAATTGTCGATTATAATATCAGACACACAATAGATTCAAACCTTGAGATAAGCACAGTCAACAAAGATTGGTCTCTAAACACAAGTGATTCCCTTGTGTTTTTAAAATTCTTGCTGACAGGTGAGTATGCAGAGATTTATATACTAATGAACAGCACATGTTGCAAAAGTTAATTTCCTTCTATATCATTACATATTTATTCAGCACTTATTTATAGAATTACATATATGTATTTACAAACATATAAATGGAAATAGAATTTTCAGCTTCATCTGTGTTTAAGATTGTTTGCTATTACTATTGTAGTATTGTCGTTATTGTGACCTAGTAATGTTAACAAGCAATTAGACTTTTGATTGAGCCCCAAAACTGCATTATTTTTGTATGTAAATATAAATGGCTAGAGAGTATTCATTCATATTGCAAGGAAATTGAATAAAATATGTCATGCGTGATTGAAGGACATCTGTATGGAATATAGAAATTAATATTTTATTTATTCAATATGATTTTGTATAAAATATGACTTGACTCCATCTTACATATTGCTGTCTTAGCAATATATGTTTGTCTTTCATTACTTTATGCTACCTTCTAGTTATGAAAGTTTACAGTAGGTGGAATAGAAATGATGGAAGAAAAATATATCTTATTTATTCAATATAATTCTGTTGCATAAAAGTTATACCTTGAGGATTCTTCAATTGTATCCTTTATAATTAAAGTATTTTGCATAAGCACAGTTTATATTTTGTATCCTTAATTATAAAAATCTATTAATTTGTAAATACAATGTAGTTTAAATTATTTTGTAATTTCATACTAATAATTATTAATAGTGTAAAATATATTTGAAAGTATTTTTTTTTACTTTTTGTAAGCATTAATTTGAAATTCATCAGTATTCATAGTTATATTATTATTATAAAATTCTGAAGCTGTATGTTATTGCTTTTTAATATATAGATAAAAAATTTATTATATATATGTAATAACAATGTTTATTTGACCTTCACTTTGTAATTAACAATATGCTGATGTATTGCGGTGAAACTTTTTTATGTAATAATTTGTAGGATTTTTTTTATATATTCTAATTTGCAGACTTAGCGCTTTCAGAGCCCTTGTTGCTCCATATTCATAGTCTTTTCAGATTATTAATGTTATATGCAAATTGCCTTCTATACTATCCATTTTTTGAAAATTGCAAAACAAGTGTCTCTTCTATTTATTGAGGAGACAATTTGCATACCTTTGCATATAACATTAATAATCTGAAAAGACTATGAATATGGAGCAACAAGGGCTCTGAAAACGCTAAGTCTGCAAATTAGAATATATAAAAAAGCCTATAAATTATTACATTAAAAAAAGTTTCACCGCAACACATCAGCATATTATTATTTATATATATGTGTGCAGTAATATATATATATAATATTAAACACATGTATGTGCATACACAGATAAACATATATGCCTATTGTCATAAAATTGACTTTAGAATGAGAGCTATCATATTATCTTATATTAACATCAGATAAATAGCACAGCTGGATATTCAGTGGCTCAACTTTGAATCTTCTATTGGTATTATCTTCCATTAGTATCCTGGTGACTTGTTTCGATGTTTACTTTTTTCTATTATTTTTGGGCAGGGAATTCAGGGAGGCGTTTACAGTAAGATTATTATGTAAGAAGGGTTTAAAGATTGAACTATTTAATGAAATTTTTGGATCTTCTGTAGATTCTGTTAGGAGACATCAGTATGTGGCCATACATAATCCTGCAGTACATAAATTACAGTATTATATGTTGGGCAAAAATGTGATGTAACATTTCAGTTACACCATGTTGAATCATTGGCATGCAAGTAATGTGACCCGAAGTAACTCAGCTATAACTAATGATACTCCATACCAATGCTTCTTACTGACAGAAAATGAAACTTACAGCTCCATTGTTGTTACACATATATTCAGCATTTATCAGTACCCAGAAGAACTTTTTGATGATATTCTATGATAAATGAGAATTATCGCTAAGAGTACTAAGAGATTCAGGTCTCACTCTATCAATTTTTGATTCACCTTGTGCCTCATAATGTGGATTTTTTTTGTGATTGCTAAATAGGTTTTACAATAGTTGGTGGTTTGGAACATTGACTAATAACAAATACTCTAGTCTGTCTGAGTTATGTCTGCTTGCTCTACAATGAATGCTTATGTATTACTGCAGCCATTCATGCCTGACATATGAAATAGTCCTTAATGTCTGATTTACATAGTTTGTGATTGACTATCTGGACCAATCACACTTCTCTGAATTATGTCCAATTGTTTTTAGTTTTAACGATGTCTCTTTTAACATAAAGCATGATTTTTTAAATGACTTCCTTGAAATTTATTTGTTTTTATGCCTTTTTGATTATCTAATTGAGTCCTAACTCTGATGACTAAGCTTTTGGTTCACATTTGTTGATGTGCATGTTATTATATGATTTTATTCAGACTGTGCTAATATTTTTATCAGACAGATAAGCTATTATATAATTAAATGACTTTATTGCTCAGGAATTCAAAATGTTAGAGCTGGAATTAATTAGGGCTTTATACTCCCGAATCTGACACCTTACCATATCACTAAACGAACTCTATAGAGTATAAGGTCCTTGGATTGATTCCACTTCTGGTATTTTCAGTGCTCAAACTTATAATGAATTCCTTAACAATAAAGATCTTAGTATATATATAATAAGTGTAATAATATTCAAAGCTAAATGAATTTATAAGTAACCATTAGAAACAACCAATCAAGAATTTCAAACTGCTGTCAAGGCAACCTCCTTTTAATAATGGAAGGAGATTGCCTTGACAACAGTTTGAAATTCCTGATTGTTATCTATATGGGGATTATCTAAGTATTGACTGGGTTCTAATGGTTATATATATATATATATATAATCATAGAATGTTATTGAATTAACATATTTTAATTGACAGATGTTTATTTATTTATTTATTTTTGTAGAATAAATTTTCTTCGACTATGGGTTCTCAAAGTTGCCCAGCAAAGTGAGAAACATCTCGATAAAATTTTAAATGTCGATGAATTTGTTAGGAGAGTTTTTTCTGTTATCCATAGTAATGATCCTGTGGCCAGAGCTCTTACCTTAAGGTAACAGTAATTTATATATATATATATTGGTAACTAAATTTATGATCTTACCAACTTTTTTTTAATGAACTTGTCTTCAGAAACAAAATTACGCTTATAATTTGTACATCTATATCAGTCTTATATCTAGTGCAGTTTTTTCTTTACACAAGCTGATCTTTTAAATTAGACTATTAAGTCATCTTTGCATTAAAGACATAGATTATATCTCACAGTAAAAAAAATTATTATATACTATAACTAAATTTTAATAATGTTTTTATGCATATCATTTTATCTGCTTTAAAATGAGCTTAGGACTTTAAATAATCACATGATCGCCATTTCTTATGCTTGCTTATAACTGTTATTAAAACAGGCAAAACTCTCCATATAGTAGTGCCACTCAGTGCAATCCAGAGTAATCAATGGATGCCAGAAGACTTGTGCATAAAATCCCTATCTAGTGCCTACTCATCCAACATTCCCAGACTACTCTTCTTTTCATCACAAAAGCTTTGGGCCGTGGAAGAGGTTTCCCTCCCCCCACACCCCCCCCCTAAAAAACCCAAACCCAAAAAAAAACTCGGGGGGTGGGAGGAGTAGAGGACCAAGACACGGATTTTATGCACAAGCCTTCTGGCATCCATTGACTAGTCTGGCTTGCACTGAGTGGTTTGCATTTTTTAATGACTTCAAATAATCTGACAATCAAATCATAAAATTCTTAACTATCAGTGATAGTTTTGACGTTTTCTCCTACCTAATCAGGTGACAAAAAAAAAATATTTAGCTCTCGTGTTCAAAATTCATTATACAGTAATTGTGATAAAATGTATTTAAAGTTATAAAGCATCTTTTTAATTACAATGATAGGAAGTTGTATGTATTTTTTTTTACCAAAATGTGATTTATGATTCTTAACATGAAGAAATTGGTTTTTTTAAAGCTTATATTGTTTTAAAAGGTATAATGATACACATGTTAAAGATTATGCAATTAAGAGGAACTAATATTTCTTTATTGTTCATTTTGTTTTATTTAAATTTAATAATACTTTTTATCCGTACGTTTTTTTTATTAAATCTTTATGTCATGGAATCTTTTTTTAAAACAGATATTTTAATTTTTATTTCATTCAGGAATGAAGGTTTTTCTTTTTTTTCTGACATCATTTGATCTAGAAAGAAATTAAAATTAAAATTGTTTTAATTTATTAATTGAAAATCAAGTAGACGTTAAAAAAAATCTTATAAAACCAAACTTTTGAAAAACATTATTACCAAAAATTTATCTGATACTAATATATTCAAAGTTATTAATTTTTATAATTTATCAATAATTATGATAATTCTTTCGCAAAACTAAAACTGTATTGCATATTCAAAAAAAAGCATTGAAAATATTAAATACAATCGTCCTTTATCAAAAAGTTTTGAATATGATAGTTACCTTTGGTAAGGGTACCCAGCTTTGAAAATGCATTATGGTTGTATTTAATATTTTCAATTTTTCTCTTACTATATAATATTAAAATATTGCCTAGAATTTATTATAATATTCAAAATTGTTTATGGACTTTATAAATAATATACTTTCTCATTCTCTCTCTCTCTATATATATGTGCGTCACTAAACTGCTCAGATCTCTGAGTCAGTGCATATGTTACATAGTGATGTAGTTTATCTATTCATCACAAAAATGTCAAGGTGTAAGTATATTTGGATCATAAGTTACTGTGCTAATGCGACAGTATGTTTCATATCTTTGAAGAATGTTTTTGATACTCTCCTTCCATCTCGAAATCTTGCAAATCATTTGAAAACATTTTTATACCTTACACAGCTTGAATCATTTCAAATGTTTCGTTAGCAGTTTTGATTACCTCGAAACAAAATTTAATGTTACTTTGATGTTCCATTATGAGTTAAAGTATGAAACACTCTATCACATTTTTTGTTGTAACTTGTTATCAAGATATTAAATTTTCATGAATAGTTAAAGCATATTTATAATTTTTATTAGTCATACATTATACCAGAGATTATCCAATAATGAACAATATTTCTGTAGTGTCATTATCACTCACATCCCTCTCACATGTCGTTCATATGCTTATGATCAATCTCTTCACAAGGTGTTAAAAATGGTGTAAGTGAAAATTAGGCTACAGAAGTATTGTTCATTACTGACTAATTAAACTGTCTCGAAATTACTCATGCAGTGATTCAGAGGTGGCGCTGCAGTCAGCTTGGAGAATTGGTTATTTTTTGTAGGTACATGTGTGCATGTAAACTCATAAAATGGACTTAATGTAGATACTTTGTATCTTCACATATAAAATATTTATTGAGATTGGATAATAATAATATCTCATACGCTATTAATAATTATTAAGGACTACAATTATTGAGTATTAGTTTGGCAAAGTAGAGGTGCCATAGCTATATATATATTCTGCCTTATACTGAATTCATATACTGAGCAATTTTTCATAAGAAGGGATCTGTATTTTTTTAATCTTATTATCTTTTGTTGGTTTATTTTTTCTCAATGGATAGCAGTGAGGTGTAGAATGATACAGTGATAATTAATCATAGTCACGTTAATAATAAAACATCATACAGGAGAAAAACTATTATGTTGAATTTATTAATAATGATGATGGTAGTGAAAGGTCAAAAGGAATTGGATGTTAGGTTTTTTTTTTTTTGTCAAGATGAAAAAAGAGTTACATTAAGTTGCTATTAAATATTTGGTCATATATAAAACTTGTTATCTCCAGTCAAATTATCAACTCAATTTATATTTATTATTATTATTTAATTTACATGAGAATAAATTATCTCTGTTTCTTTAAATTAAAAATTTGATGCTCACTGCTAATTAAGAAATTTTTTTCATATTTTCCATATTTTAAATGTCCTTATTTATGTTTTGCCTTTAAGATAAAATGGAGAAACAGAGCTTTCACAGACAAATATATAAAATTTCTGTCGATTGTTGCCACTCTTAATCGAATGGTGTAATTGGATGGAATAATATTTTAGATTCAGTATTCATTAATCTTTAATCCTAAATTCGAATCTCTCACTAGTCAGATCATTTAAAACACGTTCTAATATGTGTGATCTTATTAATAGTTAAATAAAGTTAAATTTTTTAAAAGGCATTTAACAATTAATTCTAGATAATTTAAATAGTTCAATATATAATAATTATAAGTAAATGCTCTCATAGCAAACTTTCTCGCAAAGTAATATCTATCCCCCCCCCCTATCTATGTTTTCGCAATTTATAATGGATCTCCTCAAATATAGATATAAATGATGATATTCAGCCAGTTTGTACTAGTAGAATTATGCTGATTATTAAAACATTTAAATGCTTTTTACTGATTGAAAACAATTACAAACAGCATATGTGAGTTCTCATTTTGATATTAACTATACTAATGCAATAAAGCAAAGCCGGGACAATGGTAGGAAATGAGGCACTTGCCTCAGGTGAGCAATGGGAAAGACTGCCAAATTGGTGAAAAATGAAAATTAATAAATTGCAAAATAAAAAAAAAAAAAAAGCCAAATATTTTTTGCAATATTCATCAAATTCTTTAAGCAAACTAATGATTTACATCCAATGCCCTTATTTGACTCAGTAAACTCGTTTCCTTGTACAATATTGTCCTAATAAGTGGTATGGTATGAAAATGTCTAAAGTTGTGTACTCACTTGGACACACTTGATCGATAGTATCGAGATGTGGTACGGGACTTTGGGCATGTTCATTGTTTAGCACACATTATTTATGCAGTGTGCTAGTATGACAGTGAGCAGAAGGTATTATTTTAAATACATTAAACTTAAGATAAGATGTCTATTATATAAATTTAAGACCATCACTTTCTGAGGAAAAATTATTAAATATGGCAATTTTATTAATTGAACGGGAATTTACAAAACAAATTAATTTTGATAAAATAATTAATGCAATTTTGTCACTAAAAGCAAGAAAAGTAAAACTTTAAGAAAGATTTTATATTGAGCATTTATTTATATAAGCATTATTGATATTATTTTGTTTCTATTATTAAATTAAATTACTGAAAAATTTATAATATTCTAATTCATCTCATGTGTAATACTTATTTTGTTTCTCATTTGTTAAGGTTGGTATGATTTTATTTTTAATATGTGTAATTTTATGTTCCTACTGTTATTGTGTTCTGCAATTTTTTTTATTTAATAATAAATTTATTTTGTTCACAAAATCTTTTACTTATTTATTTTTATTTAATACTTATTAGAAATAAAAAACTGTATACATAGGAATAATAATTTATTCACCTGCCTCAGGTGAAAATATCTGTAGGCGTGACTGCAAGAAAGGTAAATTGTACAAAATGGGTTATGAAAAGCTTGTATCTAAGTTGAACCACATCTGTGTAAAGTACATTTAAAATGTCACCTTTTTAATCCTTTGATTGTAGTGATGAAAGAAAAAAAAAAAAATACTATACACCATTTACAGATTTTGTTATTAATGTGTATTTTTTATTTCTGATATAAATTGATTCTTAAAAGATATTAAGAACAATAGAAGATAACAATATAATATATAATTTTTTTTTTGGGGGAAAAAAAAGAGAGAACTAATTACAATTATACCTGATCATTTTGCTTTTTAATCACGAGGATATGAATTGAAATGAGAACCATATTTAACTAATACTCTAGGATACTTATGGATAATTTTATTAACTAACTATGATAACTCCAACACTGAAATAAAATAATGACAATACTATAATTTTATAATCAGAAGAAACATTGAAAATATTAAATGCATCTTTAATGTATTTTCGGTCCTGAGCAGTTTTGTTAAAGGCAATGGTTGTATTGATGACAAGGCTGCTCAATAGTGAAAATGTGTTAAGGTTATAATTAACATTTTCAATGTTTCCCTGATTATATGGTAGTAATATTGCATTAAAGTATTTTGTTATAACATTGCAAATTCTTTTTTATGCCAAAGAAATATAATGTTTTCCTAATACCATGTGAAAATTACAATTGCTATATAGCATGATTCTCAACAACTAAAGCGATGACATTTTTTGTTGGGGAATATAGAAATATTAGTTTAACAAGAATAAATTATTGTAAACAACAAAAAAATCTCTATTAACAATTGTAAGTAGTAAAATTAATAAAAGAAAATTATACTTTTTGTTTTTAAATTAGTAATTCTTTTAAAAAGATAAGCATTGATAGGACATGAAAGTATAGGAATTAAGGAGAAAAACAAATTTGGTCAAATTATGTGAATATCTTTGTTGAGATGTCGAAGAAATTAAGCATTACTCGAGTGTGGAAAATAGTACTTAGTGATTATATGCCTTATTTTCTTGATTAAATAAAAGATTATCATTTAAATTCAGGAGAAATCAGATAAATGAAGAAACATAATTAATTGCTTTAAATTTTGATTAAAATTTCTTTGTAATAAATGATTAAAAAAGTGAAATTTATTTTGCTTGTCAAACATTATTGAATAATTCATACCAGAGAGGTTCAAATTACAACAATGATAAGAATAATAGTTTGTGTTTTGATCTATCGTGTCAGCCGCTTGATGGTGTTGATGCTAAGCAAAAACACATTGATATAATGTTCCCGGGCCAGCCATGACAACTACGATGTCCATAAAATTAAAAAAACAAACAAAATATTAAAATGTAAGCATATTTTTTGGGACAGTAATTAATCAGAGACTGGCTTTTTTTGTGTTTGTGGTGTTGATAAAAAAGTAGGTTACTTTCCAATAGCAAATAATAGTACATTGGAGACTTTTTGGACAGTAATTCCAACAAAATTTTACAATGAAAGCCGACTTTGATCTTTTTGGGACAGTAATTAATTTGGACAGTAATTAATCAGAGACGAGCTTTTTTTTTTTGATGTTTGTTGGTATTGCCTTTTATATATATTACTATTCTTTGCATTTTTATAAATTGCTGTTAATTTTATTTTTACACTTACTTTCTTTTTAATGTTATTTGTTAAGAGCATAAGTGATTATGCTTATTTACTAATAAATATATATTTGTTTTTCACATGAGTTTTCTGATATTCATAAGTTTTTTTTTTTTCGCTTTTGATTACCCATACTATCCATTTATAATTTTATTTTACCTTTAGGTATTGAAGTAATTATTCAAGAAATTCTCATTTGTCACTGTTATAATATTTAATTAGACATTCAGTATATAATTAAATTTTTTTTCCAGGACACTTGGAAGTATTGCACCAATCATTGCTGAAAGGAAAAATGCCCACCACAGTATTAGACACAGTCTAGATTCTCACGATGCTGTTGAACTTGAAGCTGCTATTTATGCTGCAGATAGATTTTCAACTTTTTCTAAGTAAGTCATTTATATTGTATGGAGAGTTCCTATTATTTTCTATTAATTGTAGTGTGAAAAAACTTTGAATATTTAATTTGTCATATACCAGAGGAATCACACCCCCATAGGAATAATATTACTGAAGTTTAATTGGATCTGCAGCTCAGAAAATAATGCAGGTGGACTTATTTTTATATATTGATTATATAAATATGTATTTATGATTATATTTTTGTAAAAAAATAAAATGTTAAATATTAGATAAATTAAATTAATACAGAAGAACTGGAAACCGCCAACAAGCTTTATGTAAACTAACTGTCAGCAAATGTAAAATGTAGAATGAGCCCTCCTACATTTCAGCTTTGATCGTATATGTACATACCATTTACTTTTATACCTACACACAGAGCGTGAATTATATATATTACCATAATTTCAAGACAGTTATAAGCTATTATGAAATTGTTATAATTAATCAGAGTGAAAGACTGAACCTCATTAAACAACCTCTAAATATGAAATCAGTCTTTAGTTAATAGATGAAAATATTAATTTCATCTATATTTGAGCTATCAAAGATAAATTATAAAAATTGAAAAGCATCTATTTAATTTTCTGATAGATGACCGCAAATTAGTGTGTCCGAAATGTTTGTTTAAGAACCTTTGTGATAATGTACAAAAATCTATAGTCTTAGTGTTTTAAAGTGTATTTTAATTATTACGTTTAATAATTTTATTAATTATTGAACTAATTTAATTGATATTATGAGACATTAAAGAGTCTTATGAATTTAAATTTGTTTACTCTAATTTTTTCTCATGTGTCATAGCATCAGCCGGGAAGCGAACCCGCTAACCCGGGACAACTACTTGTAAAGCAGCCGTCACTGACCTCTCGACCACCAATGCTTGACTACTCTAAATTTTTACATCTATTTTCTCAATTATTTTTTTTATTACTATAAATAAAGTGTTTCATTATTCATCAGTAATAGTTTGTCTTTTTTAGAATCATTTTTTTATATTGTGACTAAGTGTGCACCGACTTTTGTATTTGTAAATATGAAATAAAAAAACGATATTAAAAAAAAGTACTAATATTTAACGTTAAGCTCTTCAGCATTACATAACTTCCTGAATATTTATTTGTTTGAAGTAAATAATTATTCTGGTTGGTGAAGATGTTATGTAACTTTTTTTTTTGGAAAAAGATTATTAGTTAAATATTTACTGAGGCTGTAACCTCGAGAATATGCGTGTAAAATGCGATAGTAGGGACATCTACAGGTATTTAACCACAAGCTTACACTATGGAAGTTAAAGCAATAATGATTTCTTTGTCCATTCTATGTTAAAGAGAATGGAAATAAATGATTGTCTTCGATAATGATAAAAACAAATTGGGAAAAATTTGTCTGGGAAATAATTATGAAATAGAGGAAGAAAATCTGCCATTTAATTGCCAAAATTATTGTGCTTCAGTTTTACAGTTTAATAAAAATTAAATAATTATAATCAGTAAATGAAATTTCCCCTTCCCCGTCAAATTGATTTTGTTGTAACGATAATTTTTCATTTAATGTTAAAAATATATATATAGACCATTTTTTTGCTATATGAAAAAGCCAATAAGTTGGGAAAAATGAAAGTAAAGATTGTTTTATATTAATCCACGACATGAAATTTTATATGTAAATATTGTACAAAAAAATTTAAGGATTTTATTTTTAAAATATTTTACAGTACTTTTAATAACAAAAATTTATGATAATAGTTATAATAGCTCTGTCGAAATGACCTGCAACATCTGTAGTTTGTTACTTCAATTGGATTTTTATTCAAACTTTTGTGAAAGATAATGTAGGGAATTTTTACATATGATTTTCAAATTGTTTATTGTGATGAATTAGTCAATAAAGAATGGAATAATAAGAATCTTCTGAAAGGATTTTGTTTAGTATTTATTATAATAACATTTTTATTAAAGCACCCCATATGAGTTGGTGCAGTGGTGGATTCTAAACATCAAGATCCACAGATCGCATCTCCGCTCTGTCACTTTTGGTGCTCAAATTTCATATTAACACTGAAACTATAAACTATTCGATTATTAGGATTATTTTGATATAATAATTTCATTGATTATTGTAATAGAGGTGTTTAAATCTAGTAACAACAAAGGCAAAAAAAAAATATTTTTTTGATTGGTGAATTATTTTTACTTATTTATTTTAACTTAATATATATGCTGAGGATTAGAAATAAAATTGAAGCGATAACTACAGATAATTTCAATGTTGGTTTTTAAGTCACCTATGAATTTGAACAGAATAATGATTAGTATGAAAGATAAAATGGATAGAAAGGTTAAAGTGGCTTGGTTTATCGTACAAAACAAACAGCTGACAAATCAGAAAGCCAATAGTATTCAAATAAGCAAAAAAATGGGGTTTAAAATTTTTAATGATAAAATAGTGGTTTTTTTTTGAGGATCATAATTATGATTCTAATGTATCAAAAGTATATACTTGTTTGTTTGTTTTTTAAATTACTTAAATTTTTTATTCTCTGTTACAGTGTCTTTATATTATATTTGAATATGAAATTAAATTCCATTTCTAAAGTTTTTTACTGGAGTTTGTATTCATAAATTAATAAAAATAATTTAACAGTTACACGTGGTTTTCTTTAAACCTAAAAAAAAAAAACTCATTAGATTTTTTTTTTTTTGATATTACATAAATAAAGATGCAAATATTTGGAAAGGTGGAGCTACAGCTAAATATGAGAAGGATTACGATTATGATTATAGTATCAGCAATTGACATCAAAATTGATAATGATAGAAATGATTTTTGCTTCCTTGGATTCTTCATCATTAAAAAATCAAGCCAAAAAAACATAATGAAATCGAACGAAGGATTTAGTGGTCAAGTGGTTCCTCACAGACTAGCATTGGGCAAAATTGGATGAAAAACCTGAAAAGGATTTTTAGATATAGTAAAAATTAAACTTGTTCAGTGGATACTAAAAAAAAAGGATACGAATAGTATTGATGCTGTTGAACTGTAGTATTGGCAAAGACTTGAAAATATCTTGGACAGCAAGGAATATGAATAAGTGGTTATGTGATCAGACTAGACCAGAATTCTCATTTGAAACACAATCAAATTAGAATTGTCCTTAATGCTTGGAAAGATTAGTAATGAAAAAGGAAGAGGGTGACCAGCAGTTAGATGGATAGACACCACTTTCTTAATAATGAATACACTTTTGAGCATTCTGAAAAACCAAGCAGGTGATAAGTTACTCTAATGATTGTCAGGAGACAATGCCAATTTGATGTCACCTAGTGATTGCATCTCTTAGTTGCATAGCTAGCAATTCTGTGAAATTTAATTTGTAATTGCTTGTCAAATTACTTAGTAGTATTAGTGGGGAAATGTGTTTATTTTTATTCTTGGTATGTTGAAATAAAGAGGTTCGATTTCAGTATGGGACTTATTGGTCTAGAACTGTTTAATTGTAGAATATGATCAGTTATTCTGTAACAAGGTCTCAGTCATTTGGAGAAGTTGTTTAATAATGAGTCTTTGTTGTCTCAGGGTGAGGCTAAATCATTATTGAGAGTTTTGGCGTAATAAATAATCAAATGGTTAATTGATCGGGAATTCATAAGTTTGAGAGCTGACTGCAATCCAAAGATCTTGAACCCCATAGTCTGGCACTCTACTGTTTCATCAAACTATTCAGCGATCATTGTTAATTTATATATGAAAATCCATATTACATATTATAAAGAAGGAACAAACCTCCAGTCATGTGCTTTTACAAATTTACATGCACTCGCTCGTAAGCATCGATTTGAAAAGCATAAGTGTACGCTAATGCTCAGATCTTATCATTATATAAGCCATTCTATGCTCACCATGCTGAAATCAGAGGCTCAATCTATTTTATGCCTAAGTTAAAAATTATTAGTTGAATTGTACAAATCTAATCATTCTATAGTAGTAGAAAAATAAAATTTCATATTTAATCAACTGCAATTAGAGATACATAGTAAAATTTGAGTTGCAGACTGTGTATATATTATTATAAAGAAGGAACAAATCTCCGTTCATGCGCTTCTACAAATTTCCACGCACTCGCCTTGAGCTTCGGTTTGAAAAGCATAAGCATACACAGGTTCATACAATTCAATTAATAATTTATGATTCTGGCACATAATAGATTGAAGCCCTGATTTCAGCATGATGAGTAAAGATTTGCTTATATACAGATAAGCGTTAAGCATAAGCATACACTTATGCTTCTCAAACCGATGCTCATGGGAGAGTAAAAGCGCATGATTGGAGGTTTGTTCCTTTATAATATTATATACACAGTCCGCACTATATAAACAATAAATTATAAAATCCATATAAATTTTATATCATACTTATATAACAAATCTGTAAATACACCCTATTCATCATCATCATCATCAACTATTAGCAATCCATTGCAGGATGAAGGTCTCTCCAAGTTCAATCCATCTTCTCCGATTTTTAGCTTCTCTTCTCTACATCACCCCTGCACACTTTCTTATTTCATCCATCCATCTCACATGTGGTATCTTTCTGGGTCTTTTACAATCCCTTGGAATCCAGTTTAAGATTTCAATTGTCCATCTACTATCATCTCTTCTAGCAACTCCACTTCAATCTTTTAATTTTTTCAATGAGGTTAGTAACACCTATTGTTCTCTTACCCATACATTACGTTTTCGATCTCTTTTTGTTACTCCCAACGTGCATCTATCCATACTTCTCTGAGTGATCTGAAGTCTCTGTACTGATCTCCTATTAAGTGTCCAAGTCTCAGAACTATAAGTAAGAACTGGTAAAACACATTTGTTAAAAACCTTCCTTTTCAAACACATAGGCATATTTTCTTTTAGTATTAAGTTATTTCTACCAAGAGCACTCCAACCAAGTTTAATTCTATGAATAATTTTATCGATTATGTTTCCATCTGTATTAATAATCTGACCAAGGTATTTGTAACTGTTAACTTCTTCTAATTCATCATAATCAATCTTTATTTTCACATTTTGAGCAAATCGATTAAACATTACTTTAGTCTTTTTAACATTTATCTTTAGTTCTACTTTCCTAATTTCATCTGATAACTCCTGCAACATTTCCTGCAACTCTGAAGCATTGTTTGCAAAACACACATATTACATACATGCACACACACATGTATATATATATATATATTTATATATATATTGGCTTATTTTTATTTTGCAATTATATTTTTATATATGATTTTATTATTAATATATGTTATGAAAAAAGTTTGAAAGCCATTTTGTTTTTGTTTGTTTGTGTGTATTTTTATAGAACCTTTGCTAATGGCATTTGTTGGAAAATTGAAGAAATGATTCATGGGTTAGCCACACCCATAGAAATGAAACTGAAACTTATTCCTATTTTTAGGCATATGCATTATGATTCTCATGCAGCTGCCAGGGTAAGATTTATAGTCAAATAATTAAAATCTATAAAAGTTTATAATTAAAAATTGTTCGTTATGTTTTTTTTGGGGTTCTTTGTATACTTTTATGTTTTTGTATTGATTATTTGACAGCTCAATTAATATATTTATTTTAATTAAATTAAATTTAACATCTAATACATATAAAAATTATTTTATAATAAACACTTTTATTTACTGTGTGAATATTAGAAATTTAAAAAGAATATATATAAAAAATATTTTATGAGAAATGCTTTTAATTATTGTTGGCTAAAAAGCCAAAAAATAATTGTTTCTTCCACCACAATTGGAATTTTTTATATTTAACTTGAAATAAAAGTATGGGGTGTCCAGAAATTAATTAATTCAATCCCTTGTAATAAAAGTAATGATTGAATTAATTTTTGGTTTAAAATTAAATATAAAAATACCATTTGTGGCTGAAGAAATAATTATATTTTGGCTTCGTAGCTAATAATAAATAGAAGCATTTATTATAATATATTTTTTATATATATTCTTTTTAACTTTATAGTATTCACACAATAAATAAAAGTGTTTATATATATAATATTTAATTTTTTTAGTATTGGGATATTTCTTTCCATTATTCCAATTCAGAATTTAAAAAGGAGATTAAAATTATATCACAGTCTACTTAATATTTGAAAGAAAAATCGTGTGCATTAAAGACCATTTCCAATATTAATATTGTTTTGTTTGTGAAGAAAGTGTTTTTTAAAAAATCAACTTTTACAATCAAGAGAAAATAAAATTTTATATATTTTTTTAAAAAAGAATTTTTATAGTCTAGAGAAATCAAATTTGCTTTTATTTTTATTTTTTTTAGTCTAAACTTTTTTTTAAAAAAGTATATATATCGCCCTCTTGCGCATATCACTGAAAACCTTCTGGACTGATATCAACATGTTTGAAATTCGGCCACCAACACCTTTACAGCAAACAAACTAGAGCATCACCCTGAACTAGTTAATTGTTATTGAAGGAAATTCATTTGATAAAAATATATTAAACCTTGATTTAAAATTTTTTCCGAAACAGAGTTTCTAACTTAAATAAAAGCATTTAAAAAACTAATATATTTAATATTTTATTTTTCTAATGATGTAAAGAGCTTATTAAAATTTATGACCTACATCAGAATATTTATCGGCATTATTTTCAACCATAATTGATCCATTTTAGGATGAAAATCTCCATGTTAATCCAGTTTCTCCAATATTCATCAGCATTATTTTCAACCATTATTGATCTATTTTAGGATGAAGATCTCTCCATGTTAATCCAGTTTTTCCAACTCTAGCCTTTCTTCTCAAGGATACTAAACTTTTTTATTTCATCAATCCATTCAGTTCACATATAGTCTCTTTCTATTTTTTTATAATTTTTTGGTATCCAATTTAAAATTTCAACTGTTCATTTGTTATCATCTCTTCTAGCAATATATCCAACCTAGTTCCATTTCAGTTTGTTGATGTCACTGGTACATATTTGTTCTCTCACATATGTATTTTTTTTTTTGATTTCTTCTTGTTAATCCTAACATACATCTTTTCAAATTTTGTTAATAGACTGAAGTTTGTATCTCAGATCCATAAGTAAAAAATGGTAAAACACAAATATTAAAAAACCTTCCTTTTCAAACACATAGAGATATTTAATATGTTATTTCAACCAAAAGCATTACATTTAGGTTTAATTCTATGATTAATTTAATCCATTATGTTTCCAGCTATATTAATAAACTGATCAAGGTATTTATAGATGTTAACTTCTTCTAATTCATAATTATCAATCTTTATTTCCTTCTTCTGAGAAAATCCACTGAACATTACTTTAGTCTTTTTAGCATTTATCTTTAATCTTACTTTCATCTGATAATTCTTGCAATATTTCCTTAAGCTCTGAAACATTATTTGCAAAACAACCATATCATATGTAAGTTGAAGATGAATTAAATAATCTGCATTTACATTTACTGTTTTAGCTTCCATTTTTATTCATAACATACTTATTGTAAAACTCTTGCAAATGTTTGGAGATATAGAATCATCATTTTATACGTTTAAGTAAATTCTAAGTAATTTCGTCGATGTCATTAGGTCAGACAACGCGAACCGTAATTTAAAGTGAATGATCTATCTTCACGCTTTATTTTCCAGTACTTAAGATTTGCCCATATATAAACATTTGGGTTCAGAAAGAATAAGTGGATTCATTTTATTCTTTCTTAAATGCTATATCTTGTATGGACACTGAAAAGTATTCATTTATTATTTAACACTCATTAAAGCGCGTGTGCAGTAGCTGTAAAAGGTTGATATTTAGTGAATATCCTTCTTTGTGTTCATCTTCTTTGTATTACCATGTAATTAATTATTTTTGTTGCATTTTGATAAATGTTCCACAGAGATCTCTGTCTTAATGATCTGAAGCTTTTTAATTATTGTAGAAATGCTTATAGAATGAAATGTCTTTTCACAGTCTTCAAATTCAAAGGTCAATGGCAACTCATATTCATTGACCTTATCTGTAAGTTCTTTTAATACTTAGACATGATATTGTGCTAAAACCACTTTTAAATCCAGTTCGTTCTTTTTATTCTTTAGAATCCTATGAGTTGTGATTATCTTGGGTAAAAAATTCATAGAGAAATGATAGAAGATTGATAGGTCTGTAATTTCTAATATTTTATTTTTCTTAAGTATCAACAATTCTACTACATTCTTCCAGTCATCTGATATGTCTTTATCATTTTAGTATTTAATATATAGCTTCATCAATAAATTTCTATTTATTTTTTACCTGCTTCTTTTAAAATAATAATAATTTCATCATTTCCTGGAGCTTTTTCTTTTCCGTAGATTATCATCTCTTTCTTTAAAGTATTTGGATTCAGAAGATATAGTAATTGTAGTATTTACTTGGAATTCTTGTTCTTCATTACTATATAATTCTTTGTAGAACTCTTCCATATATTTCTTGATGTCATTGTTCTTTTTCGTTAAGAATCCAATCTTTTCTTTTTATTGCTAAAATAACTTTCCTTCCAATGCCAAGATCTTGTTTTGCATTTTTGAGCCATTTTGTTTTCTTCTCTAGCTTTTATTTCCAATTGACAATTATATTTTTTTATGTCACTATTAACTTTTTTATACCATTTTACAAAACTGGTTATCCAATTCTTAATGGATCATTTTTAAAAATGGTCATTTTTCTTTTTCTTTATACATTGTCTTAGTAGAAAATTTAATGGTAAACTGCTACTTTTTTATACCAGCTGTCTTTTTCGTTTTTCTTAATAGATTATTAATTACTTTCTTATTGATTTTGGTCTATTCTGAACCATCTTCAAAGTCTGTTAATATTTTAAAACGATTCGCAAATTTTAATTTAATTTATTTCTGAAGATTAGAAATATTAATTATTAATATTGTCCTTCTGTATAGTTTTCATCTCTCATTTTTCATTAACATGCATATTATATCTCATTAATTGATTATCAATACTTCTGTTGAATCTATTAAGAATATTACAATCTTGGAAATATATATTTTCAGTTAGTCAAAATATAATCCAATTCTGTTGTGTCTTCATTTAGTTGTTTCCATGTCTATTTCCATTATTCTCAAAGCAAAATCTCATAATATAATATTTTTGTTTTTTTGCAAGTTTTACAAATCTGTGTTGGCTCTCATTTCTGTTACCATAACCAAATTTACCCCCCAGTCCTTTTATTTTTCTGTCATTTAGTAATGTCAATTTTAAAATAGTGTTTGGTCTGATCAAAAGCATTTGATACAGCCATATAAAAACTATTTCTTCATCACAATGAGAACTTTTTGGGACATAAACTCCTTTCATTACTTTGAATAACTAATCTTGCCTCTCTTTCTGATATACAGTCAATCTTACAATGACTGTCACACCCCACTTGAATTTTGAATATTTGTGTCTTTATAATATCTTCACCTTTTCTTCTTTTACTAAGTCCAACAATGTGCCATTTAATATTAGATATTGCTTGCAATTCATTCAATTTTTCTTCACTTGAGAATGATCTGTAGTTATAGATACTTAAATAAAAGATCCTCATTGGATGGAAACCTGGGTTCCGTAATCAGAGGATACTTAGAATTTTCCGTTTTGCTGTTGTGGCTAGTGACTTTACAAGCTATTGGAATAAGGTCCATAATTTAGTTTTGTCTGTTATGATTGTAAATATCTATTTTTAAAAGATCATTTACACACATATCCTAACTTCAAGAAAACTCATCAGGTATTTCACTTAAGAACTGCCAAGCAATTAAGAAGAAAGACCAGAGTGTTTCTTGATCTTAGAAGTAAAAAGTTAATACTTTCATCACCTGGTGATTCTTAGTGATCAATTCAATCGTGTTCATTTATCATACGAATAATCGAATGGTAATAACAGTTGCAATGTCATGAGTGAACATTCGAAATTTGCTGTATTTGGTTTCTTTAAGGCTTTAAAGGACTTCCTTTCATTTAATAGCAAATTTTTTGTAGCCAGAAATAAATATTGAGATAGCATATTAGAATAAATTATGTTAAATACCTTGTAAACTTTAACAAGGATCGATTATTATTGCTTATTTACATTACTCTATTGACTAAATACTTCAAACTACATTTGAGAGAACTTATTATAAATATATTGTTTTCCTTCTTATTATTTCATAGATTTAATAATATATATAAAAATTTGCTAACAAGTATTAATTAGCTATTTATATATTAAATTATTACTGTCTATTGTGATGGTTCCAAATTTATTATAGATACAACTATGACATCTCTTTCCCCAAATGAATATTTTAATGATTAATACTAATTATTTTATCCCAGATATAAACTTTAGTTAAAGATGTACATATCTATTATTATTAGCCATAGCTATATGGATTGATTAATTGATCTCCATTCCATGTTTTTGCCATGTGTATTAATATGCACTTCATTTTTATCATATATATATTCTACGTGGATAAAAACATTTGAAAAGGCAAATAATCTGTAAGATACATTTCTTGATAAACTAGTATTTTTTACTTGGCCTCTCATATATCTTTATTATTGTTGTGGCAACCTTACTGTACATTCAACTATCACACTATATCTTATTGATTAATACCAATTGTTTTTTAGACTAGAAATTATCATATAGTTTTTAGATCAGGCATATACTTTAAACTATTTAAAGAGAAATATATCTATATACCAATGGATATGAGTTATCATTATACTTTGGATTTGTAGATTATGAAAAGGCAGTTGATTCTATAAGCATTTCTTCATTGATTAAAGCATTGGATCATCAATGTATAGACCCAGGATATTGTCATATTCTGAAGAATTTTTATAAAATTGCAGCAGCAATAGATAGATTACATGATGATACTAGGAAGATTAACATTGAGAAGGTGACAGGGTGACTCTATATTTTCAAAACCTCTACATAATTTTGAAAGAAGTATTTTGTGGATTAAATGGGAAGCTAAGAGATTAAAATCACTCGAGATTATTTGCCATCTTGATTTTGGAAGATGATGTAATTGTTTTTGCAAATAATGCTTCAGAGCTTCAGAAAATATTGCAAGAGTTATCAGATGAAAGTAAGAAAGTAGGACTAAAGACAAGTGTTTTTCTCAAAAGAAGAAAATAAAAGATTGATAATGATGAGTTAGAAGAAGTTATCAACTACAAATATCCTCAGCCAGAATATTACTATTGATGGAAACATAATGGATGAAATTAATCATAGAATTAAATTTGGTTGGAATGCTTTTGATAGAAATAACTTAATGTTAAAAGGAAATATGCCTATGTATTTGAAAAGGAAGGTTTTTAATTAATGTATTTTACCAGTTATTACTTATGGATCTGAGATTTGGACTCTTAACAAAAGAGCAATACAGAGACGTCAGACCACTCTTTTGAAGTAGGAGAGATGTATGTTAGGAGTAGCAAGAACAGATCAAAAACAAATACATGGTTGAGAAAACAAACAGGTGTTACTGGCATTATTGAAAGAATTGAAAGACTGAAATGGAGTTGAGCTGGACATATTGCTAGAAGATGTGCTAAAGATGGATAGTTGAAATCTTAAATTCGATTTCAAGAGATTATAAAAGACTTAGAAACAGATCATATGTGAGATGATTGGATAAAATAAGGAAGATGTGCTGTAAAGAAGAGAGATTAGAGATTGGAGAAACTGGATTGAACTTGAAGAAACATTCATTCTACAGTGGATCAATAATGGTTGAAAGTGACGATAATGATGATATCACTATTAAACGTAACCACCTGATATTGATAAACCTGAGCACAGATAATGAAGACATGTGAGAATTTGTGCCTTGGGACAGCTGATGGATGGATGCTAGTTTAGCATGAAATATATCTTGGGGATCATTCGACATTCTCAGTTATGTTGATTTATGCAATTTTGAAGTATATATGTTGAAATAAGTATGGTGCTAAACACAGGAAAAAAATGAATAGAATTGAATTAATCATTCTATACTGTTGTGTTCAGTAGTACTGTAATTGATTTATTTTCCATTAATTAAAGTTTATATTTGGTATACAGATGTTGTGATAACTTTTAGTCTAAAAATGATTAGGATTAATTATGAAGAAGTCATAGTTGTGAGTGTAACAAGTTTGGCATTGCCATTGTAACTTATAATAATTTGATATTGATGATTATTGGGCAAGGATTTAATAAAGACATATGAGAGGTGTGACATGGGTCAGATAATGAGAGCTGACATACGTGTCTTAGAGATTATTTGCCTTATTCATGTGATTGGAGCATATGTGGTAAAATTTGCGCATTCTATATATTTGGCAATAGTTATTATACCCTTATTTTTTTAACATTTTGACAAAAGTGTATAATTCAAAAAGGGTGAAAATGAATTTCAGTAATTGGATGAATAGAAATAATGAAAGTACCATGAGAGTGATATTTACAGGATAATCATAGTTAATGAATGTTAACATGACAACATTCGGGTTATCACATGATCATCATTTTTTATGCTTGCTTAAGCTGTTAAAACAGAGGCAAAAAACTCTCCATACAGTAGATCTAGGTGCAGTGCTCTCAGGTCCAAAGCTCTTCACTGATGAAAGGCACAAGCTCGAAACTAGCCTGAGGATATTGGATGAGTAGGTACTAGATAGGGATTTTATGCACAAACCTTCCTGCATCCATTGACTACTCTGGCTTGCTTTGGGTGGTGGTACTGTATTGAGAGTTTTTGGCTCGGTTTTAATGTTTGGACCACTGTTAACAGCAATTTTATCTCAAGAATTGATATGTGTTTTCATATTTTTAATTGCCAAATATATTGAAACAAATATCTCCTGTAAGATTTATTTTTTTCTTGTAATACAATGCTTATATTTTTGTCATTTTAATATAACTATTTGGGTTTAAGAAATAATAGTATAATAATATTAAGGAAACATTTTTTTATAAAGTTTATTGGTTTTTTTATCCCTGGTGTTCCCATAGGGTGGCGTTGATGCTAATCAAAAACATATACATATAATGATTCCGGGCCAGACCTAAATGATCGATTTGATCTAAAAAGATCTGATTTCTTAGATTTGTAATAAAATATTCTACTAACTAATACTATTATATGATGTTAGTTTTTTCATTTTTGTAAATGTTTATTAATCTTATCTTGTTTTTGAGTTTGTGTGTGTGTGTCTTTAAAGTTACGGTGTTTTTCTAATTTTTTTTTGACTTTACATGTGTCTTTTTAAAGTTACGGTCTTTTTTTTTGCAAGAGTAAATCAATAATTTTATTCAAAAGCAAGACGTAATAAGTAAATGTTTATTAATTTTATCTTGTTTTTGAGTTTGTGTGTGTGTCTTTAAAGTTACAGGGCTTTTTCAAATTTTTTTTTTTGGACTTTAGGTGTGTCTTTTTAAAGTTACAGTATTTTTTTTGCAAGAGTAAATCAATAATTTGATTCAAAAGCAAGACGTAATAAGTCAATGTTTATTGATCTTAGATTGTTTTTGAGTTTGTGTGTGTGTGTTTTTAAAGTTACGGGGCTTTTTCTCATTTTTTTTTGGACTTTATGTGTGTCTTTTTTTTAAAGTTACAGTATTTTTGGTCAAGAGTAAATCAATCATTTTATTAAAAAAGCAAGACTTAATTCTAAATCTATCAAAAGTAATGTAATTTATATACTACAATTTAGAATCGATACCCGACTACTATTAGTAAGGACCATCACTGAAAGACTCAATTGAAAAATGATACCCGACTAATTTCCGTTTTTTTTTTTTTGTTTTTGGGGGACAGTAATGAATCAGAAAGTGGGTTGTTTTTGTTAAGTCTGTCTATATAAAAAGGGTACCATTATTGAAATACTAAATTTAAAAATGATAGCCAACTAATTTGTGTTTCTTTTGACAGTAATTAATCAGAAAGTGGGTTTCTTTTGTTGGTAAATCTTGTGTATATATAAAAACAAACAAACCGTAATTCAAATACTCCATTGAAAAAATCAAACTCCGTTGAATTTGCTTTTTTTTTTTTAAAGACAGTAATTAATCAGGAACTGGGTTGTTTTTGTTAGTGTGTAGATTTAAAAACTAATCTTATTTTGAAATAATAAATGTAACAAAAAAAAATATCCGACTAATTTTCTTTTTTGGACAAGTAATTCCTAATAATTAGACACTGGGTTGTTTTTGTTTGTGCGTATATATATAGCAAAAGTAACTGGTCACAGATGAATTTTCGCGAAAACGGTACTTTTGGCATGATCCTTAAATTTTTTTCCCTTTCGCATCCTTAAAAGCAATTTTTGAGGGTAATGGAATCTTCAGGACATTATTACTAAACTTACAACAGTAAAGTAAGTTACAACACATTAAAAAAAATAGACGCCATCAAATTTTAAAAAACTATGACTGCTTCAAATACACACACTCTCACACGAAACTACAGAGAAAATAGATATTCTACTATTACGAGAAAATGATGAACAAAATCAACTACTACGGCAGCCAATCAAGGCATTTCTTTCTTTTTGCTTTTAGCATAGAAAAAAAGCCATAACCGGCAGCCGTCGGGAACTCTTTCTGTGTTTTATCATAGAAAGAAGTCTCTTTGTGTTGGCTTCTGTCGCCGCCACCGCCTCCTCCGTTCAACATAACGTGAGAACTTTTCTGCGTTTATAACGTAGAAAAATTCCTCTTTTGTTGGGTGAAGGCCGGTGAAATGGTATATTTCTAGGGATTGACCTAGAAATAGCGACATCTCGAGGCGAGCACCAGGGATGAGAAAACAACTAGTTTATTTTTTGGGTGGCAAAAGATTAGATAATACTGGTAGGTTTAATTTAATCAAAATTGCAGAATGTTTAGGCTGAAATATATTTAGACATATTCAGATACAATTCTGCTTTTTGGTTGGGTGCCTTCAGTGGTAACAGCTAGTATGGATCGCTTCAAAAAAGTTTATCATGTCGCAAAACTGTCTTCAGTTATGTTTATGTTAATTCAACTTTAAATTTCAAAAATGAAATTTCATATCATGATGTGTATAGGGTTATCTCAGAGGATGGTAAATGGTTCATGTCACATGTTATTTGCTATTCGGGAGCAGTTTGGATGGAATCCAAAAATAACATGGACTGTTATTTCAAAACAAAGAGGTTTATGAAATATTCTAGACCATCATTTGCAATGATACCATTTCCTCATAGTGCTATATTTGTAGATCCAAATTCTCTAGAGCAGGAGTTCTAACAAGTCAATCGGGATTCACTAGTTGATTGCAAAGTCATTTTTGGTTGATCGCAAGGCCGATCTGGCAAAAGCTGTCGGGTAATGAGTGAAACAAGATTTTCAAGTTTTTTTTTATTATTTTTGTTCTAATTTTTTTTTCAATTCTAGATAGGTGGAATCCACTAATTCGTATTATTATTGAAAATAATACTTTTAATCTTGATTTAAAGTTGCTAATTTGAATTAATAAATATTGTTAATAATTACTCATGTTTGCTTTAATGCCTCTGGACATGAGTTTTTTGGCTCGTTAAATAATTGTTATTTTTTACTAGGTAGATATATAAAAATAGTATGTATTTCACACCTCCTCCCTCCACTTAGACTACACTTATTACAAGTCGATTGCCTATGACAACAAGTCGATTGAAAACATTTTAAAATAAAAAGTAGATCTTATGAACACAAAAGTTGGCTACCCCTGCTCTAGAGCATGTAGCTGGAAGATATTAAAAGGAAAAAAATGAAAAAACAAAATCTCTTCTTTGAAAGAACCACTTTTATTCCCCAAAGAAATTTATTTAAAAATTAATGATAATTTAAAATACTTTTCCCAAAAAATGTAATAGCATATAAAAGCTATTTAACCCACTCAACAAGAAGCTCTAAGTAGTAACTTATTTTGTCCATGAATATGAGGGAAAACTTCGAAAGTACTAGGCCTAAATTAATTTGATTTAATTGTTTTTGGTTACTACTTACAGCTTCTTCACCGGGTTAAATCGCTTTTATATTCTATTAAAAATTAATGACAAACTTTTAGGTTGAAGGTGAATGGATTTTAATCTCTTATAAAATGATAGTAAAGTTTGCTTTTTTCATTGCTATTACATGGTGAAGAGTCCATATGATAATTCATCCCAGAAGATACTTGTGTTGTGTAAAGATGTTAATAAAATCAAAGGGCTTTTGATTGCAGTGCAACGTAGATGATGATTGTTCACTAGCTTTTTAAAAGCCAGCTTATGAACAGTTTTTAATAACAAAAAATTTTTTTCTATATATATATTCCACCTGCTGCAACATGAAAGATTCATGTTTTCAGAAAAGGTCACTCTCAGTAGTCATTGCATTTTATCATTATACCAAGCATAGGTGTAGAATGGAACTATAGTGATAGATAAAATAACTACATTTTGAAGAATCACTAGGCAAAAAGTATTGCAAGCAATTCATGTGTGAACTCTCAGAAGGCATGTGTTCCTACTTGCCCATTTAGATATGACTTGTAAATAATTTTGTTAAAACAATGAATAAACATATATTGAATTCACATAGAGGATATTATTTATTTATGGATCAGCCATTTATTCAAATTATTGTTGTTGTGTTTTTTTTTGTGTATATTGTTAACAAATATATATATATTTAATTTGAAGCAAATATACTAATCTTATTTTTGTATATATATTATAATGGTACAAAGATGTGGTAAATACTTTAACAAATGGAGTTAATTTAAATTCAAATAAAGTAGATAGAGTTCAAATACAAACATTAAACTTAAATATATTCACTAATATATAACCAACACTGATGATAATAGTCAAAAGACTTTAGTACTAAAGGTTAAATCAAGTATTATTCCAAAAGTATTTTTAATTTCTTTTTCTAAATTAGTTAAATTTTAGGCATCAAATTTAGAAAGTTTTTTTCCGGACATCTTAATTGTCACCGATCACCATCGTTAAAATTACTTTTGTTTTGCCAGCATGTCCCTCAGCTTTTCAGGATTAAGGGTTATTAATGTTTAAAATAAGTTCAAAAGGCAAAAACAAATAAAAATAGGTAATAAAAAAAGCTAACAATTTATTTACAATGAAATCATTACTTATACTTTTGCAACTGCTACCAGATAAATACAATACAAAATATTGAAAAGAAAAAAAAAAAAAATTATAAATATTAAGGTCTTATGGTTAAATATGAAGATAAGATCTTTCCATATTACAACTATTTTAAAGTTGTAAAATTTGAAACTATGATATTCTGCAGTCATTATTTGTTTACTATATATGCATCCAATTCTATTGGTGATTATCCTCTTCAGGTATTGGTGACTATTGACATTGTAGAAGAAATTCCACTAGATATGAAGTAAGTCATAAAGCAAAGTCCATTTCTCTCTTTACGGCATAGTTTTCTTCTTTAAAGCAGAAATGTTGCATTCTTTACAACGGCAATGTTTGTCCGCTTACAATTGTATAGTTCCAAGTCTTTCACTGGTGTGATTTCATTTTCTTAGCCCGTCGTGGTAAATAGTCTTTTACTAGCTGATATCGTCATGCTTGCTGAGGTGGATGGAGTATTAAAAAATACTTTAAAACAATCAGCAAAGTACAACTACTTGAAGCTATTGTGAGGGAAACTGTTTTAATCAACAATTTCTCATATCTTCACAGAAGCATTCTGCATTGCTTTCTTCTTGAATCAAGATTTAACTACTGTCATTTTTTTTTTCAGACCTATTCATATCTAATGTTTATACAACATATTTTTTAATACCTAACACACAGTCAAATCTGTATTTATTTATATCAGGAAGTTTTTTTAAAAAACATTTTTATCAAAATCTAATTACCATATTTAATATATATTTATTTCCAAAAACATTTTTTTATAAATATTTTCATATTATATAATTATTTTATAAATGATTAAATATATATAATAGTAACGATTGTAAGAAACAACAATCGTTACTGAATTTTGAAATTTGTTTTCCAACTTTCTCAATTTTAATGCTTTATAATTTTTAATAACCTATTCCAGAAGAGAAATCTGAACAGTCATAAAATACAATAAATTTTCCTGAATTACACAATTTATTAATGTGTAGTAAAACTTAAAACAGATTAATTATTTTCTCGTTTTTGTCTTTTTACATGAGTTATCACTTTATTTACAAAATACATTTATTTTACTAAATATTTGATAGTATCATAAAATCTATAGACTCATTTTCTTTTAATTTCTTAAATCGGTATTGTTAAGTTATACGTATATTTAATATATGCACATACACCACAATCTATAAGACTTTCTGATTAAGCTGTCTTTACTGTGCAGCTTTGTAATAAAATTAATTTGAGCTGCAATTGAGTTTGTTCTGTTACATTATACACACACACACACACACAATTAGTCATTGATTATTGTCTAAGGTTCTGGTATTGACATTTTTATTATATATAATAAACTATTTACAAAATAATCTTAGAATTTTCATAAAACAAATTTATTTGAAGGTGACTTTTTTTATATTCAGCATCTTGGATTACATTATTATAATTAAAGATTTTAGTAATTAATAATAAAAAAGCAATCTTCTTTTTAGAGGGGACTAAATAGCTTCTTTACTTATTCTAAACAGATCTTTCATTACAAATCTATGATTTCAGAAATCAAATTGGGAAAGATTGAATTTAAGAAAGACCAAAGTAAAATGAATTTATCAATCTATTGTTTGCAAAAAGTGTGTACATATATTTAATTTTAATATCTATAATTAAGCTGATTAAGTACAGTCGTTTTTTCTATAATTCACAGGATTAAGAAATTGACTGTGATTGGTTTATATTTAAATTTTAGTTACTCTTAATTTATTGATAATGAAGTTGAGGGAGAAGGAATAAAAAATATTAAAATAAGATGAACTAACAAGAAATAAAAGAAAAACATCATTCCCTTTTAATAAATCATCACTGATTGGTATGAGAGACTAAACCATCAAATATAGAAGGAATGAGCATGAGATCAGCATAAATAAATCCATAAGATGCATTTCTAACATTATAAAAGAATAAAATCATTCAACAATCAACAAAAAAATCATTTAATAATCAACAATCAACCTTGTGACTGGATTTGAAAGGGATCAACTATAAATAGACTAATTATCTAACTACTGACAAACTTAGAGCAGATTATACAAACAATTTGGATACACAGACTTAAGTGGTAATCCATCAGACTATAACAATAAAAAATATTGGCATCCAGAAATATGCTGATTACCATCAGTACTCTGGCTATATAGTACTGTTAATGTACTGCCACTATAACTTAATTTCTTAAATAAAATAAAAATAAAATGTACTTTGACTCTAAAGGATATGCTTTTGCACTACACAGGTTATCGTCTGAATGTCCAAACACAAACCCTTAATTTATAACTAGGAAGCAAGAACTATGAACTATTACTATAAGCAAGAGATAAATAAATATAACAGGTTACTTTAAATAATTTTAAATAATGTATAGATTTAATCTATAATTAAATGGCTTTACTGGGATAATAAAAAATCCCTAAACTAAGCTGTATTTAAATAGTCACACACTGCCAATTCATGTAACAGATAATTGGAAGAATAAAGGCATTAACATAGAATATTTTTCAAACAATTATTTAATATACTAATTGATTAACAATAAACAAAAATTAGAAAATGATAATATGAAAATTTAAATTTATTCATTTTATCAAAAAAATAGTTTCATAAAAATTATATTTCCCAGTTAATTTTTATTCATTAAATTAATTAAATTTGCTTTCATTGAGTTATTTCTTTAAATAACATGAGGGAAAATGATTTCCCTAATCAGAGATAATAATCTTTAAATTAACTCTTGGTGGGAAAATCAAAGTAAAAAAATGTTTCAAAAGAATATTTTAAATATAATAAAAAGTTAACCAAAAAAAAAAACCTCATAATTTTGAAGAAAAAAATTGAATGGATTAAAAAAGTATATTTTACGAGAAAATATTAAATTAATGAAATTATTCAAAATTGTCAATTCTTTTATAGAATTATTATCTTTATATAAAAAATCTTCTTAAACTATAAATGAAAATACAATGTATACATCAAAATACATTAAATCATGGTTTTAAATTTCTTTGGAGCCCTTTGCAGTTTACAATTTTCCAGTTTCCATGTTGGTTTTCTTTTTGAAACATTATACCATGTACATGATTAATTTTTCCTTTCTTGATATGCAGTGTTTTCACATTAACAAACAGCAAAACAATTATCTATTTTTTTCAATTTTTCAGATCTAATACAGAGGCACTTATGTTCTTGGATGGAGACAATTATGATTTATTTGAAGATAGGGTTGTTCCAAGAAATTAGGCATTGGATTAGGCAGAAGACCTAAGTATCTTGTGAGAAGCATTCAGTCTTGAATTAACTGCTGAAGAAGACAGGAGAAAAGTTCCTGACTTAATTGCTAAAGAATATAAGCAGAAATCTTAACCAATCTTTGCATAGAACAGCAGATGTTTTAAATAAGCTGTTAGTACACTATGATTTTAGTTATATATATTGTAACATAATTAAAGAGTTCAAAAGATATTATTTTAGACACATCTTTTCTTTCCTATGTGATGTGCAGCTTCCTCCAGATGGTCCAGCAAATGGGACATACATATAATTTTTCTAGCCCGCCATTTCTTATATTTTCAGCATTCAATTGGATAGTTTAATAATCTGAATCATAAACAATAATCTTAATAATAATTCAAGACAGCTTTTTATATCCAATTTTTAACTAACTTAACCAATCAGAGATAGCATCACTTGCTATTTTTGGACAAATTTGTTTTAATTAGATCTCTAATTTATTTTCAACTATATTATTTTTCAACTGAAAAGTTTAATCCTTTTTCCAGACACTTTTGTTTAAAAAAAATAGACTCAATCCTTATTTCCTTTCTTTTCTTTTTTTTTTCTTTTTAACATCCAGGTAACACTTCAAATCTTTGAGCTTCCTTCTTTAGATCTTGAGATAAGACAATTAGAGCTCTGACCCATTATAAGCTTCCAAAGTGAAACAATCATTTACAAAAAAAAAATTGCTACAAAGATCGATATCTGATTAAACAGATTTCCTCTTTTAACAAAAAATTGTACAAAAAAAAATAATTTGACAGATTTAATACTTCCTTTTCTTTCAATATTTAGGAAATGTAAATTTTTGTATGTAATGTACACACATCCTTCATTCTTTCAAATCATTCATAAACTAACCTTAAATAATATGATTGCTAGCTTAGTAATTATAACCCAATTATTCAATTAAGTCTGTAACTTTTAAATCCCAATTATAATTAAAGAAAAGCAAAATAAAAGTATAGAATAAAATATTAGAATTGATCAAGCATAGGTTAGTTTTAAAGAAAGTTAAAATGTTTAATATTTGAAATATAAAACAATTAAATAATTTACACATACATTGCCTATATGTATGCATTATAACAGGAAATTTAAATATTAAATAGTTTAAATGTGTGTATTACCTTTCTATCAACACACAAACAAGTAAAGCATGTAATTGTTGACCCATTCTTTCTCTGTTTAAAGCTTTTAGAACTGGACCTTGTAGGGTTTAAACTTGGATGCCCTACAGCTTCATTTATGATTATATAAAAATGTGATGATGATTTTTGGTTTACCTTTTCTACATGCACATTACTATAAATTTAGCTAGTGACTAAATTGTAATGGCATAACTTTCTCCCCCTTCGGATAAAATCATCAGTACTTTTGTTTTAACTATATAAAAAAAATCCTAACTAATAAATACACTAATAATAATAAACACTTATAATATATATATAAAAAAAAAATTAACTACTGGTAAATATATTTTTCATTAGAAAACCCAAAAATAATTTATTTGGAGATCTTTGCCAGGCTATTCTGCTGAAGTATAAGGGATCAAACTCCTAGCATTATAGGTCCCCTTATTCCCATCAAGAGCAGCAAGCATAAAGGCATTTTCTCCTATTTTCTTGGTAATTTGGAATGGCTTTTTCTTTTCAAACCATATTGTGGTCTGCATAAAAATGCACCTGTACATCCAGTCCCTTTTTAATATTTCCATTTCTCATCTTGACTGGATATTTATAAAACATCTCTGGAGGAATTATTTTATATAACCTCCTATTACAAACTCTATTTAGAAATATGGACTCTTGGTACCATACATAATATGCCTTCAAGTTTTTCAGAGAGATTGACTCTCTATACAATACATACTTTATTTTTAAATTTTCTAGAAAGATTGACTCCCTGTACCATATGTAAGGCACTTTGAAGTTTTCTAGAGAGGTTGGCTTTTTATACCCGATATCATTTATCCTTACATCTTCCAGAGAGATTGATTCTCTGGGCCACGTATAATTTATTTTTAAATTTTCTAGAAAGGTGGATTCTTTGTACCATATATAATGGACATTTAAACTCTTCAGAGAGATTGACTCTCTGTACCAGAGATAATTCATTACATCTTCCAGAGACATTGATTCTCTGGGCCATATACAATTTATTTTTAAATTTTCTAGAAAGGTTGACTCTTTGTACCATATATAAGGCACTTTGAAGTTTTCCAGAGAGATTGGCTTTCTATACGAGATATTATTCATCCTTAAATCTTCCAGAGAGATTGATTCTCTGTGCCATGTATAATTTATTTTTCAACTCTCTAAAAAGGTTGACTCTTTGTACCAAATATAAGGCACACTTAAATTTAACAGAGCATTTAAATTTTTCAGAGAGATTGATTCTCTGTCTGATACACACTGGACATTTACATTTTTCAGAGAGATTGCCTCTCTATACCATATATAAGGTATCTTCAATCTATTTAAGAAGACAGATTTTTGAAACCACACATGCTGGTTAGTTACTAGACTGAGAACTACAGACTGTTGAAACTTTTGCTCTCTTTCTAAAATAACTGGTTTCATCTCCCTTATTGCCTCTCTTAAATCAATCATCTTATCGGATGCATGAAGTTTTTCCTCCAACTCTCTTTTCCTTCTTTTCACTTCATGATCTATCCCAATCTGCTCTTTGGTCATCATCTCATTTACTTTCTTGACTGGGAGATTTGGTATTATGGCTAATATCGGCCTTTCTACTTCTTTTTCACCTTGTGGATTGTTAACTAAAGTAGGCATCCTTTTCTCTGACTGACTCTGTTCTGAGCTATCCCTACAGTTCATCTGGACTGGTGCTACCATCGCTCTGCCCTGAATTTAGGTTTGACTGATCCTGCAGCCCTACATTAATACGATCTTTTAATTCCCCTATTTTCTGGTAGAGATCATCCATCTTGGGGTTTATGTATTCCACAACATAGGCCTTCTGGTTCTCCTCAACCTTTCCCAACATAACACCCAATTCATGTTGATTCATTCTGGGTCCCTCTTCTAAAGAACTTGACTTGTCCTTTTTTACTATCTCCTCCCTAAAGCTATCCATTTGTTTCCCCAATTCTTTCCTAAGATTTTGGTCAATTTGTACACACTCATTGGCCATGCTTCCCTTAACTTCTTGTATTTCCTTTTCTAAGCCACTAAACTTATTTTTCATAGTGAGGGTTTGATCTATACAGCCCAAAGTGGCTTCCTTATATGAGTCCACTTTGGCTACCACCTCCTCTAATCTAATATGAATTCCTGCAGAAGTTATTTCGGCATTCTTTTCTATGCATTCTGATATGGATTGGGAGACCAAACCATGGACCTCATTCCTAACTAACTCAATTTCTCTCTTATTTTCTTCGATAGACTGCTCCACTTGAGCCTTTAATGACTGTAGTCCCTGACAGCCCTCCTGTTTGGTGACTTCCATAGACGTACACACTCCTTCTATCCTCTCCTCTAATGATACAAACCTATTTTTACACTCTATTGGACCCTTCTATCCTAGTTTCCAAAGCGATGATCATTTGGTTGTTATTGTCAATAGAGTTCTCTAGATTTACCCTTAAACCTTCTATACTTTTCTCCACAGATTGACCTATCTTTTGTTCTAGATTTTCCATCCTTTGCTTACTATCTTCTCTTAGACTTTCTATATTTTGCTTACTATCTTTTCTTAGACTTTCTATATTTTGCTTACTATCTTTTCTTAGACTTTCTATACTTTTCTCCATCTTTTGTTCTAGATTTACCATACTTTGCTTACTATCTTCTCTTAGACTTTCTATATTTTGCTTACTATCTTCTCTCATACTTCTGAGCATCTGCATTATCATGTCCATGTCTGATGGTGCCATCTTTGCTATTTGAGCCTGGCCCACTTCTGACTCCTCATCTACTTCCACACTTGAGGTCCTATTATTGCTACTAACATTAAAGGCATCTTCCTCTACTTCCTCTTTTTCCTCTTGTGTTTTTAAGAAAACCTCCCCATCCTCTTCTTCAGTATGAAAACGATCACTGATTCCTGGTATTGGGGCACCTTCCTCTTCCATAACCTCTTCCATACTATAATTTAGTTCACTCATGTTATAAAACTATATATCCCATCTGTACTTCCCTGACCATCAGAAATCCACACATCTTCTCCCTGTCTGACACCTATTCTGACCAACTGACTGATTTGATTTTCACCTTATTATGCATTACAAATACAACAAAAAAAATTTTAATATCCTTATTTAATGAACTACACAACAATAATCTATAGTGCATGTCTGTCTGCAATAGCCCAAATTATACATTCATCCATTCTCCCAGAAATCCGACAGATATTGACAGTCCACAGAATGACTAGCAGTTCACAATCTTGAGATAAATAAAAGAATTCAGTCACAGCACTATAATCACACAATGCATCACGAGCACTCAGAAGATCATCCCAATTCGATCACTATTAACTACCACAACCCTTGATTGAATGAAGCAAACTCTGTTGCAATAAAAGATGTATTTTAAGTCTTAGGGGCTAAAGTAGATAAACAATGCCTTGCTCTCTCTCTTGGAGTCTTATGTGGCAAGTATCATGGAATGCCCTGCTTATTATAGACTACAAAAATGAAACCTTGCTCTCTCTCTCTCTTGGAGACTTATAGGCTGATATCATGGCAGGACTACTGTTAACTGCTTTATGATAAAATAAAGATAACATATAAATTGGGTTGGAGCAGTAATGTGTTTGATCATTCATAAGTTACACGAAATACATAGCATTCTCAAGGCAATGACAAAACTCCTCACTCATCATCAAAACTGCATGCAATCTAACCAACCAAACTCCAACGATCAACCATCCAATCAAACCTCTAAAATCATACACTTTTTACAAAATGAACTCCCCAAACACACATGAGACTACTATTCCATAATTCATCACTATTACTATGCCTATCCTATCTGGAAATAAATTATTTTAATGTTCCACAAAAAAAAATCTATTATTTATTTCACCTTTGTCTTAAGTTGTGATATTCATCTCTATTTTCAAAATTGATAAAAAAAAAACAAGCTGTTTTATGGCTGTACCCATTTTATCATCATCAATGAAAAATTAAATCATATTAAACATCATCATCTAAAATAAGACTGTTTGGCCAAGAAAATTTTGTAAGACAAAAAAAATTTTTACTGAAAAAAAAATTTTACTAAAAAAATTTCTTTATTTTTAACCACACATCTCCCATCATTCTATAGACTCTTTTTCAGGTATATGGACAAATATCAGGCCCCACGTTGGGCGCCATTGTAACATAATTAAAGAGTTCAAAAGATATTATTTTAGACACATCTTTTCTTTCCTATGTGATGTGCAGCTTCCTCCAGATGGTCCAGCAAATGGGACATACATATAATTTTTCTAGCCCGCCATTTCTTATATTTTCAGCATTCAATTGGATAGTTTAATAATCTGAATCATAAACAATAATCTTAATAATAATTCAAGACAGCTTAACTAACTTAACCAATCAGAGATAGCATCACTTGCTATTTTTGGACAAATTTGTTTTAATTAGATCTCTAATTTATTTTCAACTATATTATTTTTCAACTGAAAAGTTTAATCCTTTTTCCAGACACTTTTGTTT